>VYXC01012082.1:272191-364018 GCA_013397175.1 Platysteira castanea | reverse complement strand
TTTTCCATTCCAAGGGAGGCTGCTGCCCTTCTTAAGCAGACACCTGTCTTTTAAACCGAGACAGAGATTAATTCCTGTTTTTAAACACTAAATGGATAGGAAGGAGTTTATTTCAAAAGATTTTGAAGTCCTTTGTTTGATAAAATCACTGAATATTTAGAGGTCTCCATGTGTTTGTGATATTTAAAGCTTTTAATAAAATAAAAGTTGTATCACAAATTTGAATTTTTTCTCCTGATGACTGCAGAATCAAGTCTTTGTTAACTTTAGACATACCAATTTATTCTTTGAGTGTACTTAAAAAAACTGGAAGAAATTATATCACAAAGCAAATTCAAGTGTAATGAAAAATACAGAGTCAATCTTAAAAAACAAACGAACAAAAATCCCTCAATCATGCACAAAAAAATGACCATTATTAAGCAAATCACTTCACCTTAAAAACAATCTTCAAACCCACAGAAGTCTGAAAAATTGTAAATTTAGAAATATTTGCTGAATCAGGGCCAGATATATCGGAAGATACAATGACACAGACTATGGATTACCTAACTGAAATCCAAGTGGTGTTTGTGGTTCATGCAGCCATGGTAAGTGGTCCCCAGGTGGTTCATGGAATCTTTTAATTACAGAAAATTGTAATGTTTTGAGGGCTGAGAGTTTTCTCTAAGCCTTATGAGCTGGTGGTGACCATATTCAGGAGGTGGGTCAGTATGCATTCTTGGACTAGAGCAGAAAATTTAAAAAAACCCCACAGAATGGAAGAAAAAAGTGTATTGACAAGAGATAGCATTAGGGATTTAGACTGGGATACTCCACATCTGCATGTCAGCGGTACATGGTGCCCACCTTCTGCAAAGATTCCTCTTATTTCAAGAAATCGTAGCTTTCATTTTCTTTCTTTTATTTTATTTCTGTGGGGTTTTTTTCAGGAAATCTGTAAATCTATAGTCTCAGTGACAAAAAATATTTCATAAATTATAAGTGATAATTTGCTAATCTGAGTTTTCTTTCTGTCCCTCCCTCTCATTGGAGACAAAAAGTCCTTTGTGAAGCATCAATTGAAAGTCTATCAATTGGAAAGGAGCATCAATTTTTGCTCCTTGGCTGGAGCAAAAAGAGAAAATATCCTTTTTTGTTTCCACATCAACTTCATCTCAGTGAAAGGTTCCTGTCTTGACAGCACTGCAAACTAATGGTCTCTCCTTATTTTTGCAATAGACCATGCACAAAATGTGCCATTATGAGCCTTCAGTTTCTGCCTCAACTTTTTACTTGAAGAATCAATTTCGACTGGAAATTGCGAGCTGTCTACAAGTACGATATTCATCTTCCTTATCCTTAACCACTGAAGATTTTGCCACCCATACTAAACTAAACCACCAGACTTTACAGTCTCTACTGCTCTCTGCAGTCAGTGGAGAGAGAAGTCTTTAGCAGAGGTATCCAGTACAGGTGATGTCTTATCTACCAGTCTGCATCTTTCCCAAGTGAACTGCAGAGGCAACCCAAACTTGCACTCTATTGAGTTGTAGGCTAAGGTCACCTTTCTGACTGATAGAGCATGGAATCAGCCCACATTTTAGACTGCATCTATAATGCTGTGCCCACTTTTGCCTTCCTTGGAAAAAAAAGACAACTACAAACTGGAAGAAGTTCAGTGGGGAGCAGTAAGATGGTCAGGGTTAGAGGACTGGCCAGTGAGAAGAGGTTTAGGGGCTGAAGATCGTTTATCCAGAAGAAGGGACAGCAGCAGAGGACCTGACAGCCAGGAAATTATGAGGAGGTCATCAGGAGAATGGAGGCAGGCTTCTCTCAGCCTTGCAGTGGAGTTAATTTAAAGGTAAGATTACGTATATGTTTGTATTAAGGCCTCTTTCTTATGACCATAAAATGACTTTTTTCAGCTTTTAATTTAAAGCAACATTTAATAATTCCCTGATACTCACTTTCTGTGACTTTCTGTTCTACTTTAGAAATCAAAGTCCTTTTTAGGAACAAAAATTGCTGTAGGAACCTGATGCTTTGTAAAAGAGAAAAATGATAGTTTCTGTGACAGCAAGGTTGTGACAGGAATGGCCACATTGTGTCTCAGAGTGAAATTGTGAATGAAAAAATGCTATTAATAGCAAACTACATTTCATTGGAGGGTGTAGGGCAATGATGTCACCTAGGATGAGTTTCACTTGGGACATCTGAGTTAAAATGGCAAAGGAAATTCCTCAAAGCTTGGTTAATTTGGACAAATTTTTGTTCTGAGATCCTGGTTCAGACCATGACCCAGAGTGTGTCATAACCTTAACTATCTAAAAAGCTGTATGTTCCAAGGTTTGACATTTAAGCACATATGGAGTAGATGGAAGGTCTAATTTTCCAGTTTAAATACATCCTGGAAATCAGATTAAGAAAATATCATCTCAACTGTGGCAGTCACAGGGAGAACACAGATGTTCAGCATTTACAGAATAATGTTTCTGTTTTAAGGCATCAGTTATTCCTTGCTAAGTATCCCAAATCAACACATTTCCATTGCTTCCAGCATATCCATACTAGTTATCAAATCAGGATCTGCAACCATTCATTTCAAGTGCTGGCTTGGCATCAGTGCTTAGTGGGCAGCCTAATAGAAAGGCTATTTGCTAACAGATGCAATTGGTTCTCTAATGTACATCATCCAGTTTTATTCAGCATTTACCTGCCTCAGTTATCTTTATGCAGCTAATTCACAGGTGCAGCAAACCATGTATTATTTCATTTAACTGAAGGATCCATTTATCCCAGTCCCACTGCCAAATATGCACAGCATAGGAAATGCTGCCTTATTATTGTTAAGGGTGGATTTCTTTGTTTCCTTTTTTAGCTGTTATAATTGTAATAAATTAGGTTTTTCTTTGAAGAATCTAACCTTTTACAAAAATTAAAGATAAAATGATTTTAAAAGTAAAATAAAGAGTTCAGCTTAATGGTTATTTCTGAACAGCATTTTGAGTAGCTATTTGCACCTTGCTTCTGTGGTGGGTCAACCTTGGTTGAACATCAGGTATCCAACAGGCTGCTCTGTCATTCCCCTTCCATTGACAGAACAGGGGGAGAAAACACAATGAAAAGCTCATGGGTTGAGATAAGGACAGGGAGATAATTGACCAGTTACCATCATGGAAAAAACAAGACTTGAATTGCAGAAGAATAGTTCAATTTACTGTAAATCAAAATCACATTAGGACAATGAGAAATAAGAAGAAATTTAAGAACACCCCTCCTCAGTCTCTCCCTTCTTCCCAGGCCCACCTTTATTCCCAACTCTCCTACCTCCTTCCCTTGAATGACACAGTGGAACTAGCAATGGGGTTGTGGTCAGTGGTAGTGCTTCAGCTCTGCCTCTCCTTCTCCTGCACACTCTTGCCCAGCTCTAGCATGGAGTCTTTTGCACGGGATGAAGTCCCTCACAAACTGGTCCAACATGAGTCCTTCCATGGGCTGCAGTTCTTCATGAACTGCTCTAATGTGGGTCCCTTCCAGGGGTACAGTCCTACAGGGACACTCTGCTCTACTGTGGGTGCCCCATGGGGTCACAAGTCCAGCCAGACAATCTGGTTCTGTGTGGGATTCTCCCATGGACCACAGGTCCTGCCACAAACCTGCTCCAACATGGGTCACAGCCTCCTTCAGACATCTCCCTGCTCTGGTGTGGGGTCCTGGAGGGGCTGCAGGTGGATCTCTGCTCCCTCATGGACTCCCATGGGCTGCAGGGGCACAGCTGCCTCACCATGGGCTGCACCAGCGGCTGCAGGGGAACCTCAGCTCTGGCACCTGGAGCATCTCCACATAACCCCATACTCTCTTTCTAAATGGTGGTCATAATCATGAAATTAAGAACATAACAAACATAGCTTCTCAGGTCAAACAACTATCCTTGTGTAATTTTCTCCCAGAAGTCTTCCAGATTTGTCTAAGCAAGCCTTTGCAAACACGATAAAAACAGCAGTCCCACACAAAGTAGGAAGTTGGATTAAAGGACCTCCAGAGATCCCGCCAAACCGTCTTTGTTTTTTCTTCACTATCATGATATTTTTCTCCAGTGTTTTGACCTTCCCTTCACTCTTTCACTGTAGATCCAGGAAGACTTGAGACAAGGCAATTTTTCCTTATTAGTTTTTGAGTAGTGATTTTTTTTCTCAGTGTTTTAGATGAGATAAAATAAGGCATTTATCCCTCAGAAGAAAAACCCAAAACAAATGCTTTCCAGGGCAAATCCAGTACTAGATGATCTGATCTTTGAACTTTAAAAATGGTGGTGGAAGGAATAGGATTCTCCAGTTCTCTGTTCACCTTTTTTTCATGGTTCTCAAAATATGTTTCCCAAATAGTTGTTCTATACTGCTAGAACATTTCCCGGCAGGAGGGTTGTGCAAGTGACAGTTTCCTTGATAACCTCAGGCTGTGTGATGGAGCTGCATGAGCAGACACAGGAAGTTTTTATGTGCATGTTCTGATCCATTTTTTCACTTCCATTGCATCAGTAAGTAATCGACTCTCATGAAGACCAGCACTTAGAAGTCATCCGGTCTCAAAAAGTTATCACCTCAGCAGGCAAAGCCGCACAAGAACTTGTGATCACCATCTGCCCTTTTGTTTTAATTCAGGTATCATTTCTCACTGTGGTCTGGAGGACGGAGGAAATAATTAGCTGCTGGCAAGATTGTGGAAAGGAAATTCATTGTCATCATTGACAGATGGAGGGAGACACTCTCAACCACAAATTGTTTTAAGTCCTGTACACTTTCTCCAGGTCTCAAAGGTCATCCTGGAGGACTGGGTGATGACCTGAGAGCTGGGGTGTCTCTGAGATTGCCCAGCCAGAGCTGCACAAGCAGCTGTACAAACACACATGCCCTGAAGTGCATTCACATCTATGAACACTCAGGCGTTTTTTGGTTTTTTTTACACACAAGAAAGTCTGGATTTGCCATGGGTGGGGAAAAACAAGGACCATGTGGTGACTGAGCAGCACTGAATGTAGCGTTTTTTGCCTCCTCAAGTTTCATGGTTGTGTCAACTGATATTTACAAGGCTCCAATTTTCCATGTCCGAGATGTCTTTTTTATGACTGACAAAAAATAAATTTCAGTGAGTTATATTTGCAATGCTCACATCTGTGTCTGCGGAGACACAATAAAGACGCTCTTACACCTGCCAGGTTCAGCAGAAAGGAGGAAAATGGATGGATTTATTTACATTATCTCATTCTTATACACGTCCCAACTCCACAAGGGATTGGAGAGCATGTCACTTCCTTCTCTATCCCACTGGAGAAGAAAGGTGCTCATCAAAGTTGTCATATCGCAAAAGGAATGAAAAACAGAAAATACCGTTAAGTAAACACTGGCTATTATTTACATGAATCTGTGTGAAAAAATCTGACTCCAAGGTTAAAAACAGAAGGCTTACATAACCAGGGCAACACACGTCCCTCATAAATAATGCTGGCTTGTTATTGGGGGCAAGAAAGACAAAAGCCATGAAGTCAGTCATTCCATGGATGATCAGCATGATGAAAGGTGAATGCACAATCCTGCTTACCCTCACACCCAAGGGCTTTGGCAAGCTATGAGATATGATAACATTCCAGAATTCCCACAGAAGTCTTTTTGTAATACTTCTAGCCAACAACCACCTCACTTCTTTTCCTTTTCTGATCTCTGGTATCTTTTCTGGTCAGGGTATCGATGAAACTCCTGACAGCAGGTAGGCAGCTGGTGGGTCATGACTGCTGCTTATGACAGGGGAATGATTGTTCTCTGGATACCTTGTGTTCCCACCATCTGTCTGTGATATTTGCTTCCTGTGTTTGGTTTTATCTTTACATTACAAACTCTTCAGGGCTGGTTTTCTTTTGACATCTATTTCTGAAGTGCAGAAAAAGGCAGGGTTTTGCTTTAAAAATCCTGGACATATAGAGAAAATAAGTAATAATCAACTGTGGGTTTTTTTCAATGGTAAGGAAACCACGTCTGGGTTAGTCAAATACTCAGAGACATACAAGTCTGTTCCTAAATCTGATAGAATTTTTGGCTTATGGGAAAACAAATAACTTTTTGTAATTTTCAAAAGGAAAAAGCTCTTACAGCAGGAAATAAAACATTAAGTGGAGTAGGCACAGAAGCTGAACTAGAGCATTACTTATGCCTAGTACCTAAGATTTTGTTTTTCTTTGACAGCAATATGAAAGTGCCAGACACATTTAGTAGGTGATATCTATTTCCCCTGTTGCTCTTTGATAACTATTGCTATATATCTTTTTCTCTGGACAGAAAGAGTAATACTCCTGTCCATCACAGAAGATGTAATTGCATGCAGAGAAAATAAAATCACTGGTATTACAGATGTATCTTTGGTTCCTTCCCTGTGAATGCCACTCTGAACATAACCCTCACCAACAAGTGCTAATATTAAATAATCAATTAAATGTAAGATCAAAATTAAGTATCTTTGATCTTGAAGTACTATGATACCTATTTGTATGCCATAATTTGTCATTGCACTGAGGCATTCAAAGAAAAGGTTTTTAAAGTGGGACTGCTCCACAAAGTAGTCGCTTGTCTTGTAGAAAACAAAGATGTTATAAAATCCAAAGGACTGCAGTCCAAGCAACACCTTCAGGGTCAGTGTATTACATTAAGTTGTAGTGAAGAGCAAATTAGACATGAACATGCACTACAAGAGCACAAAAAATTTGGTACCACTGTGCTGGAGCGCAGGCATGAGAATATGAGCAGTAATTTGATGGTTTCCAGCCAAGAATATCTCTAGAATCCTATCTTTATTTCCAAGTATCCAAAAAAAAAAAAAATCACATAAAATGAAATGGTTTTCTACTTGGGAAAAAATTATTTACAACAGCAGCTAAACACAATATTTATGATGCCGCATTGAGTTAATTACTCTAGAACTGCTGTCTGAAAAGAAATTCTTCAATATTTGTCATGTCCCACTGCCGACACCAGTAAGTGGTAAATTATCTCCCTTGATCACAGGACACCCTGCATATACCCAGGTGTTGGTGGAGGCATCACTGTAGGGAGCATGGGATAACTTCAGAGATCCAGTAAGGAATAAAAATACTTTTAGTTTAAAGAGATCTAATAGTAACGAAGATATTTTTGGACAAAAAATACCTTGTTATTACCTGCATGTATATACAAGCTGTGTAACAGAAAAATGAATTACATTTTGCTTGTTTGTTTGTTTTATTAATGGATGACTTGTGGGCAACATATGCAAAAATCCATCAGCTCAGTGAAATGATCTAAAGATTTACAACACCCATTAATGTCTGGGAAAAATGCAGAGAGAGAAATAGTAAATTTCCATTTTACTGACAGTGCAGTAGAGAGATAGCCATGACTCATGGTGTTCTGGTTTCAGCATCAAAATACAACTTAAAATCTCAGGGTTCACATTTTTAATCTCTTCCTTCTCTTTGTTGTTTTGGAGTGTGGGCTTTTTCTGTTTGTTTGTTGCTCTTTTTTTGGCTGGTTGATCTCCCCAGGAAGTCACCTGACTTGGACATCCTCCTCAGTGTCACAAGGTGGAGCTGGTACAGAGTAGAACTGTGATCAGTCAGAGTAAAGAGACGCTTCTCTCCAGGTAATACCTCATGAGAGTGGTGTGTGTCAGTGATGGAGACTGTCACATTTCATGCTAAATCCTGGATGGCACAGTAGCACCACTGTAAAGAAAAATCTGACATTTATGGTGAGGTGATATTTCAGCTTGAAGGATGCAGGGCTTTTTTTTTCAGTTCCGATTTCTGAGTTTGCCCCTGTGCAGGATTTCTCACCATCTCTCTCTACCGGTAAATGCTGAGATCATTACAAGCACATTTCCTACGCTACTATAAATAACACCGTTTAAATATTCATCCGAAAACATGTTGCAATAAATTATATAAAGAGTACTTATGATTCACTACAAATTATTGGATCCTAGGGCCCCATGAAAAGTATCTGATTTTGAAAAATCCATGTGTTTATTTTTTCCTAATGCAAGAAAAATAACCAAGTTTGAATGATTTTTTGGGATACGTTTCTGCCAGCCAAGGTTTGGGCTAACATTGTGGAAATCAATAGGAGCTCTCCTGTCAATTACATTATGTACTGGATCAGACCTGCAGAATATCATGCATCTATTTGCATTGATTACAGGCACTTTTTATTCCCACTCCTGTAAGTGGCTGCAGTATTATCACTGCTTTTTAGAAAGGGCAATGTAGCATGTCAGTTTGAAAGATTGCTGCCTCTGGTCATATTAAGTTAGGAATAAAAAGACGTAATTTCCACATTTCCCAGGTCCAGTCTTATACTGAAACACAACTACGAAGCACATTCCTTCTTCTGTAATGCCATTATTCCCATCACACAAGTGTCATGCTCCATATCATTAACTTCTTTTTGTCTCTAAGACTTACCTTTGTGCAGGCTCTGGCTTCTCACAAAAGAAATGACTCAGAATGTCCTAAACCTACAACTTTTTTAGCTACTCTGGGACAGATTCGTATTTTGATAACAACAATCACATTTTAGAACTGTGGACCATCAGTCTCTTCTCCCATGTAATAAATGAGAAGATGAGAGGAAACAGCCACAAGTCGCACCAAGAGTTTAGATTGGATCTTAGGAAAAAAAAATTCACTGAAAGACTGATGGCATTGGAACAGGCTGCACTGGGAAGTGGTGGAATCACCTTCCCTGGAAGTGTTCAACAAACACGGAGATGTGGCGTTTGGGGACACGGCTTAGTGGTGGTTGGTTGGACTCAGTGGTCTTAGAGGTTCTATGATTCTGTGATGTTTTAATCTTTGAGGTCTAAAAAGAATAGCTCACTAGGGGGTGTCAAAATACCATGAGACTTAGGAGCCAGGGGGTTACTGTTGCCTGGGGACCATGGGAAGGTGGGAATAAGGGGAATAGGACAATGCAGATTAGTAAAGAGAAATCTGGGCTGGGACATGACATCTACTCTTGTCACTGGCTGAGTGGTGAGATGTCCTTACAAAAACTGAGCTTCATGGCACAGCTCTTATAAGCACTGCTCTCACGCAGTTACAGGAGCTTTCCAAGAAAGCAGAACAAATTTTGGTTATTCAAGGCCAAAAGCTAAATCTCTCTTGGTTTTGTCTAAAATGCTTGCTTGTATTTTAATCCATGAGTGGCAATATTCTAAAGCAATGTGCCACAGAGCTCAGGTTGCTCCTGACAACCAAGAGGAGTTGGGAATCTTTGTGTCATTAGACCATAATGAAAAATAAAAACCAAACAAACAATAATAACAATAATAATAGCAGATACATACAAGTGTTTTTAAAATTCCTCATCGTTAAATGATTAGAGTGTGATTTTACTGATAAGTGATCATTAAAAGCAAATTCACTGACACTGACTGTTGACATGCCTACAAACTTTGGTATTCCCACAGGAATTTCACTGTATAAGAGTGAGAGGGGACTAAAGTTGTAAAATCTCACTGGATTAACACAGGAGTTAAAAACAATCATAAGACTTAGAGAAGAAGGAAAGAAGAACTTATCCTCTTTTTAAAATTTATCAAAGGTCTTGTAATCAGCATCTCTTTGTGTGTTCCTAACCTCCCCTTTATAAACTTTTACTGGCATATTTTGAAATATGACAGTTATTCAGTGAAGCTATAAATAAGCCTCCTTCCCCCACTCCCCCTAATACAGTCTATTAGATTCAAAGCCTTCATTTCTGTTTTGCATAATTGACATCATTATCTGTCAGGTTGCTGGGCTCAGGTTTGCAGTCATTATGAGATCATTAGAAAAAGGGTTGTAATAAGTTCAGAAGGCCAATCGGCTCTGTTCTAATCACTGGAGAAGAGAGTGCTGATAGGGGCCTCAGGGAGAAAGTATTGAAGTAGCTAGAGGATTTTTAATGACCAAATCAAGTTAGGAAAATCACCACCTGGGCCTCAGTGAACAGGATAATTTCAGCTTGGGTGAGGGTGAGTGTAAAATGGATTTGTAATCGCTTTTATTTTTCTCACCATTCTTATTTTATTTTTTCTTTCTTCTTTTTATATTTTCTTAGGAGTAGGGTTGGTGACTGGAAATCTACAGAGCAAAGAGGCAGAAAATAAGGAAAAAAAATCCAGAAAATAAGGTTATTGAAGGAGAATGAAAACAGTGTCCTGTAGCAGCTGAAGGCAGTTGCAGGTCAGAACAGAGACTCTGCCAATTCAAGGAAACATTAAGTACCTCAAAATCAAGGGGAAGCAGTTCTGTAACCTAAAAATGAAAGTGCAGTCTTTTTTATCAGTAGTCAGGTGCGGAGAGAAAAGCCACACCCACAGATGACTCAGTGCATTGTAATTTAAGTGTCTGAGGTGATTGGACAGGTAACCTGTCTGGGAGTGTCTGCTTTCCTCCATTCTCTCCAGAGGGAATATAAATGAGTAGCTGAGTTAATAAAGCTAATTATTAGGCAGTTAAATGATCACTCCAAGAGTTAAATGACTCTCAGTCGTGACTAACTCTAGCAGACGCAGGCACACTGATTCTGCCTTGGACTGGGTTTTGTAGTTGAATGTGCAGTTACTCAGTCCTTCCCCAAGAAACTGCCACTTCTGTCCATTGTCTTACCCACCTAGATATCTCCAAAAAACATAATACCCTCTTCCATATTGCCATTTTGTATTCTTCAGAGTTATCTAGATAATAATTTTCAGAAGACTAGAGCTCACTTTTCCTATGCTCGAGAGCAGTTGCTGTGGGAAACCCTAAACACAAGTTAAGATATAACATATTTCATCAGCACTCAGTAGCTTGGGCTAAACACCATGTTATTTGTATTCACAAGGCTTCCAATTGATATGGACCACAAGCAGACAAAATTTCCATCTGCTTTGGATGCAAATAGAATGATCTCATGTCTGCTCAGAGGGTAAGAGCCCATGTAAGTGTATCCTGCATCTGGCTTATCTCTTAGATATTAAATTTATCAGAGCAAGAGCAATCTCCTTTTTGTATGTTTGTACAGTCCTCAGCACAGGAAGGTCCTGCTGAGGTCTGAAAAGACCACTCCATTATGAAAACTGAAATTTAGAATGAATGCACCGTCACTCATATCTTCATTAAATAAATAAATGGAGCACATTAAAGCCAAGGTGAAAAATATTCAGCAGATATACTTCTAATGGAAAGATAATTTAATTGAAAAATAATCTGTTCACAATATTCTCATATACACTATTTTATTAGATCCTGTTACCAAGAACCCATTTACTCTGCATCCTTTGGATGATATAATTGAGAAGGGAAAATTTAGGCTAAATGAATGGATAGGATGTGGGATGAATGAATCTTCCTGTATTAATATATCTCATGTTAACAGAGGTAGGTAATTAAAATAATCTTTTTAAAACCAGGTATAAGTAAGGAGACTGATGAAGAAAAAGATTGTGTTTGGTCTTGTTTCTCTTTTCTTCTTTGCGTCAGACTGTTCTTTCTCTGACAAGAGAGGTTGTTTCCTTGAAAGCTTTTTTTTCCTCTTTTTCCACACAGAAACCTTTGACTTTATTATGAAACACTACCATCCACACGAGGGGCTATTTAAAGCAAAGAAACATATGGTAGTTCCCTTCCTCTATTTATATTATCAGATTTGTGGTTTATTTTGCTCAAAAATATGAGTTTAGGCCACCAAAGAGCACTTTATGCTGTGTGAAATTGCTATATAAGATTACTCAGTAAATGAATCAATAATGGTCTTACCAGTTCTCAGGGATATCAGATTTTACTTCTTGACAAAATAAAAATATGATACAGATCTCCTTTTTTCTTTTTTCTTCTTAAGTTGGAGGAATCAGACCATCTGACTCTTGTTCATTGCCTTTGCAGTCTCTCCTAGAGATGCTGAATTGTTGGGAAACTTCAGGTGTCAGAGTCATCAAAAAGTACAGAGGTTTTTTGACTGTCAGAATTTTGAGATGTGTTCTATATACAATTTTTAAAGGTTTTACTATTAATTATTTATTTATTTGGAGGTCCAGGCCTAGAGAGTGGTGATGAGTGATGCTACATCCAGTTGGTGGCTGGTCACCAGTGGAGTTCCCAAGAGCTCAGTACTGGGTAGTCTTGTTTAGTATCTTTATTGATGAACTGTACAAGGAGATTGAGTGCACTCTCAATCGGTTCATGGACGATGCTAAATTCAGCAGGAGTGTTGGTCTGCTGAAGCGTAGGAGAGCTCTGCAGAGGGGTCTGGACAGGCTGGGTCAGTGGTCCAAGGCCAACTGTGTGAAGTTTAACAAGGTCAACTGTTGTGTCCTCTCCTTGGGTCACAGCAACCCCAGGCAATGCTCCAGTCTGGGGCGGAGCAGCTGGAAAGTGACTCAGGAAAAGGATTGGATTCAGTTTTGGGCCCCTCACTACAGGGAAGATATTGAGGTGCTGGAGCATGTCCAGAGAAAGGAACAGAGCTGGGGAAGGGTCTGGAGCACAAGTCTGATAAGGAGTAGCTGAGAGAGCTGGAGGTGTTTAGTCTGGAGAAAAGGAGGCTCAGGTGAGACCTTACTGCTCTCTACGACTCCCCGAAAGAAGATTGTAGCCAGGTGGGGTTTGGTTTCTTCTGTCAGGAAACTGACACTAAGGCAAGAGGACATAACTTCAAGCTGTACCAGGGGAGTGTGTCTGGGAAAACACAATAAAGACGCTCTCACACCTGCTAGGTTCAGCAGAAAGGAGGGAAAAGAGCAACTTTATTTACATATGTTACATCTTATAGAATTCTCAACTCTGCAAGGGATTGGAGAACATGTCACTTCCTTCTCAATCCCACTGGAGAAAAAGGATGCTGATCAAAGTTTCTCTTATCACAAAAGGAATGAAAAACAGAATCGACGGTTAAATAAACATCGGCTATTGTTTACATGAAACTGTGTGAGAAAGAATTCCGACTCCAAGGTTAAAACAAAAGGCTTAGCAAAAACCAAAGCAACAGGGGAGGTTCAGGTTGGACATGAGGAAGAGTTCCTTCAGTGAAAGGGTGGCTGGAACAGGCAGCACTGGAACAGGCTGCCCAGCAAAGTGGTGGAATTACCATCCCTGGAACTGTTCAAGTAATGACTGGACATGGCAGTCAGTGCTGTGGTTTAGTTGACAAGGTGGGATTTGATGATCTTGGAGGTCTTTTCCAACTTCAATGATTCTAAGATTATTTGAAAGCATATTAAAGGTAATTATATCTTTGAATATATTAGCATGGCTCCTGCCTGTGACCCCTTGATGGTCAACAGCACCTTCAGCACTAGTGTAAGATTCACCTCACTGACTTAGTCACTAAGGAGAAATAGTTTTAGAAAATTAATACCTCTACTACTGTGACTACTACTACTACTACCACCAATAATAATTTTTATGCACCTTAGATAATTTAATCATCTGAAGGAATTTATTTCTGTCTGTTAACTGTAGCATCAGTCGATACTCTTTTGTCTGTAACTGTACACCATCTGAATAATAATAATAAAGCATCAACATTTTTTCCCCAATCTGCCTTCTGTGGTCTTATGTCATTCAAGAAGAATGAAAGTTTGAACTCTGTATATAAAAACAGTAGTATTTCTAGGCACTGCATTTATTCAGTGTTGACCAAAGACAGTGGGAGAATTTCCACTGAACACATGGCAGGCAACTATGCTGAAAGTGTGGCTCCTTTTACACCTGAATTCAATAAGTAAATGATTCTGTAATTGTAAGATCATCAGTCTGAAACATTTAGCTATTCTGCAGCAAATTACATAAAATATATACTAAAATGACCACAGTTCATCTTAATGGAGAAAGCCTGCCTCACTAGCTGTGACAGATACAGCCCTTAGCAATACAGATATGAGAGCAGTTTGACTCACAGACATGGAGAATTGTCCCTGCAAAGCTCATATTCTTATTTCAATTCCTTGTCTAATTTGTGAATCATCTTGGTTCGAAGATCCATGTCAACAATTCAATATAAGACACTTTCTGCACTCATGCAGACTATGTGCATGCTGAGATTTGCTCATCAGCAGAAGCTCTTTAAGGACTTTAGATGAGAACAACTAATTAAGTGAAATTTTATTTCACTACGTGATTGTGATTCAGTTACTTTCTTAGTCTCCAGGCTCAAGGTACACATAAAGCTGTTCCCATTTTCACCTACTACTGCCTGTTTCCAAAACCCCTCCTGAGCTGTGATGTGTGTCAGTATATGAAGCTTTAGCTGATAGCTATGCTTGAACTGAAGTTCTGGTCCTCACTCCTTCATTAACCCAGCTAGCAAATTCTGCTTCCTTTTAACAGCAGTATGCTATTCTGGAAATTAATCCACTGGACAAAATACATCACCCTTACTCAGACAGAAGTGCCTTGCAATGCAGTCTCAGTGAATTTAAAGACTGATCTGAATAACAAAATATTAATGCAAGTCAGATGAGTAACAGAACACGGCCCATAATTGGCATAGATAGAAATTAGGGATTTGAATTCTTCATTTTCCTTCCTTTATTTTAAATGAGGAGTTTGTACAGCTTAATTAAGAACACAAAAAAGTCTTTTTTTGCCCTACAGGGGGCATTTTTCCTTTTTATGGGGGCTGTGGTTTCCAGTGATGATTTTGGAAACCCACCCTATCCTGTTATTGATGAGTCCCTGTAGTGGGTTGGTTCACATTTGTCCCTTCTGTGAGATCAGAACAGGGAGGAATACAAAGCAGGCACCACACTTAATGAGTAAAATGAAGTTTATTACTAAAACTAAAAGTGAAGAGAATAACAAGAAATTAAAGGAAAAACCCCCTTGTTCCCTCCAGCACCTCCCCCGATTTATCCAACATAAAGACACAAACTGAGAATCATTTCAGTCAGTTTACCACTCTATAACAGTCTTTCATCAGTTCATGTAAGGAGAGGAGTCTCTTCTGCTCTTGCTATGGAACTTTACCACAAGGACAATCTTCTCATGGCATCTACAGCACAGCACAACAGCCACCCGGGGTGGGTTACTGTGGGTAGGTGTGAGTCTCTTTCCCTCAATGACAGCTTTTCCACAACTGGTCTCGAGGGTTCACGCCCAGCCACTGGGGTACAAGTTTAAGGACAAGCAATTCCAGAAAAACACAAGACTTCTCTTCATCCATTCCTGGGACAAAACCCCCCCTCGCTATAGAGAGAAAAACCTGGGTAAACAAAATATAAAGTCCTTCTGTAGGCAACTTCTTCCCTTGGAGCGGAGGGGGGCAAAGTGGGCCCTCCTCCCTAGGCCTTATTCACCTCCATGTGAAGCAGTCCAGGAAAGCAGAAGAGAGAGGAACAAGATGCAAAATCATCTTCATTGCTAGGAACTGAGGTTCTCTTCTGCACCTCATCTATCCATTGTAGTCCTCTCGCTTGTGGAACAGAGGTATTTTCATTTGCCTCATCTATCCACATGGAACAGAGGTCTTCTGGTTCACCTCAATTCTCCATTGTAGCACAGACAGTTGGAAAGCTCTTTTTCCCCCCCAAGGTTATCATGAAATTACAAGGGAAACTCTAATATCTGAGTCCATTCACCATAGCTTACAAAAGAATTTCAGCTCCTAAGCATCTCCTCCATCTCTTCTCTCTAGGCCTCAGCCTTTTGTTCTTCAGTGACTGAGCTGTCACTAATCATGATGTCCATTCATGTGTCTTTGCTTCTCCCTTTCCCTCTAACCTGAGAAAGGTTGGTGTTTGCAGGTTTCATTTCTCTGAGGAAGGAACTGACAGTACTGGAGGGGTTAATCTTTCTGGTGCTGCTGGCAGCTGAAGCTTATCTGCTTCTGGTGGTCACCTGATCCCGGCTGGGCAGCAGCTGGACAGAGTCTCTGCATGATCCCAGCCTCAATCAGGGGCAGGTTCGGCCGTGCTGCTGCTGCTCCGGGGTGGTTGTCTTCCCAGCCGGCCCAGCCCTGCGCTGCCGCTCCAGGGCCCCATCCAGCTGAGCCACGATGGAGCAGGGTCAGGGCTCTCCGGGCTGCACGGACGGAGGCTGCTTTAGCGGAGCAGGAGTGGCCGAAATCTTGCCAGGCTGTGCCGTGAGTTGTGGCCCAGCCCTCTCCAGGGCCCAGCGGCCAGGGCCCAACCGGGCCCCGCTGGGGCCGGCCCAGCCCCACCGGGCTGAGCGGCCCCTTCGTTACCTGTGCCAGCCGGAAACAGCAAGAGAGATATTCCTGCCTGTTCGTCTTTTAAAATGCTACAGCATTCACAGGGCGTAAACCATTTTCTGGGAGGCTCAATATTCAAATCAACTGATTGATTGGCTCTGTCAAGTTTTGGAGGAAGTGACAGCAGCACTTTGCAGAAGCATCACTTCCTTGGCTCTATTTCTCTCCAAAGAAACGGTGCTGGAGGAAAGGAAAAAAAGCCTGAAAAGCAGGAGGGGTGTCCTCCCTGCTTATCAGCAGCAGCAGAACATGGAACCCTTGAAAACTTCAAGCTGGGTTAACCCATGACAGTCCCCTTTCCTAGACTTTGACCTGATCAAAGACAGTATAATCATAGAATCATTTAGGTTTAACTGTTTAGGTTGCAAAAGACCTCGAAGATCACAGAGTCCAACCATTAACTTAACATGGCCAAGTCCACCACTACACCATGTCCCTGAGTGCTGCATCTACATGTCTTTTAAATATATCCAGGGATGGTGACTCTAAAACTCTCCTGGGCAGCCTGTTCCAGTTCTTGGCAACAGTTTCACTGAAAATTGTTTTCTAATGTCCAGTCTAAACCTCTCCTGGTGTAACGTGAGACCATTACCTTTTGGCCACTTCCTGTCAGGAAGGTATAGAAAGTGGTAAGGTCTCCCCTGAGTATCCAGGCTAAACACGCTCAGCTCCTTCATCTGCTCTTCATTAGTCTTGTGCTATAAACCCTTCAGCAGCCTCATTGCTCTTCTTTAGACACACTCCAAACTATGCTCTATCTAATAACTGCAAATTCAAGAGTCATTTTTCTTTTAAAAATCCATTTCCCATAGAACTGGATGGAGATTCACCTTTCTGTTGCCAAGTGTGGGCTTGTTAGATGGCCTTTCCTCATACGCGAACGTTCTACTGCTAATTGGATCTGCTTCAATATTTGTCAATAAGAGTCTGAACATACCAAAGGAAACACGGAAAAGCTATCAGAGCCAGAAAGTTTACTTCTTCAGACATCTTCACTCTTTCTTCCTCTGCTTTTATAAAAATGAAAGCTTACGTACATTTTTTATCATTACTTTTTATCTTAGAGTCAAATCTGTGGTATTTAATACTTCCTTTGGACATAAGTCTCCTGCACGAGAGCTGACAGAGTCTAAGTGGCATTTATGGATGGAAAAGATTAAAGTATTTTTGTCTTGGTTGGAGAAGCCATTTTAGATCATTTTATGCCTAGTAAATCCATTCTGCATTGATGAACAGATTGCCCTGTTTGCTCCCAAAAAGAAATTATAGTAGCAGAATTTTAAAATACGCTGAATTCTGGAGTAAATACATGTTTTTGTCGTTGTTATTGTTGCTATTATAGTAACTTGTTTGTTGTCTGCTTACAAGGCATGCAGACTTTCAGCTAAATGGCAGACATCTTCATCTGAGCACACTATTAAAGAGTGGCCTGAGATTACACAAAATTCAGTGTTGACATAACATTTTCCGAGAACATATTCCAGCTTTTTCTCCTTAAGGAAAAGGTTTTCACCCTATGCCTTCATGAGAAGCCTACCTGTTGCTCAGAAGCAGTAAGAGGCTTTCAAATAAGACTCTTTATGTTGTAGCATTCTGCATACATCCCAGAAGCATCAAATAGAGAAAAAAAAAAAAAAACAAACCACGTACAAGACCACAAATGGTGTAGAAGCAGGAAACAAGGAAAATTCCTTGCTGGTTCACAGAAGGAAAAATTTTTTACTAAATTATGATGGATAAACAGGCAAGTGAAAACAGCATGTCCAGCTCTACATTTTCTGCCAAAGGCTCTGAGAAGCTGCAAACCAAATCTTGTACCAAAGTAGATTGAGAGGATATTGATAAATCCTTCATTTAGTCATCTACATGACATAGGAAGCACATACAGCAGCATAAGGATTAGATCTGAGCTTCCTGGGATTCACCTAGTTAGCATTTATTCCCCAACACTTGGCTTCTATTGCAATGTACGACTCTGAAAGTGCTTCCAACAAAAAAAGAAAGGATAAAAAGGGTTTGTTTATCACAGCTCACTATTCTATAATGTCAAAGAATGGTCAAGCCTTACAATATTTATCTTAAATAACTAGGTATGCCATTCAAGTACCTTAACAAGATATCTAATCCTTCCTTTGTGGTACCTTATATTTGAAATATCTGATCAATGTTTTTACATCAGATGTATGTCTAAGTAATTCCTGCCCCCCCCTCCTCCCCATCACACAGAGCACATTAAATGTCTTATTTCTGAAAACTAAAAACTAACTTAGAGAAAGAACAGTCAACCAGCAGTGTTCAGCACCATGGAGAATTTCTTTCTTTCTTTTAACCAAAGCCTTGGACAAGATCTTATTTCTCCCATGAGCATTGAATCTTTCAAGTGTTTTGAAAAATGTAGTAATGGAATGTACAGAACCCAACACAGTACTCTGCCATCTGATATTGTAAATAATACGTTTCATTTTCCTGGGAAATGTTTTCTAGGGAAAACATTCAGGTGACAGATGGTAATTGCTAAGAGATAAAGAGACCACTATATTACCAAAACAGGCTTGAGAGTGATGTAAGTTTCCTAGTGACTTTTGCATGAGGAGATATCTTACTAAATGAATTAAATAAATATTTTCTATGAAGATTTGAATTATAATTTCAACTTTGATCAAACTGCCAAGGCCAAAGTTTTTCTTCTTTTCTGCATTACTCTGATGAGCTCTGACATCAAGAAAATGACAAGGTTGTTATCATTCAAATTTTATGTGGAATTGTGATTCTAGGAGTAATAATAACTTTTTATACAAAACTTTGTACTCATAATTAATACAAGGCAGTCCAGATGCACCTTTTGAGCAGACGAGATGATCAAAAGACAGGAGGGGAAATAAGGACATAGAATTATTCAAGCATCAGTGACAGAACTGGAACTGCTTAAGGTCATAATAACTCATTGAATCTAACACTTGTTATTGGAGAAAATAGAATTTCTGCTCCATCAGAAATCAAATGATCTCTCAATTTGATCATAGTGTCTCAAATGTCGACTCTCACCATTTTCCTTACTTCTGGGATAAAATGTCCTTCCAAAAGGGTTATATGCCTAGTCATGCTCAGTTGTCATATATTTTGGAAAGGGAGAGAAATACTTAAGAGTGAAGGGAAAAAAGATCTGTTTCTCTGACTTCTTACCTATTATCATCTGAAGGAAATATTATTCACCTCCACCATCCCTGTTTTTCAAACTTCTCTCTTTCCATAAGTGACAGAAATGCATGTAGATGGGGATGATTCAAAACCAGACATGTAGATATATATGAAGTACAAAAATATCTACTGCCCTTCATCACAGGCTTTCTTTGGGTCTGGAAGTGGCAGATGGACACTATTAATGAAGGAATACTGTAAGATTACACATTGTTAGGAAAAGTTTTGCTATGAAGCAGGATCTAAATAACATTTAAGATTCTGCAGTTGAGGATTTTAAGTCAAGGCAACCCTCAGTATTGTGTCAGTATTCAACTAGCTAAACAAAGAGAGAAGGAAGGGGAAAAAAAACTGTTGACTTTGCATTACCAGCTAAACACTCAGCACACATGACTGGGCATGACCTTTCTGTTCAAACACATGCTCTCATCAACCAGGACAATAGAGGATGTCAGGCTCTAATGTTTGATATATATTCCACACGCTTGGTGAGCTGGATATGGCCCATTTTACTTTCCAATGAAGTAAGCAGTCCTGAACACACAATCATTCCTGGTAATGGCTTTTTTTTTTTTTCTTCTTTTTCCTCCCTTCTGAATTGCAGTGTTGGATGAAATATTTTGGGGTTATTTTCTTGTTTTTATGCCAAAGTTTATACAGCTTTCTAACAAAGGCATTTGTTTTTGTGCCTGAGGTTTCAGTGACATTCAGGCTGGGGGTATTATGCAGAGAGAATGGTTTCCTGACCAAATGTCATCAAGAAAACATTCTGGGAGCTGATGGATTTTTAAGGGAATTTCCAGTTACATGTGAAATGAACATATTTCTTTCTTATAGAGATGAATCAGTAATAGGTTGTACCATACAAAGCTTTTTTACATTTTAAATTAAAAAAAAAAAAAAAGAAAAAAAGAAAAGATAGACCAAATTACTTTTCCATAGAGCCAACATCAACAGTGATAAGAAAACTGTGCAACCATTTCTCTGTGCTCTCCCTGGAATCAAAATAACATCTGGTAATTATAAGGGTGATAAATTACTTATTTTTGATCTTCCTCCCCATGAAATCTTAAGGCTTTGATGGTCCCTTTGACGTGTCACTGATGGAAAAACTGGAGAGAGATGGAGAAGGTGGGAGGCAATTTCTTGCATTGCACCAAAAGTTGTATCCTGATGCCATTTCTTATATTACATCAAAGTCCCAGAACTCTAGTCACTTCCAGGTTTTCTCTTTTTTCCAGGAGGACAGTATTCTACCTCTTCATTTGCTACCTGAAGTATTCATCTTTATGCACTTTGAGAGAAAATCAATGCAGTGGAAAAAGGATTCCCTCCTTTATTTGTTTTTCCCCATCACCTTCTCTCCACATTTCACCAGTGCCACTCTGACCTCCACTGACAAGATAGAGTCAAATCTGAGCACAACTTACCGAACAAGTTTCCAATACCACACTCACCAAATTCAATAAAAGGCTGTGAAGGAATAGATCAAAGAAGTGTATTTCTTTGGAACAACTTTGCTACATTATAGGGGTTCTTTTGGTTTTCAACAAATCTTAATGAGAAAAGCTCTATTTTCCTTCTCTGACTGTTTTATTTTTCCTTATCTTTAAACAAAAACTTCAATTAAGTTCATTTAATAATCAAAATCATATTTTGAGACCATTATATACTTATAATCCATTTGAGGGTACCAAAACATAAGAGTCATTTTACCTGTCTCCACTCAATAACCCTCAGCAATGCTACTTAAATATCCTGTAAGCAATGGAACCTGAAGAATAATTTTCATTGCCACAATGTATTAACAAAACCTGGATTCTGGCCATAATGTTGTAGTCCTGGCTGTACTTTTTGCCGGGAGTGTAAAGTTCTGTAGTGATAACTACAGATTTGCATCTTGGTTTCGCTTTGCATTTCATGCATTTCAGCAGATAACATCTCCAGTCAAACAGAGCAGGATTTCTAGTCCAATTCTGGCATGTGTAATCTGGGAGCATTGTGAACTACTTACCTGAAGGCAAATAAATGTCTTCTCACAACTTTATTGACTGAGAAATGCTTCTAAAAAGGTAATTATCAGACACAAGTTATAGGCAACTTTGATTTTCATCACTTCCTGTTTGTTTTATAGTAGGTACTCAAACCAGTGTCTATAGGAGTCAAAATTGTTTCTGGTACTGTAGTGATCTGCCATAGACTGTCATTCCTTTTTACTTTCTCTAGGTGCTTCATTAGAGCACAAAGGTCAAATCCCAAAAAGGAGTTCAGTGATAAAAGAGAATGGCAAGTCTGACCAAAACAATAGAAGTGCTCCCTTGGAGATGTCAAACACCCCAGAAAAGGTCCCAGTGTCTCATTCATTGTTGCTTCTTTGCCTAATTGACAAAGAGCTAATTCTATATGTGAAAGTTGCTGTGGAAGAAACATAATTGAAGTCAACCAGAAAGCCAGGCAAAAGTTTGGTGCAAAACTGGAGAGAGTATGTTACACATCAGTCATTGACACAATGAATGGAGCAATGAAAATGAAAGCTTCCACAAAGCAAGACAGAAATAATTGTCAGATATGAAAAGTAGTAAGGCTGACTGAGAACAAACTTGTTCTTAGCATGATCAAGTAGAATTAGACTCGGGTTTTCTTGCCACCTGTATGTCTTCAGAAAACTTTGTGAGAGGTGGGTGTCACACAATCTGCCTAAGAAAGGCTGCTATCCCCATTTTACACAGGGAACATAAGGCAAGGGGTTCTAATACCTCAAAGCCTGCCTTAACTTGGACTTCAGGAGAATTTAGATACAGATTCACATTCTGATTATATGACTCTGTTTTCCAGGTGTGGCCCCCAATCAGCCCAGTGATATCTTAGGTGTGTTCTTCAACATACTCTCTAGAGAGATGGTGAAGCAGCTCTTCTTGGAACTCTTCCTGCTTTGGAGGTCAGGAACATCCTCGGTTCCAAGTTTCAAAATTAAGCTGAGCAGATATTTTCCCTGGTATTTCCTCCAGTCATCCTTTAAAGAGAAACACTTCTGTTTCTGTCTGAATCCCAAGCAGGCAGAAGTCCCCATTTATGCAAACCTAATTTGGATACCTAAGCTCCACAAAACTAAGTATACTCCTCTCTCTTACCTTTTTTTTCACAGCTTTAGATGCATCCTCTCTCAGAAATGAAATTCTTTCTCTGGTTATTTGGAGAAACTAATACACCTTAATGTCTCCTTTTGAGTACTTTATCTGTTTTGGCCAAGCACCTACCAACATTTTCTTCTGTGCTGGACAGTAACTAATGCTCATGGTCAAAAATAAAATCTACAGTTAAGCAAGAAATAGAATCTGTGTATTTCAAACCTCAGTTTATAATCTTAACACCTACAGCATGCTTTGTGAAAAAATACCAAACAAAATGCAAACAATCCAAAAGTGCCTCCCTTCTAGAATCCAGGAGGGAATTATTCTACCATTGATCTTCTGGAATTCATGTATTCTGAGTGCCGAATAAGACCCTGTACTGCAACAAAAACTTCACGGTTATAATAAAGGTATGTATTTAAATGTCTGTGTGANCTCAGAAATGAAATTCTTTCTCTGGTTATTTGGAGAAACTGATACACCTTAATGTCTCCTTTTGAGTTCTTTATCTGTTTTGGCCAAGCACCTACCAACATTTTCTTCTGTGCTGGACAGTAACTAATGCTCATGGTCAAAAATAAAATCTACAGTTAAGCAAGAAATAGAATCTGTGTATTTCAAACCTCAGTTTATAATCTTAACACCTACAGCATACTTTGTGAAAAAATACCAAACAAAATGCAAACAATCCAAAAGTGCCTCCCTTCTAGAATCCAGGAGGGAATTATTCTACCATTGATCTTCTGGAATTCATGTATTCTGAGTGCCGAATAAGACCCTGTACTGCAACAAAAACTTCACGGTTATAATAAAGGTATGTATGTAAATGTCTGTGTGATTGAGGCTTAAGAATTTAGACCGTACTTTTTCATATTTTTCATATTCCTTCCCTTCGCTGTCCCAAATCATTCGACTCCATCATCTCTTCCCACTCTTTTGTTTTTAGTTTTCAGGACTGAAATTTCCTAGGGGTACTAGTTTACTTTTCAACTGATCAATTTTTCTATGCAATGATCGGTTAGGAAAACTTTGTGCATTATATTAAAATGGATAAAAGTTAAAACAAAAACTCCATAGACCTCTGGAAAGGGAATTGACTGAGACCACCCTAAATCTCTAAAGAGATACAGATATTAGTAAATTAAACGTTTCCAGGATGATGGTCTGATACCGAGACCATCTGTCACAGAGTCAGATGTGTCCACGTCATTAAACTCTAGTATAGCTAAAACCAAACATATTTAGGAATCTTTTCAGATCCAGGAAAGCTACTAAACCGTGCTCAAAATTTTATTCAGATAGTCCCAGTTGCCCAAAGCTAAAGCCACAGCAAGGACCATTCTAACAGTTGAATGACTGAACAGGAGCTTTTCCCGATACTGTTCAACTTACTCTTCACATAAAGAAGCAAAGGTAACCAAAAAGCAGTGATAAGAAGACACTTAGAGGTAAGAAGCAACAGTCAGTGTCTGACACATGGGAAATATAAGCTGAGATCTTCAAATCTTCTTCTTTACAACTCAAATTGGCAGAACAGTTCAATGTTTCTTTGCTCAGGACAGCATTAAACTCAGTATTTCACTGGTTTTTTCTTGTTGTTGTTTTTCCTTTTCTTGAGAATGACACTTAAGGCTGCCTTGTACAAATACTGAAAATAAAATTGTTCCTAAGCCATGACAGGAAAATATTCAGCACTTGAATAAAAAGAGTTTCTGAAGGACCAGACTTTTGTGAAGGGAGTCACATCCTGACAGAGAGAAATAGCAATGAAATTAAAAGAAAATATACATATTTTTGAAAAAAATAGTTATGAGCACTACATCTCTCAGAGGAATAATGAAGTGATATTCTGCCTCAAAAGACAAGCCAAGATCGTAAGAATTTGAGGATAGTTACTAATAAGGCTGAGATTTTAATCGAAGTTTAATGACATGGAACTTGCACTGATGGTCTTAGAAAAAGGGTGAACTTTCACTTCTCAGTCCTATTTTCAGCTGTTGGCACTAGAGAGTGACCAGCACAAACCATGTGTCTGGGCTATACTTGGAAAGTCTGAGAGCACCCTGAGACAAGAAACTCATGTTATTAATTTAGCCTCACTAATTAAAATGCTAATGAAACTTCAGCCACAGGGCAGAGCCAGGACAAAAGGAGAAAGAACGAGAAAATAAACCCTCTGAGTGAGAAAAATTCTTGGTAGTCTCAAGTGAGGCTCTGCTATGCAGATATCAGGGGGTGTCTTGTTTTAGAGGAGAAGACATATACATGTATGGGACAGACTGAAGAAAGTTGATGGCTAAGCTATTACATTTTTCCTATTCCATTTTCCTTCCTCCTCTGTATTTTAAGCCCAGATGTGCCTCAGGCACTGTGTCTTTAGGTACCTGTGACTTAAGGCTCCCAGAATATGTTTCTCAAAGATGTTCATCATTTTAGATTCTTACCTGAAAAATCAGGAGAGTAGTGTTTATATGCCTTTGAAAAAATTGGAGGATTGGTGGGAAGTTTTCTTACTCTGCAAATGTAAGTAACTGTTTTCATCTTTGTTTTCCCAGAAGCATTATCTTAGTGCTTGAAGACTTTATCCTACTTACATTCAGGATTGTAGTTTTCTGCCAGGTTATGTACATGTCAACATAGTTTGTATCCAAATACAATTTTGAAAGGCTTGTATAGAAAGAAAGACATGGTTATTTTGAACTTGTTGGAACAGAGGTGTTAGACAAGATGAGCTCCAGAGGTCCTTTCCAACCTCAACTATTCTATTTTGCTCAAAACTCGCAAATACATCTGTGCTGAAGAATGTGCTTCTCTAAGTCTCAGTTTTCTGGCATCAGTCTCACCTCAGTCGCCTTATCCTGGGAGAGGTGTTCTCTGGAGTGATTTGGAAGTGTGGCAGATTCACAGCCTCACAGAGGAAGAAAGTGAGGGAAGACAGACAGACAAAGGCCTTGACAGCAGGACAAAATGGAGGAGATTCGGTAGCAACAAATCCAGATTTGCCTTAATGGAGTTTATCCCGCCATCAAAAAGAATCCGTGACCAACATGGGACAAAATTTCTGAACACAGAGAGAGCCTTTGGCGGCGCAGGACTGTAATGAAGCATCTGCTGTGCTGAATGCACACAGATATAGCAGGGGCTGAGGAAGAGGTGTTTAAGAAGATAAAAAAACTACCCAGCAACCAGCACACTGCTGAAAATGAACTGCTGCCTCATGGACCACAGCAGGAACATCCCAGCTTTCCAGAGCCACTGAATAAGATTCCTAAGATTACTGACATTCTTCTGTTTGGCAGTGATGCTTTGGAATATATTTCAGGTGTTATTTGCTTTATCAGAACGTGCCAATTGACAAATTTTTTAATGTGCTACAGGACCATGTGGTGTCTTTACTAAGCTCCCCAGGGGCCCGGTACACTAATACTAAAGACATTAGTGATGTCTACAGTGGTATAAAGATACCTGCAGAAGACATTAAAGTGTCATATGGGGATTCCTTTAGCTATCTCTGGCCAGGTTGGTGTATCCCTAAAGCATGATGCTCTAACACCCACTGATTGTAATGAGCATCCCAAGGGGAAGAAGTAAACTTGGAGCATAAAGACTTATCACATGGCTTCTGTCTCCACCAATTCAGCACAATGAGCTGTCTGTTCCTAATTTGACTTCCCTTCTTTGTATTGGCAAAGCCTCGTGCCTTGTGTTAGCTTTCCCTTTACCCAAATGAAAATAAAGATGAATACATTTCTAAGAACTAGAAACCTTAAAAATAGAGACCAGTGAGTAGGCCTGTGTTGGTACAGCACCTAATATAATGAACAATGGATGCATGCCCAGAAATCCTACATTTTTCCACATGAGAAAGAATAACTTACATTACAGTTAATTTGTGCTTTGTTTTACAGTCATTATCTACTTTCCTCATGGCATCAGTCAAATAGCCTTTTCCACAGAAGAGAAGCATAAACAAAGATAAAGTAAAATAACAACAGCTGCCAGTTTAGGGTTATTTCCACCCATGAACTTCTGTTCACAATGTACTTTTCACACATTCTTTTTCTAGAGTGGGAAGAAAAACTAAAATAAATTATACCTCTTCTGTTTCCATACATTGAGATATGTATTTGTCAGCACTCAGACAGTGATTTAGTCAGCCCAGAGGGGTTCCAAGAAGCTTGGGCAGCAAGAAAGGAAAGCAGCCCAGAACAAATGAAATAATCTCTACCGAATGGGCGCCTCTCATTGGGAGCTGGAAAAAAACTCTTAGAGTTGGTGGAGAATCATCAGAGAAAACAGATACTGTTCTTGACCAATATTCACTGTTTTGATGTATGTTTGTAATACTGCAGAGAAAACTTCTGAAAATCTGGAAATCCCTTTGCATACAGTAATGCCCATAATCCAAAGACATATTTCACACTTCTGGGACTCCATATTGTGGTAGATCATATAAAAGCAGTCTTTCCTCCACCTCAACACAAAAAAGGTCTCATGGCCTCATATACCCAAAGGATTAGAGTAAAATAACCCTAAAGATGTTTAAGTATCACAGGAGAATTATCTCATATCTCAAAGACAGTCAGCAGTTCCCTGCTTTTTCCGGTTAACCAAACATGTATAACCAGTTCCAATCTCCATAGTGTCTGGGAGCATAATAATTCCCTAATATCTACCTTGATCACAAGTAGAAAAGATGCAAAAATATAATTCTTTTTTGAATAAAAAAGTGTAATTTTGGTTTTAACATTCAAAATAGATCTAGTTAATGGTTTTAGTGTTGTTGAATATTTGGTATTCAAAGCATTGAACTTTTTCCTCTTTTCTCTCCCTCTTTCTTTTTTTTTTTTAAATTGTTATTTAATTAGTTATTGCTGTATTCCACTGAAACATATATTTCACTAAAATTATTGGTGGGGAGGTATCTGAAATCCAGGGAGAAATCCCTGCACACTGTAGCTACATCTACATCAGTAACCTGTGTGTACCCTGAAGCATTCCCAGACACTGAGATAAGCTGGCAAGGAGTCCTGCATCCATATTAATGACCCATCAGTCACCCAAAGGGCTCAACACTTGAAACCTGCCTGCTGGGATCCCTGGAATAGTCTAATTGCTAAATCTCATCCAGGAACCACTTGGGAAGGTACAGCTGCACTGGGCCAAAATCACAGCATAAAACACCTCTGAAATATTACTAGTAGAGGTATGTGGCTCAGAGTGGCCCATGAGAAACCTGAATTAAAACACCTGACATTTTGGGAGTAATCCAATTTCTCTTCCTCTCTCTCCACTACGCACACAGAGAAAGGTCTGAAGGATTTCACATGCTTCCCAATTAGCAGAGGAGAAAGGACCAAGTAAAAAGGAACATAGAGTTACCTGCAGAAATAGATACCAACTTATCACATCTAAAAGAGCAGAGCAGAGCTCGGTACAGTGTGTCAGAACCAGCTTCCATGCAGATCCTCTTGTTATGGCAGTAGTGTGACCATAACCCTACACCACCACGGTAATAATTCTTCTGGATTTGAACTTGTCGACATAAAACCACCTTCAGTTTCCCCCATACCGATGGATGTCAAGGCTGGGAGACTTCTCATGGGAGAACAAAACAAAACTGAACCACATCACTCTTTTTTCATCTAAACTTTGATGGCTGAGCTTTCTGAAATTGCCTTCTTCTCCCACAAAAAAAATCTTTTTTTTTTAGTTCCCTGCTCTGTGTATATAGTGAGTGTATTCAATCTCTGCTCTGTTTTTCACACCCAAAGTGATCTGTGAAGAAATAATCTGTCAATTCTTGGGTTTATCCTATTAAGGTATTCTTGTGAAAATGAAATCCAGTTGAGGTCAGACATCTTGCTTGTTGTAACGCTTAAACAGCTGTGACATCAGACCATGCTGAGGACAAAGCCTGATACAAAGCAAAGGAAAACCTTGAGGCTGATTTGTCTCTTATTGGGGTCCCATTATGGTCACACTTTCAGTGTAGACAAGCACCAGAAAATCTGTTACTGTTTGATGGATATGTCTTATTAAATATCACAAAATTACTTGAAATAATATCAAATGATCAACATGAGTCACATCAAGATCCATGGATTTACCTCCCTATATTCCAGGTGGTAACCCTGTCTAGCAGAAACAAGCTGCTCCTGGCATGGTCTGCATTTTGAACTGACTGAAATCCTCATTGCCAAAAGTTTCAGACTTGGAAGCCTAAACCTTAAGTTTCTAAATATGACTATAAATACCTAAATTTAGAAATGTAAGAATTTAAACATTCGTAAAATATATCTACAGGCAAGTAGATCTTTGTCGTTGTTAAAGATGAGCAGAAATTAAAAATAAATACTAGCTTAAAATCCAGATATATTGAGTAACAATCCCAAGGCTGTCCTCTAGGAAGATAGATATGTTCTCAACAGAAATACATACTAGCATTATATTGAGAATGGAATTTAGACAATTACTCTAGCTTATTTATTATAATATCCAGCATTAAAAAAATCTATATTTTACTGATCACCTCATAGAAAAAGAAATTACTCTCCCTTCTTCTTCTAAAGTCTTCTAGATCATTATGAGACCAACCAAAAGTCACTCAGAATTAGTGCAAAAAATCTTGTGTATTGTGCTATTTCTTTGTTCATTTGTTTGTTTAATAACAAGTTCTAGTATAGGATACAAAAGTTTTTTCAAAAAATACTTCTAACTGAAAATCATTTTTAGCAAATAGAGATAACTTGAAACATTTTAAAATTGCTATCTATTTAATTTAAAATGTAATTAAAGACACATCATATTTACTGTGGTAGGTGCCTTATACTTCTTTTTGTTTGTTTGTTTTTACAATGTGAATTTGACTCATATAATGAATCAATGTCTGTGCTGTGTGAAGGGAGGTATCACACCCTCTGTGTTTCACTGCGAGCATCCTGGGGAAGGTGCCTTTGTGCCTTTGCAGGGAGTCAGAGCAGTGTAAGTACGAGAAAACTGAAGTACAGCTGCTGCAAGATTCTGGCACCAGCTTCTGTATTTGGGATTTGTCCCAGAAAAATTAAAATGTTCTGTACAAGGCAATTTTCATTAAAGATCTGCTTAAAACTCTGTCAGAAAAGATTTGTTGCAGACTTTTTGATCTGCTTTAACTGAAGGATTCCTATTATTGGAATATAAGATTTGACATTTCACATGATAATCCCACAAACTGATTTTGCATTATCTTGCTTGATCTGATATTGGAGTTTACTTATTTTTTTGTTAACAATCCTATAAATGTTTTTCCTTTCGATATCTATTCCTCCATTGCTGTCTTCCACCATACACAGCACAAATCTGCAGATCAAAGTAAAACAATTCTATTATATAACGTGTGATTCTTACCTTCTTTTATTGCTGTTGCTGTCAACAGCAGGATTTTTCTTCAAAAATGATAAGAGAGAATATAAAATATATACAAATTGGCCTAATCTAAAGCTGTTTACCATAACATTTAACTGAGAAGCTTGTATTAATTATGAAAAAAAATCACTATAGCTCTTATTCATTAGTCCAAATGAAATAAACTCTATTATCTCTACTGATTGACATATTAGCATGTGATGTCTAAAAAATGATCCAAAACCATAATAATGATGCAAAAAGTTTATTTTTTTTAATCTTGAACCCATGCTAAAAGCTGCCCGTGCCTTCCTCTGAAGAAAGGCCATGTATTTTCTTTCAAGGTAGTGCTTGGCTGCATCAGATTCTCTAAGGAACCAAGAGCTGTTCACCTCTAGAGGAAGGAAGCTGAAACAGAAAAGTTGAGAAGTGCCCAAGAGCACTCAAAGGCGATTTCAGATGCCCAGTAATTAATTGTTTTATGGAGGCTCAGATCTCACACAGAAGTTACAGTCCTACCTTACCTATTCACTTTCCATAACCTAAAATTAGACAACATCTTAGGTAAAAATCTTCACAAATGTACATTTTAGAATCCTTTAAAAGCACAGTCAGGGAAGAAGTGAGAACTCAGAGTGATGTAGTTGTAATTTAGAGTGCATGTGATGGAAGAAGTGTAGAAGAACTGGCCAGCATTTTTTTTCACTATTTAGAAACACCAAAAAGTAAAAAAAAAAAAAAAAAAATCATAAATCCCAACACACTAATTTTAGAGTATAGAAAATTGGGAGCTATGGTTGGTTTGATCATTGCTGCAAACTCTCAGTTGAAAGGGAGGAAGTTTTTAGTGAATTTAAGCCCTGCAGGCAAGAAGAGAGAAAGTTGAGATAATTGTCTGGAGAAGAGAAAATCAAAGGAGGAAGAAAAAGACTACGAAATTCACAGGTCTTAGAGATGAGGAAAACTTGTGGTCATTGAGGAAGAGGAAACAAGAATAAAAAAAATTATTTTGCTGCACAAATCAAGATTTTAATGGTAGAATGATCATAATTAAATGAAAGCCATACCTGGAGAGTAGCAGATTCTTCTCAAGAGATGATTCAATACTACAGGATAGACAAAACAATACAGAACAGGCCAGTAAAATTGAAGCCTCTGAGTACTGTTAGTTGACTGTAAACATGAAGAAAAGCAATTTGAACACATATTTTTTCTCTACACCAAGAATTCCTGTGTACCAGACCCAGGGATCCCTCAGCCAGTCCTTACACATCACCTACAATCCTTACATAGGCACTTGGTTGACAAAAATCCATTTCTTTGATGCATTTGTGTGTCATCATTTAATATAATAGCCCAAAGTTCATGTTTACTGTAGATAAATGTATGATGCCGAAATGGAACATAAGCATCTATTACTCACATAACACCATTTTAAAAAGAACATCAGGTTTCTCCTGCAAAGAAAGACAAAGCACATTTTTTCACTATGGACTGTAGGTTCTGGTTACACATGATAGAGTAAAGCCTTCATGTTTTAAAAAAACCTGTTTAATTAATACTAGCGTAAAGCCTGAAGGTCACATACACCCTTACAAGTACTTAAAAATCAACAAAATATGAAGGATTTCTCCAGAAATACTGATAATTTTAAAAGTGATAAGGAAACTCTTGCTTGGTAGAAGAACAAATAAGGTAGATGTCTTTGAATGTTGTTCAGTATGGGGTAGAATGGGGTAGTTGCAGTGATTTTCTATTTAAATTCTAATATATTAAACTACAACAGAGAATTTATTCGTGTAACTTGGTTGAGATTTACTAAAACTTAATTTATACCCCAAACTTGACTGTTTTCTTTTTTAGCTGCTTTTTATAACAAGAAAGGAATTCTGTATTTCCCACGAAACGAAAAATGCAGTCCTTGCCCTCCTCTATTTCTAACACTATTTCTTTGAAGAGCTTGTGCAGGGAAATCTGTTAATTGAAAATACTGACAGGATCCCCAGAAGGCAAAAAAATCCAACTGAAAATTAGTCTAAAGTTTTACTGAAATATCAGAAGTTCTCAAAACTAATTAACTTCTCTTTCTTGAATGTATGCTAATGGAATAAAACTGTTCCATTTACCACGTCAACATAGCTGAATAGTTTTCTAATAGATTTTTTCCTCAGTAAGTGTTATCTTATGAATATCTTGCCAGCCTCACTCTGCCTGAATAGAGGTTCAGACCTGTAGCAGTAGTTAGGGATTTATTAACTGAAAAATATAAATAAATAAAAGATTCTCATCAAGATGTGCATATTCTTCTGTCTACCTTCTCTCAAGGCTTCCTTTTTTCTCCTTTTTTTTTTTTTCCTTTTTTTTTCCCCTCTGAGCAGGGGGCAGGTGTTTGTGTTTCTGAAGGACTGAAGGTCGTTCCTAGCAAACAGCTCAGTTTGAAAAGCAGCTGCTTAGGAGGTGCTGACAGCACGAGTCCTCTTGTGCTCAGGCAGTGAGGAGCTTACGGCTGCACAAAATCTGAGCTGCAGGGCTCTCGCTGGACACAGTGCTGAGCTCAGGCCCAGAGCATAAATTAGCATCTGTAATATACTCAAGTCACCCCAAATTAAACCAATTGTCAGATCAATTGTTAATTTTGAAGCCAGCTTGTGGAATTTTTTGCATTTATTATTTTATGTCAGCAATTTTGGTATGATTTTAGGATTTTTTTTGCTTGTTTTCTAGTTTGTTTTGTTTTTTTTTTAATCTCATGCCTCAAGAGACATTTCTTTCTGTCTGTATGGCTGTTTCTAGAGTAGCTCAAGCATAGCTCTGAGATGATCCCAAACACCCAGCAGACTTGTTGCAGGTGGTTCCCTATTCCCCCAAATCTGGTCAGACTCAGCCAAACCCCTACACAAAGCCTGAGCCATGTGCAGTCAGACAATTTACCTGGACTGACCCTCTCCAGAAAGCTCCCAAATGTAGCCCATGGGAGTGATTTTTGGCACAAGTTTGAGCATTCCTGATGTATCTAAAGCGTCAGGCTCTGTTTGGGGAGCACAAAGACCCATTTTATACCTGACAGAGCAGTGCTGAGTAACAGCCAGTGGCCATGTCAAATATTCTGAGCCACACTGCTTCATTCCCTAAAGAGAATTTGGAGGAATATTTTGTGTCTGGTTCGAATAGAGCCCTAGGCCATTTAATCATATCCATCATTGTCTGGAAAAGATTGTGTTACTGATACACAAAGTAAACATCCATCAGTTTAACCCAGGAATCCAGTGAATTCAAACCATTTAGGAAAGCTGTTGTATTTGCAGCTGAAATCAAATAATTGATCTCTGTGTAGGTTTACATCTGCTTCACCTTTCATGAAGTTCATCTCACAATAAAACCAATTCATTTACCAAGTGAGGATTACTGAAATATTCCTTTAGGTTTTACATAAATAATTTGCATTTCATAAGTACAATGCTTTTGTTCTTCCTGTGCAATTTTCCCTTTTATATATTTATCATGCAGCAGAACGGTCCACGGCAAAAGTATTTCATTAGCCAGACTTCACTGAACTTCAACCTTTCTTCCCAGCAAATACGAGCTCACATTACAAATGTGACCATTTTCATCTGGGGGTAAGGGGAAAGAGAACCCAAACCACAACAAAAAAAAAAAAAAATAAACTCAAACACCTAAACAGTTAAAAATAAAGCCCAAATTGCCCAAAATAAAATTCTCTAAACCTCTGAGCAACCTTTTTTTTTTTTTTTTGCAATCCTCCCACTGAAAATCATTTAGGATTAGTTGTTGGCTAACAATAATTCTCAAAATACACTGAGATGACCTGGATGTTGTTTAGGTCTGTAGTGTAATTTGGGTGTCTGCCTGTCTGCAGAACATCAGGTGCCTTCTGATGATAACTTGGACCTGGAATGGACCCAGCCTGGGCAAGCTCCTGGTTTTAGCAGTAGTAAGTCCAGGAGCAGCCACAGCCTGTGTGCCAAGCGGAGCAGCTCAGACAATTCCCCTTCAGACAAAAGACAGAACAATCCAAAGATGGGAGTGACTCATTTGAGGTTATGTGGCAAAGATAAAAAGTTAAGGTCTTCTAATCCCCTTTCTCAGGTCACCAAGCCCCACTGCCCTTCTCACTGGAGATGTATTCTGGTCTTTGGATTTGATAATGTCCTTTCAGAACACAGGATGATGTCAGCTGATTAATGTTGCAGACAGGAGATTGCAAGATCACCCAAGGTTAATATGATAAACAATTAGAGAACTTAGGATGCAGCAGAAATCATATTGTCTGACAACTCTCTCATTGTTACAGTGGTGTAACCCTGAAACAAGCTCTGCACGAATGCATGGTCTGCTTCAGCATCAATAATAATTCACATTCAGTGCTGTCAGAGATAAATTTTGCTGATCTCAAGGCCACTGAAATCATCCTGAACCAATAGTTACAGCCTTCAGCAAGAGAGACAGGGTGATAGAGGAGGAAACACCCAGAGAGAAGCTCTCAGCTTGTGTTTGCCACCAAAGCCCTCTGTAACTCTTAGTTAAGTGAGTCATGAAAGAAAATTCTGACCACAATGCCTACAAAAGAGTTCCAAACGCTGCATATTGGGCACCCTAAAAGAGTTTTGTGTGCTAGAGGCACTGGGAGTCCACAGATGTCAATTAATTTAATATGACTGAAAGTCAATCCAGCCAAAACCAGGGATGTGAGCACTTCATCAGCTCAAGCCGCTCCCTCCTCTCAAGCCAGATTTTGAAGGAGGCAAGAACAGCCCAAAAGACTGTCAATACACATATGAAAGGAAGAGTGGAGAATGGGAACTGTGAGAAAAAAGCTTTAGGGATGAAACATGGAGTGTACTGGCAGAGAGAAAAAGGAACTGAATGGGCTTTACAGAAATGGGTACAAAGATGTTCACAGGAAACAGCTGTAGATTGGGGCAGTGGCACAGGAATACACAGCATCAGCATCTTCATTCTCCATCCTCTTCAAATCCAGTAAGTCAGCGTCATTAACAGTCCACTCTTAGTGGGGTGTTGTCTTACAGAATGTCTAGTGAGCTCTGAATTTAGGTTAACAATGTTTGGCAAATCTGCTTTAAAAATAAGATGGCATGAGTTAAAGAGAGTGAGAAACAGCTTTCTCAGGAAACTGAAGGAAATAAATGCTGACCAGGTTTAGTTAGTTTAACTAAAATGTTTTCTTTTAGGAGTCTAATCTTAAACAATTTATTAAGTTCAAGGTTCAAAAATAAAAGTGTCTTCAAATGATGAAATTGAAAAATTAATTTGGTATTTGTGGAAATTATTCTTAATAAATGAAAATTGATTTTATACCTATTTATTTCTATCAGTTCCCTCTAAGATCTAAACAGATGTTCAGCCAGACGATGTGGCCTCAAAGTGTTACATTTATTTCTAGAATAGCAAAGGTTGCAAATGGCTACCTGACAATAGCTCCAGATTTATTTACTTATTACCATCACCAGAGAGTGATGGGAAAAGTTTTTAGCAAGATAGCACAATTTCATTCTAGAAAAGTGTTAATTATCTGTTAAATCTGGAATAAATATGTGCACATTTATCAGCAGGATTTTTTTCAACAGAAAAATACTGAAGTCTAGAAAAATAATTTTTAAACACATTACTACTTAAAGGAAGTGTACATCTAGCAAAAGTTAGTCAAATTTTTAGTGCCTGTTTCACAGGGTGAGTAATATAATTGCAATCATCATCATCATCATGCCATTTACTTTAAAGAAAATGGATGGCTTGCTGTCAGGCTGTAGTCAAACACTTCTATGATAATGGTAAAAAGTTATGACAGGAGAGATCCTTTGGTTTAAAAAATTAATTGTTTCAGACAAGCTGTCAAGTTGTTAACACTAACATGCCTTAAATGTAAAAATTTATATACCCAGAGACCAAGATTCACACTTGATTGTACCTGACTAAGAGGTTTTCAATTCTGTAATGATTTTTGGCACGAGAAATATGCCTGCAAGGTTCAAATACTTTACAGAAAAATTGCCTGGCAGATTCTCTGCAGGCTTGTTTGATTACAAGATCAGAGTGAATTGACTGGAGGTGTTAGTAGCAGTTTTAGGTCCTCGTTTTAGAAACTTCAAGAAAATACTGTGAAAGACCATGAAAACTTAAGAGCAAGTGATAAAATGTCACTGACATCTTTCTTTATCCTGGATATTGTCTGGGTCCTAAAGACCGCCCTTTCTGAGACCTTACTGAGCTTTGGAAGATGGGCAGTTCTCCAAAAATAAACCCCAAAACAAACCTCTACCCAGCAAACTGAAGCAGCTTAATTTGTTCTCAAATGTGAAAAAATAGAAAGAGTTTATCAAGAGACAGCGTGATATTTAAAGCTGAAGTTATAAATAGATGATGATCTGTTCTAGGCTTCACTTCATCTATTCTAGAACTGGAACAAAAGGATTTTGGGTACAGAAGTTTTGCTTTTGAAATTTGTCCTCCTTTCTCTACTTTTTCTGATGCTAGCTGAGATTTGAAGAAGTAGCTCCAAATTACTGTAGGAAATGCTGCTGTTGAAGCACACTGAGGCTGCACAGAAATAACAGAAAGGAATCCTGATAATCTGTCTTGCTACACCCATTTCAGGGAGTTGTAGAGAGTGATAAGTTTTCCCCTGAGCCTCCTTTTCTCCAGGCTGAACCCACCCAGGTCTTTCAGCCGTTCCTCATCAGACTTGTGCTCCAAACCCTTCCCCAGCTCTGTTCCGTTCCCTGGACACACTGCAGTCCCCCAATGTCTTGTAGGGAGTAGGGGCAGTGTAGGGGCAGACTGAATGAACACTTGCTCAGGGTAGGAATTGTCTCCTCTGCTTCACAGGCGGTGGCGTGCCCACCTACCCAGGTGTGCTGGGGAAAGAGACAAACAACAGCTCAAACCAACACTGTGCAACTTGCTAACAGGGCTGAAGATAACCATTTTAATTAAATGTTTCTCTCTTTAGCCCAATAAAAGAGATTTCACCAAAGGATTTGGTTTGCCTTTCATAGAATTCATTTTAAGTCCTAAGAACATTTTTTTTTTAATATGAGGCTTAAAGAAAAGTTTTATATGAAGGTTATTTTAAAAAAATAGAAACAACTTCACAGGAAGATTCCTCCAAACATCAGTAACATATGCTTTTTCTAATCCCCTTTATTTTAAAACACTTTTGTTCACCTCAAATTTTAACAAAGCACTTTTACTTTGTTGGCAGACTAAAGATAAATATTTTTTAAAGCATTTAAGTAAAACGACAAAAAAATATCCTGACTTTTCATATGACAAAAGCTTCCAGTATCATATCAGGGCTTAACAACAGTACATCACGATTTGCATGGTGTAGTCTAGGACCATGATCCACTTGAGAAAAGGAGTGTGAAGAAGGGAAACAAGTATTGACCTGAAGCTCTGCATCCGTACAAACACAGGAAATTGGTACCAAACCAAAACAAAGCATCTGGCATAAATTCTGCAGCTGGAAACTCAGCAGCATCCATCTTTATTATATATTTTAGATAGACATAGATGGAAAATGTTGGGATTTGACTGAGCTTGTAAGGAAACAGGGGCACGTTAGTTGTGCTCTGCTTTGAACAAACCCCGAGCTACCTGGACAGAATCTGTCCCTGAGCCTGCAGAGGTCACCCACAAAGTGGCACAGGAGCTGGAAAAAGCCCTGGCTGTGAATATAAAATTACAGCTTTTCCTTTCTTCTCCTTGCATGAGAATTTCCCATGACCACAAGAAATCTAAATTGGTAAGGATAAAAGAGTGCTGTCACCTCAGCAGTGCCTGCCATGCCAAGGCCACCTTCCCTGTGGAGCAGCCTGCTCCCAGACAGGGAGGCAGAGCTGAACTCGGGGTCAGAGGGAGGCTGAACTACATTTAATGCATCCCACAAAGGTATTTAGGGGCTCTGGAGAGCTGGACCACTTCAGCAGTGCTGCTTCAATGTGCCATTTGTTGACAGATCATCCAGGTGACATCGAAGGCCTTGGCAGCCCAGAGATGGATTTTCCCCACGGAAGAGGGATCGTTTTCAAATATAAGGGTGAACATTGTAGCAGATGACATATTTTAATTAATTAAATAAATGAATAAATAAATATTTGTGAGTGTCATTGAGGAACATGCTACTGAAAACACTGATAACTAAAAATATGGCGATTCAGAGATCTGACCTATGAATGGGTAGATTTCTTGAAGTACCTAGAAAAGTTCTCCCAAATGTTTCAAAGTTGGTTCTGGGTTTTTTAGGGGGAGTTTTTAGGGGGTTTTTTGTCCTTTTTATTTTTAAAATTTTTTTAATTTTTTTATTTAAATCCATGTGAAAAGGGCTAACTGGAAGTGAAAAAATAAATGCATGTTCAAGGAAAAAAGTGAAGGTATGGAAGGAGCTTTCCCTTAAAAGCTTCCTCCTCTTTTATTGAGTATATGAGAAGGTGGTAATATGATGACTGATTTAAATTTTTTTTTAATAACTGGAAAGCTCTAAAACAAAGAAGAGGAAATGCCAGATTGATGGAATCATGCCACAGAAGCCAGGGAGGAGAGCAGACAGCTGGCATTAAAATTTGGGAGAGGAAGTGCTTGGAACTGCCAATGTATGCTGGAGAAAAGAGAAGGAAAGAAAAAAAAAAAAAAAAGAAAAAACTAGGAGGAACCTCAATTTCCATGTCTTTTGTGGTGAAACCGTTCCCCCTGTGGGCTAATTATTTTCCAGCTCAGTAAGGATGTACAAACTCCTCACACCATAAGAAAACCTTTAAAGGAACCATGAAAAGCTCATGTGAAAAATACCACAATTTTCTGTTGCTGAGATTAAATAAGGGGTTGAACTTGTCCTGGGAAATCAAAGAAAATAGAAAATGACTGCTCCAGTTATCGTCAACTGTGTCTTAGCATCCTTACAAACCACTCTAAGAACCCAAATACTGATCTAATCCATTTAGGTAATTTTTATGCATCTCTTCAGCTCTGAATGGTGCAAAGCAGCCAGAGGAAAACATTCTCCCATGTCAGGATCAAGAGCCATCCCAACCACTAAATCACCAGTTCTTGGCACTATTTCACTCTGTCCTTCTGTTTTTTCCCAGCTTCCTCTCTGCAGAAATAAGAACACAGGGAGAAGGTTTGCCCTTTTGCCAAAGTCCATGAAAATCACAGTAATAATAATAACAAAAGGATAATAAAAAAGACAGGCAATAATCTTTTGTTTCCATGCATGTAGATCAAAAACTAATGTCAACTCAAGGCATTAAATACAGGACATAAATATGAATTATAATCTGATTTCAAAGTAAATTTAACTTAACAGCTATAATGAGGGAACCACAGTGGTGCTGCCAGTCTTTCCTTTTTTCTATTTCTTAAAAACAGTTACTTAGAGGAAAGAAGTTGTTCTTGTCCTGTCTTTACTCTGGTGATTCTGTACAAAAGAAGCCTCATGTGTGTCTCTGCAATTAGTGTTCTGCAAACCCAATGCATTGCTTCAGTAAAATAAAATTAAAAAATCCATTAATAAAACTAAAAAGCAATCTGCCCATTCCAAGAAAATATGTTTATTGAATTATATTTCTAGTCAGGCTAAATTTTTGCTGCCATTACTGAGAAGGACATTGAAGAATAAGAAAATTGCATTAATAATACAGGCAGTACTAGGAAATAGTGTTCAAATGTTTTGTGATCATTCAATTTACAAGCTATAACTAGTGAATATATGCCCTTTTCTTAATAAAAGCTGCACAGTTTTCTCATTATCATGTCTTCTTTTTATTGCAGATTTTCTATTTAAATAAGTTTGAATTTCAAGGGATATTTAAGGAAAGTCAAAATGGAACTGCTTTTAGTCACTGTATCAGATCCTATTTCACCTTTTTCACATTTTTGTCCTAACCCGAAATAGCTGTGTTTATCAGTTAAAAAGAAATTATTAAAAATAAATAAATAAAAATAATCCTTGTATCTAGCTCCACAGGAGTACAGAGCTGATAAAAGATCTCTCAACTTTCCATAGAAATTATGGACATAATTTTTTTCCAGACTATCAACTGACATAACCGTTCATGCAAATTTTTTGTGGTTTTAGGCACACCTTAGAAAAGGTGGACTGGTGAATAGTGGAGTGATTTGAATCAGCTCATCACAGTGCAAAATTCTAATGGTGCTCATATAACAGGACCTTAACCTGGGACCTTCAAGACACTTAATTCAGGAGGGAAGATATAAGTAGTCCTGCTTGACTGCACGGAAATGGAAATGTGAAAAATGAAATAATTTCCTGATAGAAGAGGGTACTGTAATCAAGGATTTTAGTCATCGCTTTGAAAGTGAGGTTTTAGGAGTGTAATTTCAGTACTGGCTCCCAGGAATGCAAGGAAGAAATTACTTCCTAGGCTTCTTTTTGCTCCACCATGAATCTGGTTTCCTAGTTGGATCTATTCTCCTTTTTTATTTTCTAGTGAAAAATAAATAAATAGTTTATCATATTGCGAGAAGGAGGCAAAGATTAGAGGAAAAGGTTGTTTATATAAACTCTTGAAAGAAGACAAGTTTGTTATCTGCATAAATGTACTAATTAAGGTTGTGTTATGCTTTTTTTTTGTTTGTTTTAAATCAGCCTGCATAAAAAATGAGGTAAAAAAATACTAATCTAACTTCCATCCTGAGTTTCTTGGAAGGAATTTTTTTGCTGTATTTATAAATAGGGAGGGAAATGGTTTACATGTGTCCTTCTGGAAAAAATCCTTTATTAGTTGAACTGTAAATTGATAATTAGATTGAAGTAACACTGTTTTCTTTTTTTCCCTCTAGCTAACTAGCCTGAAATTTTACTTATTCAGTGTATGTGGTGTTATAATAAGAATAATATGTTAACATCAGTTAACATCTTAGAAAATGTGAGACTTCCAATGTAGCTGAAAGATGACTTTTTCAGAAGTCACACATTTCTACACAATCTCACCAATCTATCTGCAGTTATTTTACAGTAAGTAGAGGACAGATGTTCCCATATGAAATCAGAATCATACTCTCAAAATAATCCTCAGTGGTTATTTCCAATGAAGCTGTTATTTTTCAAGATTTGTAGACTCTTTGGTGGCCTTCATCAATTCCAGCTGAATTTTGCAGTGTACAAAAAAGATCAAACACTTCAAAGCAGGTAACAACTCCTTCCATTAATTCAAAGATCAAACTCTGCATCTTTTTAGATACAGAGACACTTCTTCCATTCAATAAAAACCTAAAAAGCAACGGTCCTGTGGCAGTCTTGTCTTTAAAAGTGACCATAGAGTTTAAATAATTACCTTAAATGACAGTATTATGCAATTCAGTGAACTCATCAGATATTTCTGTCATTAGCCACAGGACAGAGGGAGAAACCACCTGCCCTTAGTGCAGTAGTTTATGATCACATTCCCCAAGATGGAAGATAATTTTCCATGAATATTCTTCTATTTGTGAGGAATTTTTTTAAGATCCAAAGTTGCCATGAGCTTCTCCTGGAACACCACCCTACTTCTTTAGTCATTCTGAATTTTTGGGTTCTTTTGCCTTAACTCTTGAATAATGTGACATTTAATCTTCCCACTTACTCCTGCACTTTGTGCTTGTTATACTGGCTTTGCTTTACATAAACAATAGGAACTCCCTCTGGTTTAGGACCTTATTTTCTATCCTGCTTTTATTTCTCCAAGTTTAAGACTCATAACATTGTTGACCCTTTCTGGTCTTTTGAATTAAACCAGTTGCACTGGTTTAAGACCACTGCATTAAGACCTAGCACTGGATATCATTTGCTGCTTTCAGATGGAAAAAATAGCTGTTATATACCTTTTTATCTCCAGTCAAAATATTTATAACCAATTTTTTTAAAATGAAAAATAAAAAGCAGCATTGCAAAAACACAGAGAAAAGATGAGAAACCTCTTGCAGACTTGGAAGATCTTGATTCATTTTGAAGCCAGTTCCCACAACCAAGAATGGACAAATGACATGGCTTTTAGTATATATACCTATATTACTTATGGCTCTTAGCCATTATAATTCATTGAGATTAGAGGTGACTGATGGTAGGCTTTTCCTTTATATTGTATATTTCTCTACATTATGTACAGCAAAATTGTCATCAACCTTGCTAAACAAGAAAATGCTTGGTCAACAATGCATTAAAGTACCTTAAATGTAATCTTAAACTGAATCAGCTACTTTATATTAATCTTCCAGGAGATCAATGAAGTATCAATCCTGCAAATAATTTATATAACATCTTAAATGATCAGATAAATATGACAAATGTGGATATTTGACCTCATCACAGTTCTGCTTGCTTTGAGTGAGTCCTCCCCTCCCTCCCCCCAGCATTCAATCAACATTCAATCAGAACACAAATAAAGAATATATAGGTGGCCATGAGTCATCCTAATGGAGACAACTCAGTGAGCCTCAGTTCTGCATAGGGGCTGATCACGGTACTTCTTGGTAGTAGCAATCTTGTGAACGGTCATTCTGATATTTTCGTAGCAAGCATGAGACAGATCCGTGTTGGTCACAGGTCCAGATTGTTTCGCTGGATTGTGAGCAGTGCTCCCTGCTAATCTTCCAACAAATAGTTGCTGATGAATTCATGGATCTCGGTTAGTAGGACAGGCAAAAAACCCTTAAACATGATAATTATATATATACAAACAGTACTTACAATGATCAAATAATTCTCTCTATAGCAGGGTAAGGAAAATAAAGAATATCGAACCAAACAATCAAACAAAACCTTTCCCACTTTCAGTTTTCCCTGGTGAGGGTGAGGTTAACCTGCTGGTGCTTTCCAAATCACCAAATAAACTTTCAAAAAGTAAAGATGACCCCAGTGAAAATCCTTCTTTCATCTTGAAAGATATCATTTCACTAAATTCCCTGTACCTAAGGGGTTTGAAGGAAGAAAACTAGGCTGCTTTCCATTGATGTGTGATGTAACCACTGCAGATATCTCTGGCAAGAAACATAAAGTACCCCAACTAATTAAATTCAGTACTGTCAGTTTCCTCAGCAAAGATAGAAAGCAACAGATCAGATGTAACTTCACCACCTAAGAGAACTCTGAAGGGCTTCATTGCATTTTTTATGTCTGGATTATAGTGTCTTCCTTATTTGTCTACTGAAGAAATTCAAAGAAAACAAGCTCAGCTAGAGGTATGGAAGTCAGCCCTGCAGACAGAATATCATGGAATAGGTCCCACTGGAAGGAATTTTCAAACATACGGAAGACAGGGAGGTGATTAGAGACAGCCAGCATGACTTCACCATGGACAAATTATGCCTTACTAATCTGATGGCCTTCTATGATGGAGTGACTGCATCAGTAGACAAGGGAAGAGTTACAGGTGTCCTCTGCCTGGAATTTTGTAAGGCCTTTGATACAGTTCCCCAAATCATTCTTTCAGCTGAATTGGAGAAATACAGATTTCAGGGTTGAACTGTTCAGTAAATAAGGAATTGGTGGAGTGGCCACATTCAAAGAGTTGTGGTCAAGAGCTCAGTGTCCAAGTGGAAACCAGTGAGAAGTGATGTTACCACTCAAGGGTCTGTGTTGGGACCAATACAATATAATATTATAACATTTCAAATCAAACAACACTGACAGTGGGATTGAGTGCAGCCTCAGCAGCTTTGCTGATAACATCACACTGAGTGGTGCAGCTGACTGGTTTGAGGGAAGGGATGGCACCCAGAAGTACTGTAAAAGACTGGGCTCATATGACCCCTATGAAGTTCAAAAAAACCTAAAGGCAAGGTCGTGCACCTGGGTCAAGGCAATCATCAGCACTAGTTCAGGCTGGGTGATGAATAGATTGAGAGGTTGGAAAAGGACTTGGAATGTTGGTAGATAAAAGCTTGGACATAAACTGACAATGTGCACTTGTAGGCAGAAAACCAATAATACCTTGAGCTGCATAAAAACAAGGGTGACAACAGTTTGAGGGAGGTTATTCTCCCCCTTTGCTCTCACAAGACCCCACCTGGAGCTCTGCATCCAGCCCAAGAAAGTCATGGAACTGTTGGAGCATGTGCAGAGAAGGCAACAAAAGTTATTAGAGGGCTAAAGCTCATCTCCTATGAAGACAGGCTGAAAGAGTTGGGGTTGTTCTGTTGCCTTTCCTTGGGCTTAAAATTAAAAGCCAAACACAGTTAGAGGGGGGGAAAGGGTTTTACTTCAGTATTTATTTAAGGATGCTTAGGTGCACTCCATCCAGGTGGAATGCACCAAAATGCACCCGACTGCACACCAAAAATGCACACACACAATGATTTGCGTATACAGTTACGGACCTTGCACATTTGCATATCTATCAAAGATTCCCCAATGACAGACTCGAGAGAAGCCCCTGTCCTGAGGAATGTTCCCCCTGGAAGGGCCTATCTTGATTTACAGAATGTGTTCTGGAGAGCACCTTGGTGTCTGGGGCTTTCTGACCCCCAACTGTGAGGCTCCCAAGATGTTCAGTCTCTTGGCTGAATGGAATTCTGGATCTAAGCTGGTTATCAGACTTAGGGAATTACAAGTATGTGGGCTAAAAGCACTAAGGATACATAAAAGTTGCATAAAAGGATATATAAGACGGTATATAAGAAGGGTATATGAAAAAGCAAAAAAATCATCATGGCACCAGTTCAGCTTGGAGAAAAGAAGGCTCCAGGGAGACCTTATTGCAGCCTTTCAAGACTTAAACTGGGCTTGTAAGAAAGACCAAGAGAGACTTTTTACAAGGTCCTGTAGTGACAGGACGAGGGGCAGAGGTTTTAAACTGAAAGACGGTAAATCCAGATTGGACATAAAAAAGGACAAAAAGGGGTGGTGAGACACTGGAACAGGTCGCCCAGATAAGTTGTGAAGACTGGAAGTTTTCAGGGGCTTTAAGCAACCTATCTAGTGAAGAGTGTCCCTACCCATGGCAAGGTGGTTGGACTGGATGATATTTAAATGTCCTTTATTATCCACACAATTCTATGAAGTATTGCTTCAACATGTGGAGAGAGTAGGCACAATGGAATGGACACTTTGAACTGCTTGTCTAGGTCTTCATTTGTATCTGCTGCAGGTAATCCCTCAGAAAGCTGCCAGAAATGATGGAATTCAAAGAGGATGAGGAGGAAGAGCAAAGGGAAAATAGCAACACGCATAGGAAATAGTATTTTTAATCCTGTAATACTCCAGTCCAAACAAGTGTGTCACTTCTGGTCTTCTGTGCATGCCTCTGATTGCTTTGGGTCAGCCTGTCAAAGATATTTGGCACCCAGTTAAACTTACAAATTAGGTGAGTACTGAAGTATTATTAAGAACAATTGCAAATCTCCTCAGCATTTAAGATCTCTGAAAAGCCTGGCAAATATCTCTCTGCATAACCAGGAGCATAAACAGCTTTGAAAAATATGTCCTTAACCCCTAAAACAGATTTTGAGAGAACAAACAGCAGGCAAAAATGATCAAAGAGAACAAATAAAAACGTGGAAGAGGATACGAATCTTAAGGAAGCAGGGATAGATGAGATACGATGACAAAAGCAAAGTTCTGACTGCTATTAAAAGAAAAAGAAAAAGAAAAAGAAAAAGAAAAAGAAAAAGAAAAAGAAAAAGAAAAAGAAAAAGAAAAAGAAAAAGAAAAAGAAAAAGAGAAAGAGAAAGAAAAAGAAAAAGAGAGCTTTTATTTAATGTATCAGAAAAAATAACCAAAAAATACAACATAAAACCTGGCCTATATAAAGGTTGCTATACACAGAAGCTTTCTCTATTAAAAATTTGCATCTTCTCTTGGAGTATGTTTGCACGAGATGTCTGAGATAGTACTTTTCAGAGTAAAACGCATGTCACAGTTTTTATATATGCAATAATCATCACAAATTACAGTTACATGGGTGCAAAAAACCAAACCTGCAAAACCAACCAAATGAACCCCGCACCTTTGGATATGTATAAACATTGCTCTTACAGCCTTCAAAGGCAATCACAGATAAATGGAGTTAACGGAAAGGTTCCTCTGTGGTTCAGTTACTTCATATTTGTCAACATTTCTTGTGCTTTGTGAACACAGATATTGGTATTCAAGACTGACAGAGGTTAGATATGATCCTAATGGACCCTGTCCAGGCTCCTCCAGCACAGAAAATCTCATGTTTACATGATAATTTTTGATCTTCCCATACTCAGTAACATGACTGGTGAAAGATGCAGTGGAGGGATGGTGACAGTCCTGGCTAAGGGGTGTCCATTTGTCAAACAGTGAGGAGGGGAAGCAGAATGTAGCAAACATATTATTATAGGATAATGGATGCAAAGACAACAGGAACATTGAGAGAGGTCAAGATTTATGATCATTGACTTGAATGATCCCCAAATTGCTGAGGTTGAGACAATCTTCCTGAATGCTGATGTTGATCTGGCTTTGTACAAGTGATTTAATACCTTTATACTTCGGTCACTCTAAGTCTACACCATCCAGAACAGATATATTCTTCTTCTAGCCCCAGTCCAGCCATGCAGGGAGATTGGATCTGCTCTGGCTCCCTGCATTTCCTCTATTTCTCTTTGCTCACCTACCTACTACACCAGTTCATTGCATTGGTGCTGATTTTTCTATTTCTTTCTGTCCATCACAATTTCTTCCCATTTCTTATCTGCTGCCTAATACACTCAAGGTGTCCTAAGTAAATCTTTTCCGATTTTTGTAAAAAAAATCAGGAAAAGAAAATTAGAAAAAAATACTAAGGGTGTTTAATTTTTTGTTCCTATTCTCCTGCACTGAAAGAAACTATTTTAATCCCTTCCCAGGGCAGCACAGACAAGAGAAAACTTTTCTAGCTACTCATACCTCCAAGTCAGGACTATAAAGCCCACATTGCTTCAGTTTAGGCCATTGGATCATCTAACACAGGCATAGTCTACAGGATGGGCGTGTGTTTTGATAAATCCAGTGCTAAATTAGTATTGAACTTAATAAATGAAGCAGTTTCCTGTCTGCCACATGGGAAAGACACTTTTCTTACAGTAGATCTAATCATTCAGGAAAAGTAATTTTGACGAGAGTTCCAAGATTTCTTGCAATGACATTGGCCCAGTGTAGAATTTCGTGTTAAAGTTAGTTCCCCCACATTCTCACGTAGTCACTTAGCATCCCAACTCTCAAGAGCATCCTACCTTTGTTCTTTTACCATAATTGACCAGTCATTTCTAACCCACCTTCACCTAAGTAACAATGAAACTTTGCTCTACTTAGGCTTCCTGGTCTCCTTCTTTGGGTCCACCAATTAAGGTATTTTTCTACTTTTGCTCTGGCTGCAGTGCAGAGTTGAACACCTGTTCCATTTCCCCCAGGCGTTTCCATTTCAGGGACTGGCAAAGCAATCTCCAGTTGCATAGAGCTCCTAATGCAGAAGCACTTGCACTTTAGCTCTAAGGACAGCAGCTGAAGTAGATGGAGACTATTTTCAAGTTCTTCTACAGAGCCCCCCCAGAAATATCTGTGTTTGCTCCATGAGACTAACTAGAGGAGGCTTAAAAGAAAACCCACTGGCAACAACTTCTACTGCAGGCAGAGGTTGCATCTCTCCATTTAGAAATCTCCTTGTTCTCATTAGTGTAGCTTCAGTTCAGGCTGCCTGAGAATGTGAAAGCCACTCACATCTGCAATTGCACAAAAAAATCCCTATTACCCCTTCTTTGAAATTAGGGGTCAGAGCAGATATTTCGAAGAGAGTTATCAGACAGTGTATAAATTCTGGTTTGATTTACAGATCTTGCTGGCACAGTTCTGTCAGTGACATTACCTTCAGTTATTCCTGCACAATACTTAAGTGCAATAAAACCTAATCCAAAGGCAAAAAAAAAAAAAAAAAAAGTCTTCCAGGACATCAAAGCTTTGTCACTGACATGATAAAATGTAGCATCCAGCTTTAACTCACTCTAGATCATTACAATCCAACAAGTAACACAAGGAAGCCAGAGAGGCAAATATTTGGAGAGGAATAATCCTTTATTACAGAAGTGGAAAGATTTTCACTGCCTGTTCCTTTGTCCTTTATAAAAATGTATCTCTTGATCCTGATGTTATACATTTATATTGAGAGTCATCTGCACACTGAGGTCCTGGCTATAATGTATAAATACAGATACAAGTACTATGGGAAAGTAAAGACCTCTTACACAAGTCTTTATTTTTTTTTTCTTTTGCTAATAGTATTTCTGTGAAAAATTACCCAATCATGTCTCTTTTCAAGATTTTTAGTAGGGCAGAGGGTGTAGAAATTATGCAAGGCATTAACAAACATAAGTCTAGGCCTAATTCTTCCTCCCAGCCCCATCTCTAACATATTTAAAAAGGAACCCTCAAATGTAAAGCCATAGTAGGAACAATTGGCTGAAGAAAAGATATTCCCAGGGAAACATATCCTGAAGTCAAGGAAATAGTACGCCAGAATTTTATCTGTTGTGTACGTAGTAAAATGTCTTCATTAATGGAAATTAATTCTGCCTATTTTTTTACCCAGTAGTGACATCCAATGGGAATCTCAAGAGCAATATTTCTTTATCTCACTAGAGAAAAATAAGTCCTTTTCCTGCTCTTGGATAGAAAATGTGAAGATTTTCAATGAAAAAAAGGTAAATGGATGAGAATATTTAAACAAATATGTGATAAAGACAAGGTTCTTAATTTTATCTTTGATGATTAGAAGCACTGTCTGCAAACCATCCCATAGCTACTGAGAGAGCAGCTGGATCAGCAGTCTCAAGCTGGGAGAGGGAGATTTACCTAAACTTCTCTGAACAAAACTGCATATAACTAAGCATAAATTTTTTATTTTGTCAAAATTAATGCTTGGTGGAAACTTAAAATATTCGAGTTCCTATGATCTGGAGGTAAGCTTCCTGGGGTCAAGAGTAGCAGAGTGCCTTGACAAAGACCAATCTCAGTGTTGGATGGGAGGTCCAGTCCTCCCGGTTTCTTTCCACAGACAATTCCAGCCAAGATCATGTTCACAGTGACCATTTAGCAAGTGAGCAGAGTGAATATAACTGGGTTCTGGTGGGGAGTTTATATCTGTGGCAGGTTGCTCCTTCTCTGGCTTTCAATTCCTTCCCCTGAAATGAATGCTGTAATAAAATCCGAGCTGTCTTTCCTCATCTTTAATAACAGGGCACGAGTCCCAGGTGGTTTCATGTGCTTTTGAGTTTTTTTACGTATCTCCCTAAAAAAAGCGCTTGATATCTGATTTTTTAAAAAATTATTTACTTGTGCCTCAGGAGAGCCCACCTTATTTGCAATTCCTTTCTGGTCCACTCAGGCATGCTGGCAAATGGGGAGTCTGAATTCACAGAGCAAAGGTCAGTGAAACATCTGCTTTCCTGGTCTTGTTATTATCAGTATGCTCTTTTCCAGCCTCTGTTGTTCCGGAAATCTTTCAAGCATATAATGGGTAAAGTTCCCTCATATCTGGACCTTCAGCTCCAGCTGACACCTCAGTAATTTGTTTCCCATAGCAACTCATTTGGGATTCTTGACCTTGATGGAATAGCTAATGTGGCCACGTGGCCAAGTCGGCTTCAGCCCCAGAGAGATTGTGAGCAGACCGTGACGAGTGTGTCTCTGTTTTGTGCCTTCATTTTACTAACCCTGGTTTGCTGTGCTTTCAGCAAAAGTGCCCTATAGCAAGAGCTTCCTGTCAGATTTCTTAGTGTTAAAAAGAGACACATTTCAGTGGCTCGTTTTAACAGGTTGATTTATAATCATGGCACAGAGAGCAGCTACATTTTCTGGAGGTGAGATGGAATCAAAGTGTTTCTGGTTTAATTCCAACATCTCTGATGAGTTCTTCATGAGCAGCATTGCTTACTTTGCAGAGGCAAGACAAGAGCCAAGCAATTCCAGAACACATTTAAATGTAAGTATTTCTGAAGATGGATGTAGTGTAAATCAGCAGGATGAAGTTCACATTTTCTGTTATTCCTTTATAAGAAAGTCTATCAACTGAATAATTAAGGGAGCAGTTTCTTATTACCATTGATGCTTTAAGTGTCAATGCAAATTTGCCATTGACTTAAATAAGCCATGATTTTAATGATGCATTACTTAAATTAACATTTCCCCCTTTTTTTTAGAGTAGATAACGTTTTCAGGGTGTGTAAAAAAAAGTATTCTTTATGAGTAAAACTTCTGTTTTTCCCTGAAAAACAGGAGCAGCTGTTGAAAAAAATTGAAAATTGCACAAAAGGAAATATTTTGCTGGAAAATCAGAAAATTTCCATTTAGAAATTATTCAAGTGAACTCATAAGCCAGTCAGTCCCCTAGAATCCAGCTCCTGATGTCATGGAATGGATTTCCTGTTTGACTAAAATACCCAGAATATAGAGATGATAATTTAATAGATGATGACAGCCTGGATGAAAAGAAGTGTCAGAATATCATGGACAAAAGGATTTGTCACGGAGTTTGACTCACAGAGAGGAAGAGGATATATCAGGTATCAGATGTTTAACTTGCATAAAGCAGAGAGAAGCACTGCCAGATTTAATAATCAAAAAAACCCCTCAAACAACAACCACAGATTTTTCTTACCAAGACGTTGTTGAAAAAGAGGGAAAAAATATAACTGAAAATATTTCCAACATTATGTGTTTGGTGACCCCGTTTGAAAAAAACTTGTATATTAAGCTGATTATAAAGAAAAATGTATTTCTGATTTAAAAGGAAGGAGAATAAATCTTTGCATGTATGTGTGTGACAGGGAACATATTTCCTCTACAGAGCTACACCAAGATTTACTGACAGAAAGGGGACTTGGATACTCCAGGGGAAATGAAATCCAGATCCTGTGTTAATAGATGATGACGTTATCGATGGTTAAACTCTGCTTCACTCAACTGCTTCACTGTGCAATCCTTAAAATTTCTTTTGATTCAAAATTGGTCATGAAAAGAAACCCCAAAAAATAGAAAGAAAAAAAAGAACAGAAGCCATCATGCAACATCCATCATACCCACAGGATGAAACCAGTGAGCAGCCTTTGAACAGTAATTATAACATAGACTACAGTCAGCAGAACAGCTGGAATAAGAAATCAATTATTCAGCTAGAAAAGACAATGTGCAATTATTAAATTATGGGTAATTAGTATATGTTGGCTTACATTTTACAAACCTGCACTTTGAGAAATGCTGTGACTCTGCAAAGAAAACAACAGAAAGGTTTCCTGGGTCTGCCTTGTGCCATTGTTTAGCAAACAAAAGACCCTCGGAGAGCACAGAGTGTTCTGCTTACACTGCTAAAATGCCTACCCAGCCACGTTTGTGAGGCTGACTTGCACGTGGAATAACAAAATTCCATCATCTCTGTACAATAATATCAATAATATGTACTTAATACCTTTCACGCCAGAGGAACTAACATTCTTTATATAAAATCATTCACATATATACTGATATAAAATCAGTAGCAGCAAAAAAAAAAAAAAAAATCCTGTATCCCTGTATCCTAGCTCTTGTCTTGGCAACCTGACTGAAATGCTCCTCCATCACTCTCTTTGTTCCAAAATAGTGCATGTGATGTACTAGATTAATCAAGAGTAGTAATTATCTTGGATCTGAACTGAGACAAGGCTTGAGTTTCCTAACTTTTCCTCTGGCAAAGGTCACCTTTGCTTTGGCCTTTATTTTGTGTTTTACCTCCCTGATTACTATCAGCTACCCATTGCTATTGATTTCAAAAGAAAAAACCTGAACAGCAACAATGAAAAGATAAAAAGCCAAATAACTTTTCTTCATTCTTTTCTGGAACCACAAGGCTACCCAGAGTGAGAGAGGGATGTTGTCTTTTATATTCACAGCAAATCTAGCACTACTAGATTAACTGGGCACAGTTTCACAAACCAGTGCCCCATGGAAACGTGCATATGTTCTGAAAACACCATGTCATTTACACAGTTCAAGTGGGTGCAGGTGAGAATTAAACAAACATCAGCTCTAAGCAGCTTCTCAGCTTTCCATGCATTTAACAGATTGGCCTGTGGTGTACAGAAAAGACTATTGTTACTTTTAATCTCCTTTCAGTGTAGGGAGCTACTGTTCTCTCTCCTGCACTGATAACACACAAATTGCTTATCCTCAAAAGCAGCCTTCACCTGACCACCAACTGCACTCTCCTCTTGCCAGGCTCCTGATAATCTCTTCCCACTCCTTTTTAAGTCTGTTGTGTTTAGCTTAAGGCATTTCTGTGGTCCCATACAGATGGAGAATTAAAAAGGAACTTTTTTTCCTTTTTCTTCCCCTGCTTCCCTCCCTACTTTCCTGTCTATCTGTGAGATGAAAATCCACTGGGGAGGGAAAGGAAGGAAAACAAGGTTATGGTGCTAGCATGACAACTAAAGCTCCAATTCCAAATCACATTGTGAAGCTTCACATGTGCTGTGAAATAATTAGGAGGGGACAAAGAGGGGCAGATTCTCAGTAGTGGAACCTGGTGATATCTCAAAATCTGCCTCAAGGCTCCTGGCTTGTCCAGCTTAAGTCATTTGGCAACAGCTAATATATAACTTTTTGAAAATACAAGTGTCCCCTCTCTCTTTGTCTTTCATTCTGGTCACCACATAAGTCAATGAGACATCCTTATCTTGAATGCTGTGTAGACATTTTATGATCAACAAACAAACAAACAAACAAAGAAAATATCTGTAACAAAAGGTATTAAAAAAATCAATAAGAAATTAAAAAAAAAAGCGAGATTATTTCTGAAGAACAAAGAGAATAAAAAGGTGATACAGCAACTTGCAGAAAAAACAAGCCAAACAAGGGTTTTGTTTTTCCTTACCATGTAAAAAAAACCTGAAAATCAAAAAAAATAGAGGCATCCATTTAATAAAAGAAAATATATGGAATTTTGGGATTTTTCCCCATGTAATTAAAGAGAATGAAGTAACTGGAGTGGGAAGAAGTTATATGCCTTTTACTTCGGGGAACTAAACCACAGTAAAATCTTGCCAGGCAAATTTGATTTACTAGTACTGGTGAAACTCATGTGGCTTCCTTAATATTACATATTCCATCTCTGCCTTGTGATGAACACACAGTGAAAGTCATCAAGATCTCTGCTGAATCAAATGAACTCTTCAGAAACTCTGATGCTGCAGAGAACAGACCCAACTTCGGATCCTCAGGACTCACTCCCTGCTCTCCTGTTGAAGCTTTTTAGCTGGAAGTCAGGTTCAGTGAGGCACAGGCAGCAGCTTCTCTCTCTCTCCAGAACAGCAGCGCAAAGAATGAGGAGTCTAAGGACAAGTCGAAGGAATGATCTTAAGAACGGCCTAGCTGCCTCCCCAAGGTGAGAAGCAAAGGCGCAGTGGGACCTCAGAGGGTCCCTGTCAGGGCCAGGCACAGCTGTGTCACAGCTGATCAATGTTCCCAGGGCTGGGTTTGTGCCGCTTTCCGCCCCTGCAATTACCGCGAGCGAGTGCCAAGGCGCTGACTCGGAGTGAAGGAGGAGCGTGGCTCGTCACCCGAGCGGCGGTGTGGGCTGCGGAAAGCCTTCTGTGGGGGATGATTCATCCTGACACCTGTGTTAGCCTGATGTGTGTTTTTCCAGAGATGTCCCAAGCACTTTACTAAGTGCCAATCCCATTCCTTGGGAAGAATTCCTTACTTCAAATAAACTGAGTCAGAAAAAACTCAGTCTGGTTTCTAGGGAAATATGACAAGGTCAGGGCAGTGATATCCTGTCACTGAGAAGTGGATAAGGCATGACTGGAGCAAGTTTGTATTTGTACTCCTGTGTCTGGGCACACAGATGGAAGAGAGTAGAAGATTCTGTTGTCTTTGTTCCTCACAGGTCAGACTGAGCCATTCCAGAACAACCCACCCCTCTCCTGACTGGATCTTTGGCACATGCTAAATTCTTTCTATGTTACCTTGGGGTCCTCTGCCTGCAAAGTGGCACCAGGCACTATCAGACTGGGGAGTGGGAAGGGGCAGTCCAGGGGTGAGATGGACAGGTGACATGATCTGATTATTGAAGTTCTTAGAAATGTCTCTGCCCGAATTAAGGTACAAACGAGACCATATTCCAGTGACAATAGTATGGGTTTTATTTGATAACAAATATGAGAGAGAGAGAGAGAGAAAAAGAAAGAAAGAAATAGAAAATAAGTAGAGGGGACGGAAAGAGAGTGACAGGGACAGAATAAGGAAAATATCACTCAGTGGATCCCAACGGTGTTCCATTGATCCTTTCCAGCTGGTCTTCTTGGTGGTGAAGGTCCCCCCGAAAAGCATAGAATGTGATGGGTTAACATAGCTCAGGCTAAGTAGGAAAACCCAGGCACCTCCCTGGAGCAGGTGGTTTGCCATTGTCTCTTAAAACAGACTCTGGGTTTGTTGCATCACGTGCAGCCTGGTGGTGCAAGGCTTCAGGAATGGCTCTGGAGGGCACTTCGGGGGGTCTTTGATGCATTAAGGCACCCCTTCGGCTGCCTCTCATGTGAATGTCCCATGGATGTGGCCTGTGGGGTTGGGGGTTCCACAGCTGGGCCAGTTTGTGTGAGGGAGGATGGGTGTTCAGTGCCTCTGAGCAGAGGTTACACCCGAAACCTCCTCCCCGCTACCTCGTTTCAGGGAGGAGTCTGTGTAATCCTGGCTTCTATGGGCTATGGCCTCCTCCATCCCAAACTCAGCCAGGGAAGAATCTTTGCTGTGTTTGGCTTTCTTGTGGATGCATTCTTCTTTTTCAGCCTTGTTTTTTTTTCCCTAGGCCTGAGATGATTAAAGAATGGGTTTTCCCTTTATCTAATCTTAGTGGTTGTAACTTCTTCATACAGTTTTTGCTATAATGAGCAAAACTTTATATTAATGTTTGAGGCATGAACTATTTCAGTCTCTGACAACAGGACACATGAGTGAGGTCCTCATACCCTGCATATAAATAAACAGAATGACTCTGCTTTCCTTTTATCTGTGTGTAGTGGTTTGCACCAGCACCTGCTGCAAAATGATGCGGCTACTCTTTGCAGGGAGAAAAGTGTGCATGTGGCACCAGCAATGGTCATGTGCACCAGTTTCCAGGGCTCTTTATACTGCTGATTTCCAGGGAATTATATCACTGCTATCCCTCGAGAGACAGCTTGGCTGGTCTCCTGAAATACTTAAAAACCTCAGCAACTCAGGTCTATCTCCTTGACCTGCAATGTCAGAGCTGGCGTCACCTGAAAGGGACACCTGGTTTCTGGAAGACAAAGCAATGTAGGTGTCAGAGTTCTGTTGTGACTTTGGAGGTGAGTTGGCTGTGGCCTCATGTCTTACAAAAACTAGAGCTGTGCCTGGGACTGCTTGAAATTTGAAACAACATGAGTGTCCTGATGATGACCAGAAGGGATAAGCAGCTTGAGTTTTCAAAAGCTTGAGTTTTTGAGCAGGCTTGAGTTTTCAAAAATCAAGGCAGCAGGATGAAGTAAAATAAATTGGTTGTGTTCTGACATTAGATCACTTGGTCAGAGCATGGCGATAATAAGGCCAAGATCACAGGTTGGATCTCTGTATGGGCGATTCACCTGGATGTAAGAGCTGGACTTGATGGGCCCCTTCCAACTCAGACTGTTCTGTTATCCTGACACGTAGCCAACTTGGGCAGTTCTAGTCTTCCAGCTGCCTTCAGAAACAAACTGAAGAGCATGGTCAGGGCCAGGGCTAGGATGCTCTCACTTCTTTCTGACCACGCTCCAAAAGCTGCAGCAGTGTTGCTAGCCAAAGGGTAGTACTGCCAAAAGAGTGAAAATTTAGCCTCATGTCCAAAATTTGTTGCAATTCCCCACTTTTAAAAAATCTGTTTGTTTTCAGCTACCAGGCACCCTTGTAGCCACCCAAAACCTGGCCATGCAAACCCAGTACAACAACAATTTACCTCCAGCAAAGCCAGCACCGTTACTCCCTCAAATAAGGCATTCGGCAGCATCCTGCCATACAATTTGATATGACAATTTGCAGAGTGCAAAGGTAAGTGAATCATCAGCATTAGAATGATGCATTAAATACAGGTAATTTCAGCCAAAATACCTGTATTGCATTTCCTAATGAGGAGGTAGTTTGGATTTAAATAGACTGTCTAGTTTTTGGGCACAAGTACTTTAAAACCAGGGTTTAAAATCAGAGACATGGACTATGTAAATATGTAGGTCGAAGACTAATCCTACTTATTTAATCTTGAGAAAGAAAATAATGAGATAATTATGAAAAGTCAATAGACAGTTTTAAGAGTCACACTAATTTCCATTAGTTCTTTTAGACAAATCAAAAAAATCTCAAAAAAGAAATCTTAAAAAGGACTTGGGAATTTTAACCTGTTTTTGAATAAAGTCATTTGAAGTGATTTTGTCTTCATTTTCAAATATCCAAAAGTTGTAGAAATCTAAAATAACATCTAATATTTTACACTGGGATTAAGCAAAAATTTAACTCTTCCAGGAGAAAATGTCTTAATTTTTTTTCCAGATTTTGGGTGACAAAGTATTTACCCAGAAAAAATTTATACACATTTTTCTTTTTTGGGGGAGGGAAGGGGCAGGGGGTTTGTGTGTCTACCCAAAGTGAACAATTATTTGTGTAATAATACATTTTGGTGAATTTATTATTCTATATAGGTGGCGGAACAGCTGCTCTTCTCCCTGGTATCCTGTGACAGATGCATGGGAATGGCCCAAAGCTGCATCAGGGCAGGTTCAGACTTGACCTTAGGATCTTGACAGGTTCAGACCTGACATTTGTTCACAGAGAAGGTGGCCAAACACTGAAGTAAGTTTCCAAGAGGTGTGGTCGATGTCCAAGGCCTGTCAGTGTTTAGAGGCATTTGGACAATGCCCTTATCAACATGCTTTATCTTTTGGTCAGACCTGAATAAGTCAGGCAGTTGAACTCATCAGGAAAATGATAGTTGAAGTCTCTTCCAACTGATCTCAACTATTCTTTTCTATTCTATTCCATTCCATTCTATTCTTTCATTTTCCGCTGTGAATATTTCCATGGAATTGCTAAGAACATCCATTTCTATAAATCATTTAATCCACAAAATTCTACCAAGTTCCTCGATATCATTTACTTCAGAACAGTGGCCTTTATGGAGTGATATCCTAATGATTGAACAGTGTCAGAATATTACAAACCATGCGCCCTTTTTAAAAGAAAGATGTTAAAGAGCACTTTTATGTACACTGTTTTAGTGTATTCTTGACATATGTCTACTCCTTGTGGCAAAATGCCTTCGGCCATCCATTTAGTTTTAATTTTGTGATTATATCAAGGATATGAAAAAAGATGGATTGCAAATTTATTCTAAGCACTTTTGTTGATGACACGCGTGGACCTAACTATTCTTTTCTATTCGATCAGTTTTATAAGCAATTAAATGGGGTCTGTTGGAAGGTAATTACTCTTATGGTAGAGGCAGACCAAGGTGCTGCTATAATATTTTTATATCTCTGATGATAGGAGCAAAAGATAGTTCACTGGCTGTTAAATGTTTCCAAGTGTTCGTGTTCCATAGCATTATTTATATTTCAGGTCTCTTCACTGTTTTGCTATTAAATAAGTTCTTCTCTTCTGGATGGTTAAATGTACAGTTTATTCATGCTCTAATGAATATTTTATATACCAAGGTCTGGATGAAAGTTAGCTATTCACTTAATAGAGAGTGGGTATCTTCTGCTCATTAGCAATGTGACCAACAGATGTGTATCAGGGAAAGCAAAGCTCCTGCCAGTTCCAGAGAAGATGAGGGAGGAAAAGACTGATAATGAGCCATAACTGGCTTTCTTAAAGACTGAATGTGGAAAAGCTGAGAATGCAGTTAATTGCTTTCACAAAATATAACTGAGGTATTCTGCAAGATGTGCAATTAGATTATACTCTCAGAGCAGTAAAAGTCAGAAACGAATACGAGAGAAAAGTCTACTCTGAGCAAGACCAGGAACAAGAGATCTAGGAGTGTTTGGCTGCAGCCTTACATCCAGCTTTAAGGTTTACATATAAGAAAATCTTGAAAACTTGCAGTAGACAATTATGTACAAACGCATTCTTTCAAACAGTCATTATCACGCATACTCTCCCTTTAAAAACTAAGATATTTTAGGTGTTGGTACCTGTGTAGTCTGAGAAGCCACATTTCTTTGAGAATATTTTTAAACTGCATATCTTAAACAGATTTTCTATGGAAAAAATCACAGATTTAATTAACTGTTACATGAAAAAAGGCATTTCTTTTTGCTAGGTCTGTCAGAAGGTGTAAAGGTGCATTGTAGGCTGATGTAATGTCCTTTATTTCTAACATCAGTCAGGGAAAACATAAAAATTATGTTCCTAATCTATATTCATTCTACTTTTTTCCTTTTAATGAGTTGATTTTTATTTGTTTCCTTCATAATCTCATGAGATTTTTCTTGTTTTTTCACTGAGGGGACTTTTTATGTCTTTTATTAATCCTGCATCTGATCCTTTAATTCCTTCTTATTTTGAATTGTCCTTCTGGAGAAATGTTCCACCAATGCCACATAGTACCGTAGATGAGATCACACAGCACAGGCCACTGTGCGGAACACAGACAGTCACTATAACATGATCTGAAATACTACAACCTCATTCTTTGTGCATTCCAATATAAACATTTTTACTGCTGCTGAACATGAGGAGAGATCTTTAGAAATGCCTTCATTCCCTTCTTCATCTGCTGCTGCTACAGGTCTTGAATGCTACAAGGTTTGAAAAGTGATTTAAGAGTTTCTTGTGCTTTATTATTTTAATTATTTTTTCAGCACAGAAATTCATTTGCCATCTAATAACCCATTTATGTAAGATTAAGTCCCCCTGAAGCTCATCTACAGGATCTTTGTCCTTGAGTAAGGTTGTAGGAATAATTAATATTTTGGTCTGGCTGCTAAACAAAAACTGATTAGCATTTAAACAAGCATATAAATGTTTCATCGTTTCTCTCCAAAATGAAAGCCCAGGTTGAGTAGATTACTGTACTTGACAGTACTCTCACGGAACCTCAAATGGAATGTTCTGGTGCCCACATATTTTGAGGAGTCAAATCAATAGAGTCTTAATTACTCAAAACTTTTGGGAGAGGTTCACCAACAGAGGTTCCAACAGTTCACCTTTTGTGAGAACCTGATGGTTACAGTACTCATATAATTGAAATTTCTCTAAGAGAAATAGAATAATTAGAATATTTAATCTCTTTATGGCATGTTCTAACTACTGGTTTATTGGAAAGAAGAGTTGAAACTGATGGTCTAGTTCTTCAGATATTTTTTTCCAGAGTGATCTGATCTACACTGGACACTGCAATTGTAAAGAAAATCAGAAATAGTTTTGGCAAAATAACTGTTCTTGTCATGTATTCCCCTGTGCTTTTTTTCTTCTTTTACCTATCTATCACTTTCACCTTCCTCTAACTTGCCACCTGTGACGGTCATTACTAAATAAACTAAGCAAAAGCCAGAGAAGTTAATTTTTAAGTCCTTGCTATATTGAAAAATTACTCTTTTATCCTGGTTTTCCCACTCTTTAATCCAGTTCATTGCTTTATATTAGTGTCACACTTTCTTAAAATATCGTGTAACAAATATTTTCAAAAGTATTCTGTAAATCTGAATTCATTATTCTCTTTACTTATTAATTAAGAAAAATTAATCTTACACAAAGTGAAATGAAGTACATGAAAACCCCTTTGGTCATCTTTAATTTAAGAGCTATTTCAAGAAAACAGGAGAAAGTCAGTGATCACTGGGGCTTGTGATTGCTAGATACTGGTGGAGAAAGGGTTATTTATGTTCATGAATGAGTTTCTATGGTCCATCTCTTTCACTGCATGAAGATTATTACATTCTGAAAAATACAAATAAACATTTAAGACTTTTCATAGTTGTTTGCCTTTATTTCAAAGGCAAATGGTGGTAGTTTAGTCAGGAAGGTTCACATTTGCTGTTTACATGATGGTTTACATGCAGTTCACTTCTGCCAAAGAGTTTAATGATGTCAGAGGGGTTGTATGCAGACAGGAAAAGTTTATGGGCCAGGAGCAAAAGTCGTGAGTCTTGATTCTTTCAAGGCAGGTGTCCTGTGAAAGCTCAGAGTGTTTCTAAACTTGGGTATTTCCAGAGTGTATCAAATATACACTGAAAAATCTGAGATATTCATAAGGTGCTAGCTGTCACTTTTGATTTAGAAGAGCAGCTTGAGTGCTCCATGAAGTGCTTTTCTCTTGTAATGCAGAAGTTAGAGCACTGACCCGGACTGGGAGACATCCACCTTCCACTTTCTACTTTGTTAAATGGAACTAATTCCCACCTCCCTCAGCTCCAAGGTAATACCCAGTGGTGGTGCCTGAGGGGGGATGAACCCTCTATTTCTTATCATGCCACTTCCTGGCAGAGTTTGAAAAAGTCCAAGATCAATGGATTTAAATACACTGAGGAAGCACTGACTGTGTTCCCTGGTAGGTGGGATTCACATGAAAGAGTAACAGAGTTTGTCTATTTCCAAAATAAAAACGAAAATAAAAATGAAAATAAGACTTAGGAATGCAGAGAAAACATTTAGAGGACAATTGGGTCAGTTGTGGATGGGAAGGAATTTCTCAGTACCATCCGTGTTCACTTGTCACCACTTTGGGCGAGCAAGACCAGGCTTGCCTAACAGCAGCTTCATCCCAGAATCAGGGAGATTCTTAAAAGATACCTATCCAAATCTTGCTGTCAGCTATGATTCATGACCTTTGATACAGTAGGTAAATGAACAGAAAGTGAGATTTATTTAATGCTGTATAACAAGCCTTGGGGTTAGAAGTCCAAGCTCTCTGACACAGTCAGCCTTAGTCATTAGGAGGAAGCTATTTCAGTAATGAATTATTACAACCCTGGGAGTACTTTGGTCATGGTTCATCACCATGGTACACTGAGGACCTTAATAGTCTCTTACAATGTCAATATGTGCTTTATTTAAGGTTCGTATCATTTTAGCCAGTCAGAAAGGATAAAACTCACCCCTGTGCAGCAGGTCAGAACAGGGTCTATTCATCTTGCTAGTCCCACAAGAGTCCTCCAAATGCTTTTTAACTGAGATGGAAGTGACACATAAAGCTTCTCTGAGGTCTTTTGCACACAGATGGATTTCAGCTGTGAATAGGAAGGCACCAATTTGCAAATAAGTTATTTGACAGAAAATTCTGCCATCAATCAGATTCGCTAAATTACATGAATAATTCCTCTAGCTTTACCTACAATATCTAAATCTTGTCTTCGGGTATAGTTTTGGGAAAGCAAATTTCATGAAAAATAATAGCAGAAAAATAATGAGAATGGAGCAGGGGATCATTTAGATTAAATAATTTGGTTTATCTAACTTTAGGCCGAAGAATTCAACATCAGGCATTCACTTTCTGGAGGATGGCCATAAAATTTAATTTCTATTAAGTGCTTAAATCCAGCCTTTTTTTATTTGTGGCCCATCACCTTTTCTTTCTTTAGTCTTTGGCTAGGTAAATGCCAGAGTTCCACAAACAGGAGAGTTCTCAATGTGTTCCTGTATAATACTAAGAATTTTCAACCTTGTCTTCCCTGTTTAAAAATAGTTTTCTTCATAGAGGAGTAACACTTTTGTTTAGCTTATTGCACTAACCTATCTTTCCTTTTAAGGATGCTTTGAATGTTAAGATGTTAAGATTTTTTTAAAAAGCCACAATCTGGTAAGTTTTTAAAAATACCTGACTGCATTTAAAAAAAATTCCATTACAAAATAACTGGGTTTTTTTAATTTTCCACACCTTTTTGTGTGTTTATTCATCTTTACCTGCTGAACAATCTCTAAACTATCCTGGTGTCCAAAAAGTTTACTGAAAGTGTCTGCTCTGTTCCGGCCCTCAGTATTTAAAATACCATTATTTGAAAAAAAATCCACAAAAAGCAGATGTTTTGAAGAAGATATATTACACTAAACACAATTATTTCCTCCCTCAGTTTTTAATAAATATTATGTTTGTTTTGAGTCTGCTGTTTTATCAAGAAATCAAAAATAATGTACACAAAACCAAACATTCTGATTTGAAGTACATTGATAGGCAATTTCATTGCTTTACCAGGCTCCGCAGATGCCTGCTAGAATCCATCACATAAAGTTAAGCAGGAGCTTCACTCTTTATATTTACTGGAATCTGAGAAGTCAGTAGTGTACCTTGTAAAAGTAATTATTACAGGACAGTCCAAATATTTGGGCTGTCCAAGCCCAAGTATTTTGTACATATGTGCATCGTCTGCTCACCATTAAGAGTGTTAAAATACCCTTGGGCAGATGTAAAAATCTGCCTCCTTCATATCCATTTTCTCCACAGAATTTCCCTCAAAACCCATGACACTTGACTGTTTAGCAGGTACAGGTGTACCTGGGATAACACAAGGGAGAGCTGCCAGCCTTTACAGAATGAGGAAGTGCAGAGATAAGGTTTTGATAAGTAACATTTTTTCATACATCTCCATCACAGAGTAGCATGTTAAAAACAGTATAACCAGAAAAGCAAAACCAGAACATCCAGAAAACGCAGAGATAAAGGAACTTGAGAGTCACAAACCAGAACTCTTGAGGTTTTAACTATTACACTCCTGCTCACGTGAGGCAACAATCAGTTCCTGTCACAACCTCTAAGGTTCCTTTGAAGCTCAAGTCAGAAACCAAACCAAGTTCAATCTTTATGCTCATCTAAACAAAGACCAGCAGCCTGCTCCCATTACTACAGCTTTCCTATGGCACAGGAAATAAGCATAGAGTCCATTAAAAATGAAAAGACTCACAGTGAATCCATTAATTACTGTGAATTATTTTAATTCTTACCAATGCATAAGGCATATGTACTTTTTTTTATGTAGTATTCTGTGCAGTGCTTTCACAAAATGTTATCCAGCAGGGCTATTGCTCTTAGTATGGGATATGACTATAGACCTTCACACATTATCTTCCCTCCCTCAAAATTGTTTATAGGGAGCATAACCCGTTTTGTCCAGGCAAGCTCTTTGGACACTCAGAATGACAAAGGTAAATAAGGAATCCTCCATGTTCACCTGTCCAGAACAATAAAGCAAAACCTGCAATGAGAGCTTTGTGATTTTACAACATGTTGGAATTCAAAGAAACAGAAATAAAAATATTTCAGCCCTTTCTTGAACTTCTTTTCTCCCCAATATGTTCAGTGATATACTGTCCTAGTGGATGGAATGTTGAGTGCAGAAAGTCCACTTATATATAATTGTAACAATTCTAGATGGTCTTATGGTTAAAAACACAAGGCTGGAAGCCAGTGGGAATAAGGAATGGGTTTCTAAACATCTCTGATTTTCTTGTGGGACTTTGATTTTAAAATTAAGGCAATTAAGACAATTGTCCTAATTTTCCCATCTATTAAAACAGGATTAGTAAGATATGATCGCGCTTAGACTTTCCTCCTGCAAGCCAATACAAACAGAACAAGCTTTCTTTACTGTCTAAGAGTTTCAGATTTCATCTAGGAAATGTCACTGATTGCACCAATCTTTAGCAAGGGTCACAAGACTTGTACACTGTTCTAAAGGCCAGATGTCACTCATTTTCACTGAAGTCACTGCCCTCTGCACAATTAACTTGCAGAAGGATTTCTTTTCCTTCTGGTCTTCATCCTCCCTCTCACTAGTTGAGTAGTTTGACCTCTTAGGTCCTCAATGTGTGTTCAGTAAAAACTAATAAACTATTGTTTTATTGAAGTGTTTTAATTCTTAGCGTTTTTGGTTATTCTGCTAGTACAATATTTTAGCTTGTTTTTGGACTTAAGATGCTTAGAAATTACTCTAGATTAAAACTTGGAGTCCTCCTGCTTCCATATAGAACTTTCATGGAATGAATACGTGTACAAGAATCATTCTCCTCAGATGGAAATATTTAAATATTTCCATCAAATCAATTGGAAAAGTCTTCTTCAGACTCACTGAGGTGGACAAGGATCTTACAAAAAGTAAAAACTATTTCAAGGTATGCAGCACAACTAAGTATAAAATATTTTTTACCTCTCTTTTATGTCAGAGATTTTTTTAACTTACAGCTAAATTTCAACCAGTGACAGAGGTACTCAAAGGTCTAACAGTTATTTTCAAACTATTATGAGTTAATATGGCTAAATAAACACAGGCTTTAGACTAGTAACCTCATATTTTGTTAAGTGACCCTAAAGTTGGCTTTGATTCTGCAGAGTCAGAAATTAAAATAAATATGTAGATAAAAGCTATTTTGCTGACCAGGTTGCCCAGGTGGATGCTTCATCCCTGGAAGTGGTCAAAGCCAGGTTGGATGAGGCTTTGAGAAACCTGATCTAGTGGGAGTCATCCCTGTCCAAGGCAGAGGGGATGGAACAAAATGATCTTTAGGGTCTCTTCCAAACCAAAACATTCTATGATTCTGCACTGGTTTAGCCAAATTCAGAAACATATCAACTTAGAGAAGGCAGGTAAAAATCACCCCTTCTCCCACCAGGTTCAGGAAAAAATAAGCTTTTTTCCTTGAAGGAAAGTGAAAGAGATATAACTATTTATTTAACTTACACACACAGGTAAAGGATAATAATACTAAACAAAAAAACCTCTCGCTGTGAGGAGAAACCTGATAGAATTTAGAGTCCTTCNAAAAAAGCCGAAGGAAAACTGGAAGGCAGCAGCAGCAGAAGCCCCTTATCTCTGTCCTTGAAGAGAGTTCACTCGGTTTTTCTCTCCTCTCTCCGGCTCAGTTAAAGGCACAGGGAAAAAACTCAGGAATCATGTCTGGGCATAGAAAAGCATAAAACTAATTTCTGGGCAGGGAGCAGCGATAGCAAATACTTAAGTCACCCCACAAAAGATTCCATGATTTTATGATCTTGACTGGACAGCTTAACACTCAGAAAAAAATTGTAACCTGATGAAAAGTTACTAAACTTTCCTTTTAGGAGAAGATACGTGAGAAAGATAAAGTCTAGATCTCCAATGCAACTTCTTTCCTAAACACTCTACAGAGTTTTTGCAGTGCAACACTAGCAATAATTGCTCTGTAGTGATACCAGCATGTCCCAGATAACAGTGGGGACTCCATATGGCTCAGTGTTATAGAAACACATTTAAAAGGATCAAATATAATCCTTTCTAAACATGCATACAAGACAGAAAGTATGAGGAAGGAGCACTATTCACAATTTCTGGAAAAAGAAACCCGAAAAACAACCCATGAACCCATGACACTGAAGTAGAGCCTCCATTCCCTCCACTACTGTGGCCACCCACTCAGGCAACAAACAAAACTCTATCACTTTTCAGGCAGTATGAAATGTAGAGTCTGCTATAAAGTAGATATGCAAAGCCATGGAAAGAATCAAAAACAATCAAGAAAATTAGTGAAAAAAGGTAAAAGGAGTAAAGAAACAACTATGGAATTGGGACTTCTGTGCTGCACAGATATTAATATAACAAGAGAGAAAGAGCAATATCCAAGGAACACCAAAATGCTTTTACAAATAAATCAGGTGAGTGATTTCCCTGTTATCATATTGACTGAACTACTGAATAGCACACTCAGAAGAGAATCCATTTATTACAGCATTAAAAAACTGCTAGCAAATATTGTTACATTTTTTTTATCTTTCTTTCCTCTGCAAAATTCAGTCTTCCAACCTTGTGATCTAGAATTCTTCTCTATTTTTCTTTTTTTCACCTAATATTTTGTTTCTCTCACACACTAGTCCTTCTGTTCCATTATAACTCCCTTATTATTTTTAAGGTTCATGCCAAATTTTGCCTTTAAACACTTCTAACCTTTCACACTGGTGCTTATTCCAGCTCCTAATGGCATCAACACAGTTTCCCTTTTCCCTTAAGAGCCAATCTCAGCTGTGGTGCTGCAGCATCCTGAAATGACACAGGGGGATTGCAATGTCACGTCTGTCAGGGACCACTGAGCACCTTGTAGTCAAGAATGAACCCTGCTGAAGAAGCTGGTCAAGTGACCACTGGAAAATAATTGAGAAATGTGAAAGAGAAAAAAATGCTGAATGCCTTTTTCTCTTTCTATGTGATCATTATAGATTCATCTGAAAGACTATCTCTGGAAGATATGATTTAAAAAAAAAAGGCAAATTAAAGAAAAGAAGAAACAGGGGGGTTGTTTTTTTTGTTATTCAGAGCAGTCGAATGGCCCTCAACAGAACTCGGAAGACAAAAAAAATGTATATATTTATTTATTTATAGTATAGAGAAGAAGGGTCAAGACAAGCTTCTGGCTTCACATTGAGAAGAACGCAGGCCAGATAATTTTTTTCACTTGGTGCAAGCACCCACATGTGTGCATGCAAATTTCATCCTTCTCTTGTCATCCAGCACAGAGGAGATGTGTACTGACTCCTAGCAACCGCTTTTGAACTTTGAAATTTTCCTTTAGCCCAATCTGAGATGGCAGTTTCCTCGTAAATAGGCCCTTGCTTCCCAAATTAGGCCTGAGAGCAACAGAGAGAAGCATGAACAAAAGGCTCTGCTGGCAGAAATGGAAGGAGATATTCCACCAAGGAATTTCATCCTTGATATGCCATACTGGATGAAAGCCTTACCAAGGTCTGCAGAAAATGGATTAAACACCAGTCACTCATCTAAATGGTCTCTTGCAGCTCCCTTCATCCACACACAGCCCATAGTAATGAAAACAGACACTTACTTACCCTCTCTAGGTCCTGCTTAGCCCCATTGCAAAACCTGCAGGCTGCTTTCTTTGACTGAAAAGCAGGATTTGGATCCCAGTGAGACCTCAGTTTATTATTCTGTAATAATAATAATAGATAATCTGTTGCATTCAAAAAATTGAGCCTTGATTGTACAAAGATATCTCCCCAAAACCCCAGAGAGGTATTTTCTTATTCAGGTTTTAAAAGCAGTTGTAATTTCATCATACCCCTTTTAATCCTCCATTACAAAGTGATGCATAAGAAAAAGAGCAATCAGATCATGGAATCATAGAACGTGCTGAGTTGAAAGGGACACGTCAGGAGTCCAAGTCCTGGCTCTGCACAGGACAGCCCAAGAATCCCACCAAGTATCTGAAAGCATTGTCCAAACACTTCCTGAATTCTGTCAGGCTTGGTGCTGTGACCACCACCATGGGGAGCCTGTTCCAGTGCCCAAAAACCCTCTGGATGAAAAACCTTTCCCTAATTTCTCACCTAAACCTCCCCCTTCTCAGCTTCACTCTGTTTTCTCAAGTCCTGGAACTGGTCAGGAAAGTGAANGTCAGGAAAGTGAAGAGATCAGTATCTGCCTCTCTGTTTCCCCTTGTGAGGAAGTTGCTGACCACAATGAGGTCTCCCCTCAGTCTCTTCTTCTCCAGGCTGGACAGACCAAGTGCCCTCAGCCATTCTTCATGTGGCTTCCTCTCAAGGCCCTTCACCATCCCTGTTACCCTCCTGTGGATGCTCTCTAATGGTTTGATATCTTTGTATTGTGGCACCCGAAACTGGCCCCAGCACTGAGTGAGGCCACTCCAGCCCAGATCAGACTGGGACAATCCCCTCCCTTGCCTGTCTGGTGATGCTGTGCCTGATGCCCCCCAGGACATGGTTGGCCCTCCTGGCTGCCAGGGCACTGCTGACTCACATTTAACTTGCTATCAACCAGGACCTCAGGCCCATTTTGGAAGCGCTGCTCTCCAGCCTCTCATTCCCCAGTCTGTCGGTACATCCAGGGCTGCCCCATCCCAGGTGCAGGATCCAGCCCTTGCCCTTGTTAAACTTCATACAGCTGGTGATTGCCCATTTCTCTGATTTGTCGAGATCTCTCTGCAGGGCCTCCCTGCCCTTGAGGGATGACAGCTCCACCCAATTTAGTGTTGTCAGCAAACTTAGTATTCCTTTGAGACCTGGGTCCAGGTCGTTAATATACAGGTTGAAGAGAACTGGGCCAAGGATCTGAACTATGCCTTCTACCATCTTACTTTTCTCAGTCAGAATTCAACATATTGACCTTAATTTAGGGGGAATTATCTCTTGGAATACCCTCAAATCTTGTTGCACAGCTTTTCTCATCTCTCTCTGAAACATTTCCTGTTTGCTACAGCTGTTCCCTGGGGCTGAAACAGTTCAGCATTTCATTCTCTACCTAATATTGTTAAGATTCAAGTCTCCCAAGATTTAGATGTTTTAAAAAAAATGTTTTTTTAGTTCAAGCCCATCTCACACAAACTGTTATTGATAAGACCACAGTCACACACATCTGACTGTCACTCAGGTGTTTAGGGAGGCAGAAATAAAAATCCCATTCCACCTCAGTGTTAATCAATCTTTGTCACTCCACCAAGTTCTTTTTTCTGATAAGCTCCCCTGGGGCTAGGAGAAAGGAAGAAAAGAATCATGTCAATGGAAGCCCTGAAGCCCAAACCAGCAGACCGAAGGAAATGGAATACAGCTGCATCCGGCAGCTGCTGCTTTTCAGGCCACCACAAGTCATCCAAACACAGGCCACTGCCGGAGGTGTCTGGCTCTTTCACCAGCATATCAGCTGCTCTCCTCTAGAGCCACCAGTTCTTGGAGCCCAACGTGTCATTGCGTTTGTTCAAACAACAGTACGCTCCACAACCCGGATTTATGTCTTTCCTTGCCCTTCTCACCACTCCTCTGAGCCAATCCCCACTGTAAGCACTGTCACAGAGGCAATCCCGGCTGGCTCTGATCTGCCAGCAGAGACACAGCCTGTAAGAGCGAGCCAGGAAGGTGACAATCCATCACAGGTGGCCCAGGCACTGTTCCCATTAAAAGCTCATCTGCCTTTTGGCAGATCTAAATTATATCCCAGAGGCTGCCCTCACCTTTGTGATGCTCAAGACTGGGCCTGAACTCCAATCCAGGCTCCCTGTGGTCACTGCCAGTGTTTGCTCATGTCCTGTGCTTAGCTGGGATCAAGTCATCTCCGTCTTCCTGACAGGAAAACAGGGGCACACACTGGATACAGGGACACAGACTGGGTGTGGGCAGCACCCTGAGAGGCCCAGTTGGCTGTGCAGATGCAGTCAGCAAAGCCTCTTGCCACACACATATCCCACAGCAGTGTTGGCTCTTTTCCCTCTCCCCACACAATGCTGAGGGTGAGTCATTAAGCACCAATGTGTCCCTACAGATAGGGACAGACCTCGGATGGTGCTCAGAGTTTTGCTAGCACTCATACAAGCCATCTTCTGGTCCTGATGTGAGAGCTAACCTTGCAGCAGAAGAGAGGAGTGGAGGAAAATGAGGCTCCTTTGGAGACTGGCAGAGACAAGAGTTAGATAGAATGTCTCTAATATCTCCAAACACAAATAAGATAAATTGTACCAAATGCAAACTTGCAAATTTCTTCTGGGATGCTGCCACGAAGATAAACAGAGTTCAACAACAAGATAATTATATGAGTAAATAGAAGGAAGAGTAAAGGAATAACATTTAAAAAAGAGTAAAGAGACAACCTGGTGGGCAGCAAGTGCAGGGAAGGGGAGACCATTAATAGAGAATCCTCATTCTGCAAAAGAATATCTTTAGCCTTGTAGAGAAACCTTTCTGAGTCTGATATAAAATATTCTGTGGTCACTCACTGAGTTTATAGTTAAGGAACAGAAAGGTGAGCAGAAAAGGTAAGAGGATTGTTTTGGGATGTACCATGAGGGAAAATTCAGTGTAATCCCAGTCCGTGTGACTCATGTCCAGAGTTTACATAGTCTCTTTATGATGCAGAAATATATCACAGCCTGCACTTTTCCATGGGAGCTGGAACAGCACTGGATTAGGCAAGGTTGGCCCAAAGTGCCCTGTTCAGCAATTTTGTCAAAATGTCTCCTGCTGGGCTAGCAAATGTTGTTTTAACACGCAGGAGACTGTGACAATGCATAATGGCATTTGAGACACTGCTGTGCAAGTGATTATTTTAGGTTTTTTTCATGAGGAGCCCAGATGGAGACTGTGAGCCAATGTTTTCCAGGTAGACACATGACTCACAGCAAGAAGGGGTTCATGATAAAGCCATGATCTTTTGGTCTCCTGACACTGTGCACGCTCTGGTGTGAGAGGGAAGGAGGTGTCAGCATTGCTCAGGGCAGATGGGGACAGCTGGTGACTTGACCAGCATCCAGACACCCAAAATAACTTGTATCAATATTCATTATAGCCCTCAAAGGCCTGGGATTGCGTGACAACATTTAAAATTTAAATAGTTATAAACCCTTTTTTTTTACATACAGGGAATGTGTAACTTACATAAATACCAATTTGGTCACTGAATAGTTGGGAAAGATTTACCTAGTGATGTTGTTGATTGTTGCCAGGATGGATACAATCTCTGCCTAGTGGTGCCATTTAGCTCTTTTGGTGCTGCTAGACATGGATTTCATCCTACATTAATTCTTCATCAACTGTTTGGAAAGTCAGGCACAGAGATTCAGAAGAATAACAGCTGATGTCAGAGGCATTTTTCTTCTCACTGAAATTATATTTAAAAATTTTTATTGTATATTAGGTTGATTCTGATCAACTATTCTAGACCAAAACATTACTCCCCAAAAAAACACTTTCACAGATGCTGTTCAAAGATTTTCTGTTTCAAATTCATCCTATTTCTCTCTATTCCATTTCTCCTCACACACCACAGACAGGAAGTGAAAAAGGGCACAAATTCTGTGGAAGGTAGAGGACTACCTATCACAGTAAACGACTAAGTTGAATATACACTTTCAATCTTGCCCTGAGGTGATGTTTAGAAATGAAATTTTTTGTTTATGCTATATTATGCAGGTCTGAATTTCTGATAAAAATTGGTTTGGTATTTAACTTTGTCAAATATTTTCGATAGACAGTAGAAATTAGTGTCAGGAATATAAAACATTACTACACCAGCATCACTTGTTTTGCAAGGATGAAAGGTAAGAATATGAAAAATAGATTATGTAAGTCAAAAGAGAATCTGGACCAAATTACTTTTACTGCAGGGCAGGAGAGAAAGGTACTTGCTTTTAGCTTTTTAAAATAAACTTCAAATTGCACACATTTTAATAGCATTTTTTTCAATTATTGACTGAAAATTATGTAAGCACAAGTAAAAAACATATTAAATCCACAGCTCATTACAATTTATTGGAATACTGTTCTTGCTTTTCAACTCCTTCCTACATTTTATTAAAATAACTTTTTCTTGAGGATTATAATACCTTAAATGTGCACTAAAACTAACAGCTAAGATTGGAATCAGGATTAAATTTATGTTCTCTCTCACACCATTTCTGCAAGGTTTTAGCAGCAATTTCATGACTTTTGGGAGACGATAATTATTATATTATTATATTAGTTATCATAAATTGGTTTGCCTCTATCTAGCAATGGCTTTGTTAAGGCGCCAATTTTTACAATTGTGAAGGCCTGAATTTCAACATTTATTTTTTTAACATGTTTTACAATATTTGTTGTTTAACTCAATTCTATTGATGTGTTGAGACCTATGACTTGATTATTAACAACAGAGCTACAAGTTTCTAAAGAGGTGAAATACATGACATTAGCAAATTAATTTAAATTTTGTGCTCACATTTTTTATTCTTTCATCCCACAGTTATCTGGGTAAAGCAGGATGACAATTTCTTTTTCAGATGCACAACTGAGCTGACAGCTACAACTGAAGTGAAAGTGCATTTAGAAAGTTGTTTCTTGAAAAAAAAAAACACTAATCAGCATTTTTGACAAGAGGTGTCTCAAGTTCATCCAAGACTTTTAAGAAAAATGATTTTTCTCTATTTTTTCCAACCTTGTTTTCATAAAACACATTAACTCAAACACTTGTTTGCACTCAGTGGCCCCCTGCATTGGGCTTGCACGGCAAAAACCACAGAGGGATCAATTTCTCCTAAAACTGCAGAGTAATCTAGGATTGCTCCTAAAGGTTTTAGTTAAAGATGAAAGAAATCAGAGATTTGAAGGGTAGGTTTTTATTAAGACATTTTAGCCCTAGAACCTTACTCTAAAGTTGTGTTAGTTGGGACATGTTACAAGGGGATTTTCCATTCTTCACTGAAATAGTTTTTCCTTCAATAATAAAGCAGATCATGGAGGTCCATTCATAGAATCACAGAATGGTTGAGGTTGGAAGGGACCACTGGAGGTCATCTGGTCCAACCTCTGTGCTCAAGAAAGACCACCTGGAGCCAGATTTCCAGTCTTATCTTCTAAAAACTAGTAATGGAAGAGTTCTGAAGTCTATCACAAGATCATCCATCATTTTTAGAGATATTAAAATAAATATATTCTTTTAAAAAGAGTAGTGTAATCAAATGTTCTTACATAATTATATTGTGCCTTAGTATTCAGAAGTTTTGTTTCTGCTCCAGTGTAAACATAAGAAGGAATGGAGAAGTGGAAAGGAGCAACGGACAAGTGAAAAGCAAATTAAAAAAGGGGTTGAGATGTATTATATTTACTCCTCAGCATTTATCCTTTGTGAGGATGAAGTAATACTAAAAAATGCCTACCTAGGGTTCTGATGAACAAGAAAGAACTTATAGATTTAAAACTGAAATTGTTCTATATTTGTCATTCTTTGGGAATAAAATCTTTTATCTGGTGGCATATAGCAGAATAGGAAAAGATCTCTTAATAATATCAGTAATGATAATATTTGTCATAAAACTTGCAGCCAGGTTGTTTTGAAAAGGCCAGATCATCCTGATCTATCCACAGGAACTGAACCTGTTACATATAGGCAAGACATTTTCATGTTGTGCTTATAAAATTAAATTGAAGTAAAATTAACACATCTTTCAATCTCTTTTTGAGAATGGTTTCTATTTAAAATGTGCCATGATTTCCCTAACAATGCCATTTTTCAGTCTGCAAGCTCTACACTCCTAATGTTACTTTGAACATCTTTTCTTTTCTCTTGTGGGAACCAGATTTTTATATTCACTTTAAATGTTCCCTTAGGCATAAGCTACATAGCTGTAAAAAGAGGCAAAGATACTGGAGACTGCATATTCAACAGCTTCAGCCTTAGCAAGGTCAGCTCTATTTGTACCTATCACTGCATTTTACTCTGCAGAAGGACACTCATACTTTAGGCAGGCCCTGGGCTCTGCTTTTTAATGAACTTTAAGAAATTTCAATTGGAATTAGTTAAATTTGCCTTTCCTGCCTTTAGGACAACATATAAATGCACATGCAACTGCGACTGCCTTCAGAGGAAACTACCAATACAGCTGATGGAAGATTAGGGGAAGAGAAAGGTTCAGAAAGTATAATTCATGTATTTATTTGGGGGTTTTTTGTCTGGGGGAAAAAAAAGCAACCACAACTTTCTGAGTAACAATAGCAGATTTTTATCTATATATCCAATGGTTTTATTTTTTACCTTATTTCATGGTATCACAAAATAATGCCATCTGTCATTGCTGACATACTTCAATACAACATAAGATGCAATCACAGAATCACAGAATATTCCGAGCTGGAAGGGACACATCAGGATCATCAAAGTCCAACTCCTGGCCCAAGAATTCCACCATGTGCCCAAAGCCTTCTTTCAAGTGCTTCTTGAGCTCTGTCAAGAAGCGGGGAGCCTGTTCCAATGCCCAAACACCCTCTGGGGGAAGAATTTTTTTCTGATATCCAACCTAAACCTGCCCAGACACAGCTTCAGGCCATTCCCTTAGGTCGTGTCACTGGACACCTGAGAGAAGTGAGTCCCTGCCCCTCCCCTTCCCCTTGTGAGGAAGCTGTGGACAAATATGAGGTCTCCCCTCATATCCTCTTCTCTGGTCAGTGAGTTTATCTTGGTAAAAAAATTTAAGGGCATCTGCTAGTTAACAGTGACTGAAACACCCTATCTGATAATCAATTTCTTTCCTGTTTCCTGTAGTGAAATGCTTGAGCATCTAGATTAAAGAATCTTCTACTTGTGGTATAATTAAATAATTTGTATTTAAATGTTGAACATTTTGATTAAGAAAACCACATATGAGGACACCGATTCATCAAAGGAAAAAGGATATTTCAATCTTTACTAATAGTAGTTGTCCTTTACCATTTGGAAAATAATTAATATAATTATTTCAAAACCACACAGTCACTTCCAGAAGTCACCTACATTAACATATAGAACAGAATTAATCACATACCATGAAAAGATGTGTAAGTGATTAAAATACATAAAATAAAAATCAATCTGTCAAGATGCTTTAGAATCTCAGTTATATTTTGACAATTTAATTATTCATGAAAATTAAAAGAACGTTTGATTACACTCTAACTTAGAATGAAAACAAAGGCTGAAATGTCAAAATTTCTTAGAAAGTTAGACCTTTTAGCTTGGTACTTTTCTAGTCTTTGAATCCTTTTGCACTGGCTGTTTTTTAAATACATGGGAGACTTTTTGTGCCAAGTTATTTCAAAGCAAACTAATGGACTCTCTGTTTCTTCCTGGAATTAACATTCTAAATTGTGGCAGGATCTTGGTTGTCACTCTAGATCTCAATCTTTGCATTTCTTCCATTCTACTGCAGCAATACTTTTTCATTGTTCATACTAACTTTCATGGGAAACCACGCGAGCAAAAAACCAGCTGGCACATGGACATAACTCTGTTGGCCTCATCAGCAAACAGCACGGGACATTCCAGTCCAGGAGGTTCTGCACCCTTTAGCTGACTAATTCCTCTCTGGCAGAAAAAGATCAAGCAAAATTTTGTATATTTTCTTTGTCTTCCTTTGACTGGAGTCAAGTCCAGAAGGAAATTAAGGTCTTATGGCCGTGAACAGGAAAAGTAGTTCATGTGTCTCTTTAGTTTTGGTGTCACCACAGAGTACCTTCACACAAGGTCCTCTCAGAACATAATCAGGTGAAGGAATATCTACCTTAGTGATTTTTTACAGCTGAAAACATGAAAATACAGATTTGTTCATGTACCTGCACATGTGAGAGAACTATCGCCTTTGCAAGATGAGAACCAATCACAGAAAAAGCATCTTGGTGTGCATCAGCTGATAAAGGTCATATATTCCCTGAAGCAGTCCATGCTGGAAGCAATGTTTTAAGCCATCCAGCTTTGCTATGTGCAAAAACAGAAAAGCAATTCATACTTCTGTGTAGTCTAAATGCCTTTAAAACTTCTTTCACTGCTGGGAAACTTTTCTTTGTATTCAGCTCCCATATGCTGAATTTAATGTAGTTATTTGGATCTCTGTTAAAAGAGACAAGCAAAAGTTCTGCTCAGAAATCTTAGTCATTTCAAGATATTAGATCACTGTAGAATTTTGGCTGCAAGATAGAGATGAGAAGTAACAGGGAAAGCTTGGGGCGGGGGGTTGTTTGTTGTTTTGGTGGCCTTGGTGAGGTTTTTTTGAGTATTCAAACTTCAACCTGCTTGGGTGTTAAAGAAAATTCCCACACGGTTTCTCAACATTTTTCTGACATTTACATTTTTTCTCCACTTACCCAAAGAAAAGCTGATAAACCAAACCAAAGACACAGAGTACAGCATAGGAGAGTCTCACCAAAAACATGGAATAAGATTACTAATAGGAACTGGATACATCAGGACTATTACTATAAAAAACTGGAGAGGCTGCCCAGAGGATTATCAGGATAACTGGGATTGTAGGGCACACTGCCTACAGGATGAGCTTCAGGGAGCTCACACTACTCACTCTCATGAAAAGGTGGTTGAGCAACAACCTGAGCTCTGCTTTTAGCTACTTGAAGAAAAACTACAGAGGTGATGGAGCCAAGCTCTCGTCCACAGTGACATGAATATAATAAGAGGTAACAGCCCAGCATGGGATATTCAAACTGGACGATAGGATGAATCACAGCACAAGCACGGCAGTTCAGCAGAAGAACAGGTGATAGCACAGCTGTAGACCCTCCATCCATGGAGGTTTTCACACCTGGGTGTGCCAAGCCCAGCCGGCCTGATCCAGATACGCTGATGTTGACAATAGTCCTGCTCCAAGCACACAACTGGACCAGATGGCTCCAGAGGTTCCTTACAACCAACATTGTAAGGATTCCACTTTAACATACCATGGAAAATACGATATAAAAGGAAGATTTCATAAATTACATGGGGATTCCTTTCATATCTGATGAAGAAAAAAAAGCCTTCAGCTTTTGAATCAGAGGCACACAAAAAATGTCCTCATCCTATTTCGCAATGATGTATGATGATCATTTTATAAACAACATTATGCAATGGAGGGTGCAAAAAGAAAAATGCAGTGATTCAAGCTACAATTCTCAAAGTATTACTCCCTTTGAAAACAACTACCTTCTCATAGGGCTCCTTGCTGTCTAAAAAATACTTGCCACATGACTGATGATGTCATGCTGGATACAAATGGAACCCATCTGGAGGAAGTATCTGAGGGAACCAGCTGTTGAACCAGCAAGAAGGGTTTCTTTGGGCTACTATGTGAGAAAACAGTAAGTCCCTCTAATTAGAACTCTGCTAAGTGAAACTTGGATTCCCCTTCTGCTGTTGTATACAAGATGAAAAGGTACCTTCCATCTTTCCACACCCCCAGGACACTCTTCCACTTGTATAATAATTGTTGCAATGCATCTGTAATGATTACAGCTGGGCAACATTTTCCTAACAACCCAGAAATAATTTGCAAAGCTTTCAGCAGTCTTGGGCCAACTTCTGGCTGGTTTTCATTCAGCCTTAGTCCATGTTCTGAGCACATCCCCATGCCAGATTTTGGCTTAAATTCATGCAGGAATGCAGGTTTTTCAAGGTCACCTGGAAGTGACACCAGCTGGTTGATTTCCTGCTTACAAAGACTTAGCAAAAGGAAATTGAGTAGTTTCAGATGAGGTATATTTTTGAACCCCTTCAGAACAGAGCTGCTATCCAAGACTCTTGAGTATCAAACTACAGAACAGAAATGAAAAGTAATAAAAAACTGTCCTCCACAGTTGGCACAGAAATCCTGTGGTTCACACAGCCTCAGCTGGAATTTCGTTGTTGTTCAATTAGGTCCATATTTTTCAAAGGACTGTTACATGTAACTTCTTTCTTTTGCTTGCCTTTTCACAGCAAATAAGTTTAAGCCCACAAGTTCAAGACTATGCCCTGAGACAAGCAGTTAGCTATGAAATGGAGGAGAAAGCTCCAAGTGTAACAGAACAGTCCCTTTGCCTGACATGTCTCCTTAGATTCTTGTAAGTGCTTTACTGAGCTATCTGTACACAGCTGTCAAAGAAGCGAGACTGTAAACAAGCCTCAGATGGCCCAGAGGCTATAATACAATTTCAGCCCTTCTTCCCCCAAACGTACTAGATATATACATGTAGGTGTCTTTAATATGTGTATATATCCATATGTATATATACGGAGAAAAAAGGAGGATGGAGAAGAGATGAAAGACATGTCCATTCATGAAGGCTCACGTTTGTCTTTGGCAATAAAATAGACCATGGTCTTGGAATAACAGAATCACAGAACGAGTAAGGTTGGAACATGGGTGGAGTCATCTGGGTCCAAGCTCCCTGCTCAAGCAAGGTCATCCCAGAACACATGGCACGAGATTGTGTCCAGATGGTTCTGGAATTTCTCCAGTGAGGGAGACTCCGCACCCTCTCTGGACAATCTGTTCCAGTGCTCGGTCTCCAACAACACAAAGAAGTTCTTCCTCAAATTTCAGGTGGAGCTTCCTGTGCATGAGTTTCTGTCCATTGCCTCAGCACCACCGAGCAGAGCCTGGTCCGTCCACCCGACACACTCCCTTCAGGCAGCTGTTCCCTCTCAGCCATCTCTTCTCCAGGCTAAACAGGCCCACCTCCCTCAACCAGGGAGATGTCCTCATGAGAGAGATGCTCCAGTCCCTTAGTCACCTTTGTAGCTCTCTGCTGGACCTGTTCCAGGAGTTCCATGTCCCTCTTGAACTAAGAAACCTAGAACTGGACACAGTACTCCAGAATAAAAGCAAAAAACCACCCCAGATTTAAGGAAAAATTGTAAATTTTGAATAAAACTGTCAGCTGCTCAGCTGATATGCATTCAGAGATTCTGTCTAATTAGCTAAGAAATTCACAGAACTACTGACAGTTATTTGAAAATGTTATGGAGTAGTTCCAGAGATTTAGGCATGGTATCAATCTTCCAGGGTCCAGTTTGACCCTGGTAATTCCTGCTTTGTAAGTTTAATTTCCAACCTTTCTACACAACAGAATGAGTTTCAGAAAAAAAAATCACAACAGAGAAACAAAACCAAACCCTTAACCATGTACAAGATATCATATCTCTGAGTAACAAACTGTGAGCTCATAAGAAAAGAAATCATAGCAGTCAAACTTGATTGCTTTTCTTAAGAATCGGTGAATGAAATTAGAAGAACAGTAACAGATCAGAAAACATACCTGGATTATACAAAAACACTGTCTATGGCAGCACAGTTATTAAAGCAATTTTGAACTTAAAAAGTGACAGTTCAAGCACAAACAGGTTATGGGGCCACAGAATATAATGACAGTGGGGCAGAAAGCAGTGGGATGCATCTAAAGCAGCACAGGAATCAGCAGCATGCTGAGTCTCACCTGCCTCCCCAGCAGTGACTTGACAAAACAAGCATGCAGAAGATATTTGTGGCAAGTGATGTTGCAAGGACCTGTGGATTAAAAATTCCAGCAGAAAGGTATGCATAGCAGCTATTATGGCTGACAGCGAATAATTAACCTATGTCCATGCTATAAAATACAAGGCAATATGCTGTCATGGCATGAGGAAACATGCCACCACACTGGGAACAATAACACCTGAGCATTAATCTTATCTCTGCTGCAGATTTCAGGTACGATGGTGGGCAAGGCTTCTTCACGTTTTTGAGTCTCACCTTTTCCTCCAGCTGTTGGCCATTTCATGAATGCAAGTTCTAAATTCTTCATCACAGGAAAGATTTCTATTCAGGATTTGTACCTCACCCAGCACACCAGGACAAGATCTAGACCACAGCCTCTGTCAACTCTATTCCGTGTAAAATCAACGCACAACACAGTCAAAATTTACTTACATCTGGTCTAGCAAGAGAATGAATCACTGTGTGATTGAAGATGACACCATATGTTCTATGAAGTAATATCCACAGTTTCCCTTGTGAAGCAGCATTTATTCACTATTCATTCAAATAAGAAACAGAAAATTGATCTCGTCTAGTAGAAAAAGATGCATTTCCCTTGTTTCCCATAAAACAGGCCAAATTCCAAGGAGTGTGGGATATTTATGCAAAATAAAAAAAATTATATTGTCCGTGTTTAGACAAATGCTAACAAGTGAATATGGAGAGGATATGAAGCCTCACACATCAAAGATTGTTTTTTCACTGAGAGCTGAATTAGTTTACATTTCACAGAGGGTAAGAGCCCAGTTTCCCAGGAGCAGGTAACTCACTGATATTTCAAGAGGTATATTAACCATATGGTAACACGTTCACCTTGCCTCACCTCTCCACTGGAGGATCAGCCTACCTTGCTTCTTGCACAGCCTCCCTCCCTAGACAATCTTTGCACCCACCTCATCCATCAGCAGGATTCAAGGCTCAGAAGATTTCTGAGTTCAGTCTTTATACTCCAAACAGACTCTTATCCAATAATCTTCATGAGATCATAAAGCAGTAGAGAACCTTGGAAATACATGCACAAGTAAACAGAATGCCACCATTTAAATAATAACTTTTACAGACTAACGTGAACTCCTTGAGCCCAAAGCAGAATAAATATAGACAGTAATACATCCATTAGCTGCAACTGAATAAAACATTATTTATAAAATGGGTAATTTAGATCTGATTAATGTTTATAAATGTGTTTACATAAGAATCAGATATTAACCTATAGCTCTAAAGGATTTAATTAGCCTTGGAATATTGTGTCAGTGTACAATGAAAAATAACTAATTCACAAAGGAAATGCAAAGAAAATCTGCAAGCACAAATGAGGTCAATTAATTAAGCAATTTGCATAAATTTGAATGGTTATTTTCAGGGCATTACTGACATTTTGCACTTCCTATTCCCATCACACCAGCAAAAATAGTCTTCTGTCACCCTATTTATATAATACATCAATCATCTCATGGGATCCCAGAATACCAGCATACACCATAGTATAACAGCTTCTACACACAGGCTTTCTGAACCGTGCAGAAACCAGCATCCCATTTCCAGCTGTACTATCTTATCACCAGCAGATGCATTTACAGGCTGTTACAGCTTCATTCTTACCTCCAAATGGAGGAAAAAATATGAAATATGACTTCATCTCCATTACATTTTTACATCCTGAATACCAAACAGATGGTAACAATTACAGATGGGAGTATATTTCTTGCACAAGAAGCCAAATGCTCTGCAGCTCACCAATTGAAATCTGGAATGAGTCACTTAATGAATTTAGTTTATCCAGAACTAAATTGGTGAAAAAGGGTAGAGGAATTTGGCCTAAGAGTTACATATTCCCATGGTTACCCTGGGAATACTACAGCAACAACCTCCTCTTAATACAGCTGTGTCCACACAGATCTTTTTGTTTCATCCTATTATCCATGTAACAAATTAATATTTTACTATAATGCAGTGCTGCACCTACTCTGACTTTTTTTTTGCTATACATTTTCCTGTACATTTCATAGACTGCACTACTGAGAGCTGTGATTAATTTACCAGATCCTTCTATTTTGTCCCCATCTGTTTAATATAGTCACAAGTGAATTTTTCAATGGTGTATTTATTTATATAGCAATTCCTAGGCCAGAATTTCAGCTGATGCAAACAAGCATTTGTTTTACTGAAGCCAGTGAAATAAAACTGCCTGAAATCAGCTGAGAACCGGAATTTTGTATATGATATATGTCAAGTGTTAGCATGGAACTGAAAATGAAACCCAAATATAATTAAAATAAACACTTAGGCAACTTGGAAGAAAGAATTTTAGTTTGCTCCATTTTGTATCACCTGAAGTTACCTGTGATTTTTAAAAAGATCCATTTCAAAATTGATGTTAATGTGAAAATATTGAAACGTTCACTGAAATCTGTAGAACTTTCAGGGGCTGAAAGAATGCATTTGGACTATTTCATAATGTTTGATTTGATTTTTATTCTTTTCAATGTCTACAATTCTTTGCCTGTTGATCAATATATATTTCAAAATCAAAACAACTTTAACTCCAATAAGATTAAAATTTTTTATTTAGAATATGTAATTTTTGCCCATTTCAACATTTGTCCCCTTGCATTTTTTGCCAGATTAGCCCTTTTCCTACAAACATTTGCAATCAAACCATTCCAGTACTAACGAGGAGACAAACAGATCTGTTTCTCTAACTTGCTGCTTTTTTTCTGTTATGTGAAGTTGTGAAATTCTTACAAACAGCCCAGCAAGTAGGTTTCTGTCACTTTATGCCTTGCCAACTCATTTTCCCTTCTTTATACTGCTAAGTACCAGTAAGTCTCTCAGGTGTATTATTTTAATTGTTAAAAAATAACAGCAGCAGAAGTTACTTCTTCAACATCCACGCACCACTGGTTGCTCAGCAGAGACCGTTTTTTCAAAAACCACTGTGTTTCCATCTGCCTCAGGCTCAGCCTAATCATGTAGAAAGGAGAATTTCCAAATAGCATAAAAGAGTAGATATATTAAGAAAAGATGTGATTAAGACAATCAAGGCCTGGTAAAACTCCAGAGAAGGTCCATGAGATCAGGAGATTCACTTTCTCCACACTTTTTCTACTCCCACTCAGCTTGAGGGCTGAGGATATTTTGGTTTAAACTGCCCAGAAAAACCTATTTTCTGAAACTGTGGATCACTGAAATGAGAATTTCCTCCTCTTAACAACTTCATCATCAAGTAGAAATCCTTCTGACCCAGTTGGAATTTGTAGTGATAACCATGTTAAAAAGGAACACCCTTTCAGTAGTCTCATCAATTTGGCAGTGGAACAATTCACCAGGGGTGCAAGTGTCTTGCTGAACTCTGAGTGAGTGCTAGAAATGCTAACTCTGTAACTATGGTGTGGGTGTTATGCTACTATTTTCCCACCCGCTTTTGTAAGAAACTTGGAAGATTTTATTATATTACTGATAGGGGAACAACAACAATTATAAAAATCAAAAATACTATACAAGATGGTAAGAGCATGACCTTCCCATCTGTAACTCAATGTACATTCTTATCTAAAGGTATTTAAAAGCTGAAATATCTGGTACAAAGTTTACAACCCTCTGGGAATTAGTCCTTGACTCTCATTAGGAAACAAAGCTGAAAAAGATGCTTGGTGACCCAAAATTCAGCTGCTCTGTGGAGAGAAATGGACAGTCCAAGCTCGCCTTTTCAGGATGAAGGCAATACTTCTATCTGCTGCACTGTTTACAGAAAAATCGCTGACATCCTCTGATAGAGGATTAAGATTTAGAGGACATATGGGCTTTCTGGAGGAGCCCGTCAAGAAGGACAATTTAAAATTGTCTAAGCTATCTGCCTGTATCTTTGCCATTCTTATGCCCTAAAAGCTCATGCTAGTCATTCATTGAAGCATGGAGGATAAATATGCCACAAAGTCCTGCAATACATGAGCTGCATACTGACACAAGTGTCTCAAACAGCACGTGGAGCTCTCTACCAAAGCAGTCACAGTCCCTGTGCCATCAGACTTATCACCTCCATGTTATTCACTCTCCTTCCATATTCCTGCTTCTCCCAAAATATCTGGAATCAACACCAAGTTGGTGTTTTACAGAAAGAGGTGCCATGCTTGCTTGCAGAGTACAATTCTTGCTCCTGGGCATCCAGCAGCGGCTCCATGCCCTGGCTGTCCACATAATAAATGTGTCTGTTAGCAAAGGTACCGACTGCTGCACCTGCAAGTGTTGGAAAACACACCAGAGCACTGCTAAGCACTGGTGGCTGGGACAGACATAGTTCCAGGCAAGGATATAGAGATTTATATAGAATTTGGCAAAAGTGATTTTGGTCTGTAAAGGGTTTAAATGCACATACTACTAAGTTTTTCTTCAAATTCTCTGCAGACTCTCCAGCTGTGTCTTAACTGATAAATCAGAGACAGAGCAGAATTCTGAGCACTGTCCTGAGATTGTCACTACAGATTAATTGCTACCACGCTTGCTGGAATGGGTTTTGCTCCAGGCAAAGCTCAGGTGTGTTCTGGGATTTGTCGCAATAGGCTGTATGGATGAGGCTACACTGTTTTGAAGGGGAAGAGGATTAACTGTATGAATGTGAGCAGTTATGTCACTTGCCTTCAGAGCCAGGAGGCAAACCCCTTCCCATACTGTCTGTTCTTTTGACACAAATATCCTCAATGTAGGGAAGAAAATAGAGTTTGAGAGTTGCTTGAGAGTGTCAGAGGGTTGTGCAGGCCCAGGGCACACAAACATGGTACCACCTCACCCTTTCTGGAACTTAGGAGGTTTCATGCAATGAACTGTGCCCAAAACTGGATCTAAATTTTGTTTTGTTGAATTGATTCCCTCCAAAAGAAAACTCAGAACGTATTTTTTGCAAATTGGAAGAGCAGTGGGTCTGAGGTGTCAGGTTGCACTGGTGAGATATTTATTTAGCTGCAAAAACCCAGCGGACCCTCAGCTGGTGTAAATTTGTTTCATTACTATCAAAAAAACATCATCTATCTCCAGGAGCAATGGACCAAGACTGAGGCAACTGGGCTGTTACATGAGGAGTGATAAGGATTACTCCCGGTCTTTCCCCATGAAAAGTGAGATGGGATTTGGGGAAGCCATGAAGCCTTCCAAACCCAAGAATAAGCCCAGAGAAAAAGGAGAAGGACTCCTGAGTCTAATACAGATGATGAAAACTGGAGAAGGCAACAGCATAAAAAAGAAATCCAAAGTTTACCAGTAATCCTGCCTAACTCCACCAGATTGCCTCCAGTAGGGTCATGGCTCAAAAGAAATCGAAAACAACTACATTGGCTGAGGACGTGATCCAGGGTCCTTCCACAAAGCTTTGTGCAGAGCTGAAAGAAACTGATGAAATCTTCTATAAAAAATAACATAGACTCTCTTGCCTTCATTCTAAAATTCTTTGATAAAAGGAACTCCTCAAGGGTGTTTCAATACTTTAATCTGAGCAGTGGCTAAGCATGAAATGGATGTTATTGGACTAACAGCTTCTGGGTGACTGTTCAGAGGTAATGGAATAACATCCAAATGCATTGAGAAGGAAAAAAATTTGCTGAGATAAGTGAGTTTGGGGTGATTTATGAGTGAATTTCTGGATTTTCAGTGGGACTAGAGAGTTTCATAAAGGCCTATATGAAGGTGTGAGTGTTTTCATCTATTTATAATGCAAATTAGAGAAACAAGTATTGAGAGGAGAAGAAAGATACATTTCTTAATTAGAAATTTATGGAAGTTTTTCCCACAATGAAAACAGTTATTTTTACCTGGGAGGTATTTGTAATAGTGCAGGGACTCAGTGATATCTTGTACATGATTTTGTTGTGATTACACCAGCTCTATTACAAGCCCCTACATCAGATGACCTCTAAAATATGAAAACAATCACTCTTCACTAGCATTTTCTAAGTCTCAGCTCTGGCAGACAGACTCATCAGCCTCAGGTGCTACTCCAGCCATCTCCCCATGCCTTAATCATTTCAATCTCTGCTTGAATTGTAAGCCTGAGAGCCCCTGAATGCCCCCTGGCTGGTGGCAGCCAGACTGACTTTGCGAAGTCCGGAAGAAGACAAGAAGCTGGTTAAGCTTGTGAGCTCAAATTAAATGGCTGACAGTGAAATCTGCTAACACTGCTCCTTAGAAAAGCACAGGGAGGGTTTTGGAGAGTAGCTAGACTTGACAGCTTCTTACAGATTTGTGGCTTGTCCTTGGAAAGAAAAGCAATAGAAAAACAAACCCTACAACATTACCTTTTCCATGCAGTGCTCAGTGTGATTCTGGCTTTTATTGTTTACTAAAGAATTGTCAAAACATCCTCGTGACGGCCATTATCAAATGTATTTTGGTGACACTGAGCGCTGCATTTTCCAGAGGCATTTGACAAGGGCCAGTAACAAACACGTTTGGTGAATTTAATTTGCTGTGGGACAAGAGGGACCATTTTGATTCTGAGATTTCCTAAGCCAGAGGTTGTTTTTTAAGAGTTCTGATGACCTTTTCTTACCTTCCTTATTTTTTTTTTTTTTTACTTATTTTTTGGTCATATGAAAGCTTTTGGCTTCTGGAGCATCAACTTTAACAGATGATCTATTTGCAATAACAAACACAATGAACCATCATTTCCTATTTATCTCCTCCCGGCCAGTCATGACCATACAGAAATAGAATCCTCTGCTGTTCAAGTATCTCTTTGCAAAATCATTCTGCTCCCTTTCTTCTTAGAATCTGCAGCTGGCCATTTTCAGAGAAAGCCTGCTGGGGTACAAGGATTTATAATGTGACCAAAGAGTGAAGTTTATGTTCACATGTCACACAAAACTATTAACTCTGTCCATACCAGTGCTGAGCTGCAAATACTGGTAGCTGTAGAGCACTATCCTGCAGGTTATGGCACCACTCCCTGTACCAAAGGGGGAAATGTCACCCTGTCCCTTGGCTGTAGATTCCCTGTGTGGAAGTTATGCTGCCATTTACAGCTAAAAGGACCTCACAAAAGGGGTATCCACAGTCTTTGGGAGGTCCATGCTCAGGTTCCCCACTAATTGAAACCAACACTTAGGCACCAAAATTGAATCCAAAGGAGTTCCTGTTTTGTTTTACACCGTGGGGAAAATTTGGAGTTTATGAAATCTCACCTGAAGTTAATTAAAGTCATCACCCCCCTTCAGTCTATGTTCATCATTCAATATTTAATGTTGCTTTTTTTGGGTCTAACCCACTAGGGAAGATCACAGGTCACTGCCTGGCTGAAGTTAAAGGTCTTCTGCTTTCTTCAACACTGAGAGGTTTTGTGGGATTCCTCTGCTGGGTTTTCTGCTATATAATAATAAGGTGCAGTATAATCTACTGAAACACTTATCTGGGGAATTGCTGATGACACTCCATAGCTTCTTTATTAACTTTCAGACCAACTGGCCAGCCAGGTGAGTATCTGAGCTAGGCTGTAAATCCTAGCTGATATCCTAAATGCAATGTATTTGCTAGCACTAATTTAACCTTGTCTTTACAAACAATTAATTGTACACAGACTCACTCTAAGACCTGCTTCCACAAATGAATATTTTAAACGTTCTTCATCAGATCACTGAGAAGTTTTTACAAGCCCAAGTAGGAGCTGAAGCCATGAGCCATGTCTGTATTAGGTTTAGAGTTGTTTTTTCCACAGTTCAACACTGCAGACAATGTCACCAGATGTCTAAGCAAAGCTCAAGAAACAGGCTGAAAATAAGAATGTCAAAGTCACTGTCTCTTGCACGAGTCTTCTCTGACACTTGATATTGTTGACGCCTCATAAATAAAAGGGTGACATTTGCAGTATTCCAGTCTAATGTGGATATATTTCATAAGTCACACATTTTAAAATGTTTCTCCTTTGTAAACAAAACTAAAACCTCCACTTCAGTGTGTTTCCTTTTCCTCTTCCAATGAAAGATTTCATGATTTCTCCTTAATATTTGTTCTGAAGAACAGTTCAGAATCATTGGAGATAAAAATGAAGGAGAAACAAGAGAGGAAGGAGACAAAGATGATGTGAGCAAGGTGAAACTTCACATAATTTCACTTGGTTGAGTCTGGAACAACCACAGTGCTCCCGTGCTATAGCTACAGGAGATTCATCCAGGTGATCGGCCGTGAGCAACCCCTACACCATCAAAGCTCTGCTGTGCACCCGCAGTACTTTCTAATTCAGGGCTGCCTAAGCCGTACTGCACATCCATACCACTTTCTCCTTTCGTCTATTACATTTTCAGTTTAGCATGGAAATATTTATGTGGCAAATCTCATATAACAAAATTTTTAAAAATCTCGGGTATATTTTTTTTATAAGATGAAAACTGTGCAGAAACTAGAGATTCATTTTCCCTACAGTTTGCAACATTTGTCCATCAGTATTTCCAGAAGGTTCTATATTTTATTTTAATTATAGAAATCTTCAAAACATTCCCAACAATTATTAGGCTTCTTCTTTCCATTCACAACTCTAATGTATTTCAGGGCAGTTTTGGAATTCCCTTTGACATGTTTGCCAGAAGACTGATACTGTATTGCTCATTTTTTTCATCCTCCTCGTGATTAAAATAGCATGCTATTAACTAGCTCAGATAAGGTACATTTTTATCTCAATAAAATAAATCTTTTAACATGGATGGGCAAACATGTTTGACTAATAAAAATACCCCGAACACATTGATACTGCAGTCAGGGAGCTGTTTTAGCATTCATTTTAAACAAACCTGAGCTCTGAAGCCTATGGGAAAGACTGTTTGCAAAAAAAAAAAAAAAAAAAAAAAAAAAATGGGAATAGATCTTGTAAAAATTATTTTAAACAGTCTTATTTTAAAAGCCTTCTCTTTTCAAATCTATGCTTATCTGCATACATTATGCAAGACCAGTAATGAAGGGTATTTCTAAACAAATCCAAGCAGGGATAGCCAACAGGGTTTTAATCCACAGATAAAATCCAAATCCATTAAGAAAAGTTTATATGGAAAATAATACCTCATTTTTAAAAAAAATTTTCTGAAGTTATTGCTCTATATTTTGGGGAGCGGAAAAAAAGACACTTTTGAGTTCAGATCTGCTTCATGTTTGAAACAAATAGAATTCAGATTGAGCATAGGTTTAGAGTTTAATCGGATCAACAAATTGACATAAGTACTGTTGTTACTTAATCAAAAAGAAAAATTCTTGAGCATATTAGAGTGACACACAGAGAAAAAGGGATTTTCACAGCACTTCTAACCACAAGCAAAAATAAACATAAAATGATAGTTCTTTAGAACTAAAAATTTTCTGTAAAATATCTCAACGGTGTAATCAAGTGAAATGTGCTTTGTTGGAGAATGACTCTATGTATGTTTGTATTTTTTTAATCAATGGGCAATATTTAAAGCCATTAATATGAAATTGGAGACATACATTCAAACCCTTTCCTGACTCAGAGATATAGGGTTGCTACATATTAAAAGTAAGGCTCTGAAATTCTCCTGGAAAGAAAAATCTCTCTTTATTCTTCCATATAATATGTTAAGAACCTTAATTTTGTAACAGAAAGGGAAGGGCATTTCATAAAATTTGAAAAAAAACCCAGTCATACACTGGGAAAATCATCTCCTCTGCACCTCCATCAATAACTTATCACATTAGATCATAAATCCACAGGAATAATTTCATGAGTGGGTAGAAGTAAAGAGCTGTTAGTCTCCAGTGAGCCAGCCAATGAGCTGGGGTATAAATCAAGTTTTTGTAATGGGTATATCATAACAATTTGCCTGAAGTTTTTTAATCCCCGATTTGAAAGCATCAGAAAACAGGGTGAGGGGCAGCTATTTTAATGAGATTTCTACTGCAAAGTAGTGTTGAAAAGTGTGCAATTAGCAGTGTGCATTTGCCTCAATTTTCCTGAAGAATTGGAGTGAGGGAAAAAAAACCCCAAACAACAAAAAAACCCCAAACAACAACAACAAAACACAAATAAACCCCACAAATACAAACAAAAACCAACCATCCCACACGAAAATTAAGACTGGGATAATATCCTAAAGTAAATCACTGGAAAAACTAAGACTCTTCAAACACAATATAAAATTTCCATACCAGCATTTGTCACAATGTAAGTGGGTTTTTTTTTTTTTTTTCACTCTAACTGCAAACATTCAAAATTCCTTTATAGGAGTTAAGGGTCATCCCTAAAATTGGATCACATGGTATTTCTGATCATGCTTCACTAGTTCTCTTGAATTAGGACCTAGGCAAGTTGGAAATACTTTTGTTGCATTTTGATTTATCTAATTGTCCCCTCCTTGTTCACAGAAGTTATATAAATCTATCACTTTTGCTTTATCAAATTTATGACAGTATTCTGCTTCTTGGCACTTGAAAGTGTCCGGAAGTAATGATATCAAATAAGCACTCACCCTTGATAATTACTTTCTGTATTTCATATGTAAAATGTAAGACCAACAGAAGGCCATTTTATCTGACAAGGAAAAAGTAATAAAATTAGCTTTCTATTGATCTCCCCTCGCTGCCCTCACAAGAATGATAAAGGTATAAGTCCAGCAGCTACATCACAGTTTTGCTGTCAGTTTGAATCTAGAGAAGCATCTCACCTGTAATGCTGTTAATTAAATGCAAAATGTATTCTGTTGCTCTCTTGTATTGAAAGGTTGAGCAACCCCAACTCTCTAAACCTGACTTCCCAAGGGAGGTGTTCCAGCCCTCCCTATTGTTCGTGGCCACTGCTGGACCCACTCTAGCAGATCCTCCTTTAAATTAACTACTCAAAGTAGGGGTTTCGTGAGTGGAGAAGGAGGAGAGAATAATTTCCCTTGACCTGCTGGTCACATTTCTTTGGATGTAGCCCAGGATACGATAAGTTTTCTGGGCTGGAAACAAACTTTTCCAGTCCATATTCAATTTTTTATCTATCAACATCACCAAGTCCTTCTTTGCAGGGTTGCTCTCAATCCATTCATCACCTGACCTGCATTGACACTGGGGATTGCCTCAACCCAGGTGCAGCACCAGGCATTTGGCATATTTAAACTTCATGAAGTTCACCTGGGCACACGCTTCAAGGCAGTCAAGGTTCCTCTGGATGGTATTGCTTCCCTCCAGCAAATCAACCACACCACTCAGCTTGGTGTACGTGGGGGCTGAAGGTGCACTCAATCCCACTGTCTGCGTCATTGATGAAGATATTAAATAATTTTTGTCCCAGTATCAACCCCAGAGGGACATCACTTGTTATGGATCTCGATTTGGACGTTGAGTTTCTGACTGACACACTCTGGATGCAGCCATCCAGCCAGTTCCTTGTCCCTTTGGCTATCTATCCATCAAACCCGTATCTCTCCAATTTAGAAGCAAGGAAGTTGTGGGGGACCATATCGAAGACCTTACAGAATTCCAAGCAGATTATATCCATAACTCTTCCCTTGTCCACTGATGCAGCCACTCACACCAAGGCCACCAGATTTGTCAGGATGTGTTGCCCTTGGTGAAGTCATATTGGCTGTTTCTAATCACTCTCCTGTCTTCCATATATTTCAACATGTCTTCCAGGAGGATCTGTGCCATGATCTTACCACACGTGGAGCTCAGGCTGCCTGGTTAGTAGTTCCCAAACTCCTCCTTTTGATTATTTTTGACAGCGAGCATCATGCTTCCCTTTTTTCAGTACATGACTTGGCAGCTACAACTACTGGTTCTCTCAGGACCTTGGGATGTGCCTCATCATGTCCCAACATCTTCCAAGAGTGTTTAACCTTCATGCTTTGATTTACCCCTGACAAAAGCGAGAATTTAAATGGGCCCCTTGCCCCAAACAGACTGAAAAGCATTTGCTTTTTAATAACTAAATATTACACAAAGAAATCACAACCCATTTGATATATTGCATTTGTCAGGTTATTTTTTATAGCACAGGTAAATCAATGTAGCAGTCTTTCAATTAATGAGATACTGAAATTATCAAATGTTATGATTGTCATCAGATACATCAAATTAATCATAAGAATCAGTTTCTACAGTTATGAAACCTCTTAACATTATCAATCAGTACCTAATGCTGATAATAAGAGGAATTAAAGGGATAGAGTTATAGACTTGAAAATCAATAGGACTCATCAGATTTCATAATATTAAATAAAAGTTAATCAAGTCAAATTCAATATCTCATTTTTGAGAATAAGGTCATCTCATTTTGGTAGACCAAGACTTAACACAAACTGTTCTGTCTCAGTGTGTCTCTAGTTCTTTCTAGTTTTGAATGCAGTGCAGCAGGAAGATAAATTGTGTGTTGAAAAGATTGAACGCCTGAGAAATATATTTTCTTTAATTTCCATGTAAAATGCCAGCTGGAAAAAGCTTTTGTTTTGCTTTGTTTTACAAAATCCAGGAGCAGTGGGGAGGAATTCAAAACATTAAACAACTATAACAGCTTTATGACTTAAATCTAAAACAGGCACAGGAAATTTTCAGTATTACAAAAAAGGCAATGAAATTATATGTACACAGGATTGTAAGGAATTTGTATCCAATATATCCCTTTTCACCTGCACATTTCTGTAGTCTCTATGAGCTAATGATATGTTTAAAGTCACTACTTTGCACATTCATAAACAAGTGTAGATGTGTATGTTTTCTTTCCCATCCATTACTTTCAGTTCTAATTTTTTTATCTTGATGTTCTCTACTCATAGTGAACAGAAAATGTACTTTCTGCATGAAACTGTAGAGATTCAAGGTATTGTCCAGCCACAAGTAGGCAAGGAAGAGGAATCATAAAGAGTTCTTCAGCAAAATACTGCAGTGTTGGATAATAAAAGATAATTACAGAAGAATCTGTTAATTGTTCAAAAAACTGAGAAGCTGTATGTTATCTAAAATGGAAAAGAAATCACACAAACTCCAAGTGAACAGTGTCTTCAGCTGCTCAGACTATGGGAAGGAACTCTGACAATGTCATTTCTTTAAGAGCAAATGTGTAGAAAAAAAATACTTTTCTCTGATTCAAAGAAAAAAATTTCTGAAATTACCTCTATAAAATCAAATATTCTATTTTGGATATACTGTATAGGAAAAACAGATG
>VYXC01012082.1:204125-272133 GCA_013397175.1 Platysteira castanea | reverse complement strand
TATAAAATTAAATAATAAAATAGTAAATAAAAATTATCTGCAAAATCTGAATTTTCACAAAGAATATTTTAATTCTTGCTTAAATTTTTTATTAGGTTTTCACATTTTTCATTTATAACATTTATGTTCTGGTTTTTCAAAAATATTAGGGCCAAAAAAAAAAGATCCAGCTTTTTATTTGGCACAGCTGAACAGCTGAGAAGTCTTTGCTGACACGCCAAGCTTGTTAAACCCAAAGCTTGATTTACTTTGCAAGGAGGACTAGAGCATTCAGATACCAGAAGAGCTGAAACAAAAAATAGCCTGTTTTTCATATAAAAATTTGAGGATCAGTTCAGCCTGGAAAAACAAGACATCCAGTGCTGATTAAGGTCAAGAGTATGCAAAACAAAGCAGTTGAGTGAAAAAAAAGAACTGACAAAGACTTGCATTTATTAGACTGGTACTTGGAGATCAAGCAGCATGGGCTTTAATATAATATAACATAATATAAATATCATCTTTTATGAACTGATATGATACAATATAAATAAGAGATAATATAACAGCCTAATATAGTACAATATTTTATTGTATCACAATATTCCCGGCAAAATTGACATTTGCACAGGTAATATTTTGATTCTTGTTGATTGGCTTTTTTATAAAGTATTTAAAGGAATTTAAATGTTTCTTTTCTGGAAAACACCCTTGAGCTGTCTCAAAAGATCACAGAGGCCAGTCACTAAATTGATCCCTTTCTACTTCTACATTGAATAAAACTGAATATAGCTGAAATAACTTACAGTTTCTTACACACCCATTTTGGTTTCTTGTGTTTCTGTGTTAACCAGTCATTGTCTCCATTACCTTTTCTTCCTCTCCTAGAAGACCTCTTGTAAAAGGGGTCTCACTTCCTGCTTAATTGACACTGCTGGTATCCTCTAAAAATAAGAATAAAAATACAGAAAACGTGCTCTCCTTCGATGATCAGAGTCCATCTCCAAAAGCACCTGGTTCATAGAGAACCCCCTTTAGGCAATGTAGACCTATTTTAGGCATCTAAATGCCAGTTTATCTATACTAATATCATGATACCAACTGTAAAGTGCACTGGGTTTCCAGACCCTTTCAAAAGAATGTTCCCTGAGAAATAGGTTTACTGTACATGTTGGCTTTTGTTTGAACCCATTACAACGCTCCAGATTTTTTTTTCTCTCCTTCCTACAGGCTTTTTCATGAGTTTTTAAAAGCCTCATAGTTACTCTTCAATAACTGGAAGCAACTCAGAATCGCTAATTGCCTGTTAATGGAGGTCAGAAGTGCTTGTTCTACAAAGCAGTTCAGATCCAAGGGAGATTATGTTATTACATTATTTTTGGATTGTTACTTTTGCAAATTGGCAGATTTCTTAGAATAGCATGGGTATAGTTGTGTATATATATATATATACTTTTTTTTTTTTTTTTAAATGGTAGATGCATTCATCTCACACTAGCAAAGAATTCCAACACTCAGCATCAGGATGTGTGTAGGAATTCATAACCACAAACAGAGCCTCAGCTAACAAACTGTACCGGGTTAGTTTTGGTTCCACAAAGCTCACATGGAGGCTACCAGGGGTGGAAGAATAAGGAGAAAACAAGGAAGCAGCAACAGCAGCAGTTCCAGAAATAGTCTAAATGTTGTTGTTGCATTTTGCTTGTTGAGTGAAAAGTGTTTCACCAGAACCTTGTGAGGGTTGGACTGTGGTGAAATTAAACTGCATTATTTTCAGCCTAGGACAGCTGATTTTGACTGTTTCGAGTAAACCAGCAGAAGATATTGTAGGTACAACATCCCAGGTGTAGTCGTCCCTTTTCAGTGAGGCTTGCAGACTAACAGTGCTCTGAAATACCAGATTCCTTCTTGCAGTGCAATTAATGAACAAATGAGGGCTAAAAATCTTCACTTTCAGTTAATGCTGTTTCTAATCCTCATGTCATTGAACCAGTTTCTGAGTAAAGGAAGGAAGGGTGTGTGAGAAAAAAAAAATCTAAGTAAAATATCTTTACAGAGAACATAAACTTTGTTATCTGAGCACTTCAAAACCGTTAATGGACTTTATCTTGACAGCTTCACTGTGAAGTAGGGAAGTGATAATAAATTTTAAGGATAAAGACCTGAAATACAGAAAGGCCAAGGGTCAGTACTAAAAACAAATCAATCAATAAATACACTACAAAATAAACAAGCAAAAAACTCTCCACCCAAAACACAGAAATTAACAAAAAAACTTTAAAATAAATATACCTCAGGCCCTAATCTTGCTAGACTGCTGCTCTGAATTTTGTATTCTATGATTAACATATATATTTGGGACATTTTGGAAAGCAAAAAATATCTGGGTAACTTAGAGTCATGCACTTTCTTGAATGTGGACTGAATTAGAAGGCAGTTCCAGCTCTCCTTGGCTTTAGGCACCAGACAGTTGGTGTCTGATCCTGGACCTGAATTGCATCACTACAAATACTTATCATACTCTGGGTCTTTGCAGAAGGAGTTGTTTATTTAGTACTTGTACAGACAAAACATCGTGAAGTCCTACTCTTAGGGACTCAGCTTTCTTGACCCTAAAGTCATAGTAACTGGAGAACCTTCTGTAAAATATAACAGCTGAAGAAATAAGATCGATGTACTTGTTACTAAAGAAAAAATTACACATGAACACAGGACATGCACGGGCTGACTAAAACCCTATTCCACTCTGCCCAGGAAATGATTCTGTGAAAGAAAAAATAATTAAACATTGAGAAAGCTGAAGGTTTATCTGATCTTTTTTTTTTCATCCTGATTTTTTCGTCCAGACCCTCAAGTTTAAATTCTTGTATTTTAAATCTGAGATTTTTCAGACGTTCAAGAATCTGTTGCTTGTTTAAACATCCATTTCTTGCAAGGTTTTGGTTGTTTATTTTTTTATATACAAAATATGTGGATTTGATTGCAGATATTTGAATATCGTTACATGCGTAATTAAGATTTGATGTGATATTCACACCTACAAAATTTATGGTGATCCATATGCATATACATAAGGAGGTAGAAACATATTTAAAGGAGAAAAATAATTAAGTAAGTAACATTAGCTATTAATGGTCCATGAAAGTTACTGAGGTACCCACTTTCCTTTTGAGAAATCTTTTCTCTGGGTATTATTGAAGGGCTGTGCCCAACAAACACCTCAGCTATTGAGCATCCTATGTCAGTGCAGTCTCATTGATTTTGGTAGGATTTTGTGTTACTGGATCCAGGTGCAGAATTGGAGTCAAAGTCAGACTAGAGGGAACATTGATCCATGATGGTATTGTGATTCCTGTGTGTCTGTGCTATTGAATCACATCATGTTTGAAAGTCATTGAATTAAAATGAATATGCCTGCGAATAAACGTGAGGCTTTTGCAGACTGCAGCACGAAGTATGTCAAATTACGCTCTGAATGATTCAGCCAAAATTTCTAAATGACTGGCTCACACAGTCTATGGAATTTATAATTGAAAGTATGCAGGTGCATGAATATGGGGGCATTTTCCTTGGATGTGTTTCAGAGACCTATAAAGCCTCAGACATTACTAGAGATGTGCCGAATTAACCATAAATAATTCAGGTAGCCCGAGAACCTCTGCATCTGCTGTTTTGCAAGGAATCTGCATGTACTGCTATTAGCTTTCCTTCTACTCACTGCAATTACTTTTGAAACAGCAGCTTGCTTTTTAAATGTGCAGCAGTTATTTGAAAGAATAGTTCTTTAAAAAGTGCTATGTCGACTTTCTCCAAGATATGCCAATATATTTTTTGGGGTCACACACTAATGTCATGTGATTCTAAATGTCAAACATGAGAAAAAAATAAATTACTTCTCAGCTTCAGATAGACAGACCTGTTCTTACATGTAATATTCTATCTAAATTCTTCATTTCTTTATAGAAGATCATGCCCCTCATAAAAGTGCTTCTCCTTATGCATTTTTGACTTTGCCTTATCATTTTTGTTTTCCTCCCTTTGGTAAAACTGATTCATGAGGCACATTTGGTGCTCATGTTCACTTAGTTATCCTAGAAGTAGAATAAATGCAGGGAATTAGTTAAAATTAAAAACAGCTAACAAAACAAAGCAAGTTACTGTAAACACAAAAGAAAATTGAAAGAGAAGCTGACTATTTTGAGCTGACTTCAGCTGTATGATCTGTAGTCTCTTGAGTAAAGATGGGTGAAGTGTGTTTTCCTCTGAAAAATACAGATTTGTGTCAATCATAGAAACCATCGAAAAATGGCTTATAAATAATGCTTTTTATATCAAGGCTTTTAAAATAGCAATGATATTTTTTCCCAAAATTATTTTTGCAAATGCACTTATGAAAGCAATTTGAGGCAAAAAAAGTTGTTTATTCTTTTGCAGATCTTGAAATAAAATGTATTTTTACCTAATGATAAAAAAAACTTTACTTTTGAGAAAAGAAACATTGTTCAGTCCAAAATATTGTTTTTTCCAGAGCTCACACAAAGCTAAGATTTAATTATTTGCTGAGCCCTTCCCCTACGTTTAAACAAAATCCTTAAAGGCTTTGTATAGCCCAGATATCTTTTTTTTATACTCCTTTTTTCAGTGACATTTTTCTTAACTTATATGTTTATATATTACTCACATACATTAACTTACATACTTACATAAGTGATATATTTCAGGAGAGGAAATAATCTTGAGATGACACTGCAGTAGACTACAATGATCTCTGCTCAAGTTCCAAGGTGGTCTTAAGGTGGTTTTGCATTCTTGTGGTTGTACAATACCCACCAAAATTGGCTTATGCACTTGAGTTATTGCACATCAGCTGAAGGTTGCTGCCTCTCTCAGGTCAGGCCACCCAGCTGAGGTTCACGGTCCCATTCACAAACTGGTTTTAAAACGAGGCAGCGAAGGAGACCCTGCTGAGGTGATGAAACCCTACTCAGTCTTCCTTCAAAGCACAAGTGGAATGACAGACTGCAGCCCCTAAGGAATCATTTTATTATCAACAGCTATAGACTGCGCCAAATATGTTTACTCTAAGTAAGCAAAACTCTGACTTAGGGAGATTTGATCACTGGAGGGAATATTAAGTTCTTGTGTTGCTTCTGGGGTCCCAGTGCTACTCCTTAATGATGTTTTGGACCTCAGTTTCCACTGTTTGTTCCTCTCTATCTCCAAAGCTTATCACCACTCTGTTTGAATTCTTATGTACTCTTCATAATTAATTTCTCTCATCCAGTTTCTTTGGGGGGTTTAATGACTCTCAATCTTCACAGCATATTTACTTCAATTTGTAGCGTTCATGACTGACTCTGCTCACTTCCTATTCCCATTACATGAAGTGCAAGGTGAGTGACACATATTTATATTTTTATAAAGTTTTCCCTCAGTTCTTTGCTTGCCAGCTTAGGCTGGGTGATTCTTAAAGCCTCCCATACCGCTGGAACAAGGTCTTCCATTGACTCTGTAAAGCCCATTTATTAATCATGACATGTCACAAAAAAACCTAGGAAGATCCACTGAACAGGCAGGATGCTGCAGAGTTTGGTGACCCCATCGAGCCAGGATCAGCAGGCGATTCTTGGGGGACCAGAGGGAAGGATGGGGACAATCAGGGGCAGCCCCCAAACCAGAGCCCTCAGCACTGTGGGAATGTTGCAGCTCCACAGAACAATGCAGTCATGCTATTTTATATCAGTTGATCAGATCTGATAATTCCTTTCCAAAGTCTGAAATAAATAGGAAAAGGTCCAAAAGTTACTCCTTTGGAAGAAACTGTGGTCTATTTCCCTGACAGAAATCTTTTCTGCAAATTAAACCCATGATTTTCTCAATATAGGCAAAATTAATGTCTCTGTGTTTCTCTATACTATAAAGTAGTTTTCATAGGACGTATTCTAGTTATGATGTCTCAGACTGAGTTTCCCTTCACTATTTAACAATCAATACAGTGATAAGCTTTTTAAACTTTTAAACTTGCTCAACATTTTTGTATATAAGTTTAACTGCACATGTGTATAAAAAAGTACACATTTCAAAAGATATATATTTAATTTTGAAAGCTTTAGGGTGTTTCAACATTATAAAGAAAATATAAAATATTATGAGTGAGGTTTTATACAAGGGAATACATGACCTATCTTGAAAAGAAATAGAAACCTGAATTATAGAACACAGAAACCCTTAAAAAAGGCAAGAGATTATTGAATATGGAAATCTAAGGATTTTCAAGTTTCTGACTTTCGGCATCTTTATTTTGGTGAGCATTAATAGCAAAATTGCCCTGGCAATGTAAATCCCAGCAGAACTTGCAAACCTTGAATCAGAATTCGTTTCCCTTTGTCTTTGCTGTAATAATGAGTATATATGGAAATAAATCTCCCATTTCTGCCTTCTTGCATTCTTTGAAGATTGGTGAGGGGGGATTTTTAGATAGATACCAAAAGAACAAGTGCAGCTCGTAGTTCTATATTGCACATTTGCTATTTATATTATAGGGGTGCACACTGGGGGCAGGAGACCACTGATTCACAATAAGAGAGTTTTCTGATTCCAACATTATCCCAGGCTGGTCAAAGCCTGTGCAAACCCAAAGGCCAAGTTATTTGCCAAAGGTCACAGAACAACTCAATGGCAAAGCTCAGGAAAAACTTTTTGCACGCAGGCAAGGGTCTTAATGACTTGATGGTGCTGGTTTTCAATACCTGGTATTGGAGGACTGCTGCTTCTGTAAAACCTTTGATTTGAATGATGCAATTCACGTGGGAAATTCTGATCCAGTAGGATTCAGCCCAGAGCCCAGACCTGCTGCTTTGTGCCTTGCTGGTGATGAACTTCTGGACCTGGTTAAGAATGCACCATCCTTTCCATGCTGAATGAAGCCTGTCTGTACTTGGGACATGTTTTTCTCATGTGTTTGAATAACACCAACACAAACTCCCCTCAGTGGTGGATCTAAGTGTTAGCAGAGTTGTAACAATATTCCTGCTACCACTGTGTTGATATTTTCCTGGTATTGCTTGGGAAGTTGGGCAGAGGAACTGACAAGCTTGTACTGCACTGATGCTTGAATGAATTATTTTCTCAAATTAGGATGTACTTAAACTCATATATTGTTGCTCCTCTAGTTCCCTGGAAAATAGATGGGTTAAATAATTTCAAGATTCCAGTTGTCTTCTTTCTGGGTACAGAATTTCAAAATAATTTGTGGAAGAGAGGGTCAAAACCTATAAAATCAAACTCTCCTCCCATATTCACACACAACCTAAGAGGAAAAATGCAGACATTAGCCTGAATGCAGGCCTTTTACACCAGGAAAACTACCGGGAACCACATTATTGTTATAATCACTGTCAAAACATGAGATTTAGAGGTGAGAAAGAAAAGAATTTAAATTTTAAAGGACTTTTATGAAAGGGCTTACATTTTCCCAAGTAATATCTCCTATTAATTTAACATGTTCATTGTTCTCCTACCCATAGTCATCAAATTATTCTTCCTTTTTCACATATAGTGCTGATATCTGCTGATGGATTAGTTTGTTTACAAAGTCTGCAGCTCAACAGATTTTGAAAAGTGCTGCAATTCAGAATTTAATAGCTGGTTTGCTTGAAGTAGAAGGTCAGAATTAAAACTGTGTACCATGAGGCTGTCACTGTGAGTATGGGTTTGGTAATGGTGTCTGAGGCACAAACAGAATACACTACAGCAAAATTTATTAGATAACTTTTAAACACTCAGGAATATGTTTGAGATTGATATGTAGCCATTGGAGGCACTTAAAAAATGGATCATTTCGGAGACTGTTTTGACAAATTATGCTTCCTTCAACAATTGGCCAGCAATGGAAGCTGTGTCACTTCTAAGTGCATCTAAATTGCCTACTACTATTAAGAAGTCATTTAAGCTTCAGCAGTGTTTTGTCTGATTCTGAAACTGAGCACTTAAAATGTATGTCTTGTCCAAACACACAATGAAAACATTATTTTAAACTTTCTTTTTAAGCCTGCCTTTCTCCACAAACATACACACATCCCCAGTTGAAAAGAAATAAAATAGTAAATGATGATGACATGTTCTATCAAATGCATGAGTGGAATAGGATCTATCACTGTGTCAGTCTGGGTATAAGAGCTTTCTTCTAGGACTCAAGGGGATATTAAAATAAGAAAGCCTTTGTTTAGCACTTTACGTGATTCATGATTTAGGCACAACATCCATGAGTTTCATAAGCCAAGAAAAAGCTTAGGTAGATACAGAGTAATACAGAATAAGTGAAACAGATTTTTAATTTAACAAACCACTCAAATAGACGTAATACTTTAGACATTTCTACAGTAAAATGAGTGGGAGAAAGCTTCTGTGGAAGTTTCAAGGCATAATTTACAAAGTCATGTAGACTATTGAAATTTATTTCTCTTACATCCCTATATATTTGTGCAGTGTTTAAAACTGGTAAGAGTCAAAGCAATTATGGGTATCAAAACCAAATCCTATATTCATTAGCCAATGAAAATTGAGCTTTTTTCCTCTGATCAATTTTGTAGCTATTTTCTCCACTTCTTCCAGTGTATGGGGAAATGTATAGGCAGTTACAACACAGCCATTGCTCAGTCTTGCAGTGGTGCACTAAACAATTTAGAAATTGCTGACAGCATAAGTGTTGATAAGTGGCAGCTCAATGAATGTCAAAAAAATCTGACAGTCTATTCTTATGAAAGGATGGGGATAATAATGTGCTGGCTATACATACATCTTACAATGATTCCCACTGCATTTCCTTGAACTCCACTTTTAAAATGTGTCTTTGTATACTGAGTGGGAAAAAGACTTACTTGTTTGAGCAAAAGTAACTACTTTGTTCTCAGTGTTCTTAAAATTCACTTTTGTTGTTACACAGAATAGATAAATGAACAGCAAGTTGCTGCTATGCCAAGAAACAATCCTGGCTTTCTCAGGTTCCCCAAGCTCTCTGTATTGCTGAGATTTCTACTTAGATTGCAAGATTCTTAGCTAGAGAAGGTATTCTTTTCTTCTTTGTTCAAATTCTGTGTGGTCCCCACTCCAACAGGAACCTTATTCCACAGCATGGACTTCCAGGCAGTACAGAACTTGAAACACCTGTCAGTAGGACAGTGGTGTGTAAGCACTTGTTAAGTGACTGACTCCTCATGCACTGACTGTGACTTGAAGAACAGTAGGAATGTTCAGAGAGCAGTGGGATGGCACAGAAATTGGCACGGCAGCAGCTGTGTTCCCAAGATTGAAGACTTTGTCACTAGGAATCTGCAGCTATGAAGGTACAAATCCAGAACTATCTTTGGTTTACCACATGTAACTAATGAAAGCAGAAGAAATTTTTAAAAAAGAAATAAAAAATTACATTGCTTCAGTGGATAAGGGAATGTAGGAAAGAAAAAATTTTCTTTTCCACACAGAGGTCCAGAATCATCAGTGATTTAATATTCAAATCAATTATAGATCCTCACATGCTTATCTTAGGAATTAAATATATTTGTTGTTTGCTTTGCTGGATCAAAATCTTTGCCTTTGAGATGCTAACACAAAAAAAGCAAGGCAGTGCCTAAACTCAGTAGCACATAAGTAACTTGCCCTTGTTTTCCTGACCACCAGGTTGGCATCTTTCAGTGGGCCTTTTCTAGAAGTCTTCTTGAACAACATACCTCCTTAAGAAGAGACTTACAGGCACTTAGAAAATCTGTGGAGGAAAAAAAGATATTTCAACAAACCAGCCTTAAAGCCACAAGAGCTCTTGCTGATGTATATCAGAAAACATTGTTTTTTACAACAATATCTGATGAAATATAATGCAGTTTGAAACAAAAGCTTTGTTTATAGTAAATTACAGTGAAACTGAGAACCTATCTCTAATTATCCTTTGAAATAAAAACTGCATGGTGTACTGTAGAAAGGACTTCATAATAAATGAAGACTTATCACTGTATTGTCAGACAGCTATTTTATCTATGTCCAATTTATTTATTTAGTAGTTAAAATTAGAACTGGATTCTTTCCAGAAGGTTTCAGTACCTGATCTGCTCTAAAGCACAGTACTGGAGCACTGGATACAGTAAGACAATATCCTTTCACTACAGTAATAAGTGAAATTCAGCACTGACATGCAAACAAGTTCAGCTGAGTGTCCCTTACTTCAGCTTCATTAGAGTTCAGCTTACTAATCGATAACTGAGTCAGCCCTTGCTGCAGGCAGTCCTAGGAGATGAAAGTGAGAAAAAATACTGTTCTTGAAAGTATAATTTCCAGGGGATATTAGCTCAAGGGCTCACAGTTACATGCCACCAAAGCACTGACTCAGCCACTCATCTAAAATGTCACTGGAAGAATTTATCCTTGGAGCAACATGAAATTTCTGGCTGTCTACATTGTTCTGGTTAGACTTTTCTATTTAAAATGCTCACAGTGGACAGGAATGTGAGAAATACCCAATTCAGATACATCAATAACTTATCTAAGAATTCATCTGTACTGTAGGCATGTGCTTGTGAATCACTCAGATTCACCCTGCCAAAGAAAACAGAAAATATATGAATCCTACAGATGCACCATTACAGTTAACTGATTGATCAAGCATCTCCCAGTTTACAACAAATTGTCTGGCATTGACATAAAAGCTCCAGTTTTTGCCATTGTGAAACAGGTCAGGAAGAAAAAGAATAGAAACATATCTTTTATTATTAATTTAGTCTTCATTTTACTTTAGTTTTTCATTTCAGCACTCACAGGAAATCATGAAACCTGGACAGCAGTTTAAAATAACCTGCTTACATTTTTAAAAACTGTCACAAAAGGGTCTAGTGAGCTTGCTTACCTTTTTTTTTTTAAAATTGGAAATGTTCAAAGTACTTACTTGAGAGCCTCAACTAGGATGTGGCAATCACGGCATCAGCAGTTCTCTCTGTGGTTTTGACTCCTCTTCCCTATGGCTTCTGGCACTCTTCCCTGCACTCTGCTTGTATCACAGCCTCATTCCTTTTCCAAGGGCCATACTGCTTATGTGTTGCAAAAAGTTCCATTCCTGTAAATCTGCAGGAATATTCTTAGGGTTTTTTTAGCAAAGAACTGCAGGAAATTACAAAAATAAATGAAGAAGAAAACCGGGAGTAATAACTATGGTTCTCCTAATGTTTCTGTGATGAGAGCCTCGTGCATTTATTTCACGTTCCTTAAAGAAATTATGTTCATGACATTATACAGTTCTTGTGCACATTTGTGAATAAGTTTACCCCGTATATCTCTGGAACACAGTTTTCACATCCAATTAAAAAGACCTTTGAAAAAAGTCTTAGCTATAATTCTCTAGTTCCTTAAGTAGCACCTAAATGGTGCTTCAAAGAAAGGCTATTCACATACCTTTCCTTTCTACAGTATCCTATGAAAAAGCATGACACAAATTCTGCGACATGAAACCCTCCAACCTCATGGCAAGTCCGATAGCTCTACCCATTCCCAAGAGAACAAGGCTTCAGTATTCCTTTGTTCTGTGAGACAATCATTAGTTTGTGGACAAACGTGTCTAATTTGAATATTTCCATAAAAACTAAAAGGCTCTACTGAAACAGCTTTTAAGGGTAGTCAACTATTATCATTTAAGCAACAGGGAGACCATCTATTTTTAAATGGAATTATTTTTAAATTAAATTTGATCATTTACTATATTTGGGATATAACTCCAAAAGTGTCAGGACATAATAGGGGGTGGCAGTTTGCTGGGACTGGGGTCAAGGGGCCATGGAAACTCTCCAAGGATGGCAGAGTGGTAGCTGAAGTCAGTCCCAACATTACAGTCTGGAGCAGGGCAGCCTGGGGTCATCAGGGACAGCAGAGGACAGCACCAGCCCTGGGCTGTGGCACCCCCCTGAGGGTGGAGGTGGAGTAAGACCAGGACATTGTCCCATTGTGGGATTGTCCTGGTGCATTTTGGCCAGATGGCAGGGATCTGCCAGAGCTCGAGACCAATGTCCTGTGGTGTCACTGAGGCAGGGATTGACAGCCCAGAGGAGCTGAAATGGACTCTGGAGCCATTGGCAGAGAGAGGGGAAGAAGAGATGCCCTGGAAGAGATGAAAAGTGTGAGTGCCCTCTGAACCCTGACGAGAAGTCCATAGAGACTAGAGTTTGTGCTTGTCATTGCAATATTTGTTTGCCATCCATATGTGGACTAACTCTATGGAATGCCACAATCTTTAATAGGATTACACTATGGTAACATCACAGAGTACAGAAATTATAGCCTCATATTTTATAGACAGAAACCTGAGACACAGAGCCATTTCAGGAGACTGTGAGGAGAAAGAGATTTTAATCACCATGTTCCCTGTCATAAAGAAATAGAAAACCATGAGATTATCATCTTGGGCTGAGACAAACTGCTGTGGTGCTGTGGATGGGCTGAGGATTGCAGGGCTAATATTGGCTCCGAGTACAGCACTGGCCCCATTAGGGTGATGGGGAAACACATGTTGCAGTACAGATTTTTTGGAACAAAGAAGTCCACAGGGCTTTTGTGCTATTCTTTAATATCAGAAAAGTATGTGAAATTGTGCTTATTTCATATACATTCCAGTTCTATTTCCAAGTGGTCAAGTCCTCTGGAAGGGTAAAAGTACATGCTTAAACTGATACAGGTATGATTGTTCTTCCCTCCTGAGGATGAAATTGGACACAGAATCAACTCAGTTGCATGAGTTCTTTCCTGGATCTGGACCATATTTTTCCGTTCTGGGAAGCAAAGAGTCCATCATGCATTGAGTTATCTGTTAGATCAAGGAAAATTGGAGAGGGAATTATTGACCAAATGAAGACAAATCAAGCAAGGCATCAATTCAGGATCAGGCTAAAAAAATATATTGTTCATTATAATTGGCTTAACTATTTGTCTTTGCCTGTTTTTAAAATTTATTTTCTTTTTCCTACAGGCCAATCACTGTCACTTGTCTACTTCTTGTCATCACAGGGCATGAATTAAAAAAAAAAAAAAGAAAGAACACTTCAATATGAGAGACCATTCCCCTTTTCCAATGCTCTTCTGTGTAGTGGCTGTCAGAGTTTGGCAATATGACAAAACATAATACAGAATATTACTGGGATTTTTATATCATTTTCATAGTTAAAAGACCTGTCTAGAAATTGGTTTTCATTGTTTATCTTGCTCTCACTTTAAAAAGACAGGACCACCTGCATATAGATAACACAAAAGGAAATGAGTTTTGGTATCTCCTATTTAAAGTACAAACATTGCTCTTTATAGTCAAAATCTTCTAAGGGATTGATGGTATCTTGACTGTATTTGTTTTACTTCCCCTCAATTCAATTTACAGAAAATGTCCTAGTGCAAGAAGCAACAGGGTAAATACAGTGATGCACAGAATAACAGCATTAAGTTTCTCTCATTTTGGTCACTTGCCAATACTCCACCTGAATATGAAATGAAGATTCCAGTGTCTCAACAACTCAGACTCTAGAACTTTGTGACTTGTCTGAATCACTCAGCAATGCTAGGACAGAGAACTCAGAAACTAATATTTTTGGACAACTAAAAACTGTGTGGTTTGTCATATAAATCCAAGTGTCCCCATAATTTGGCTGGGAGACTTGCAGATCAGCCCCCATGTCTGTGCTTTACTAGTGTGAAAATCATATCCTGAAAGAGGATGGAGCAGAAAGGAAGTAAATGGCTGGCATTCACATATCATTTTGCTGTAGAGCTGGGATATTAGTCAGGACACAGAGCTAGAACCCAATCCTATTGTTGTGGTATATACTTAGTTTTGTTATCTAAAAGTACCATTTATATCCTGGTGCAACTGGGATCTAAGCCCAACTTTAGTGATCTAAAATAATTTCCTAAAGTTTATTCTTACTTAGCTTGAAATATTCTTCTGTGTCTGGAAAGCATGACTCTGAGCAAGTCTAGAGCTGTTTTGTTAATGACTGGATATGTCTTACCTGTCTTAGTCCCATGGGAGTCAAGGTGCTTTGGTATATTCTGCAAGGATTCTGAAAACTCCTCCTGAGTTTTATGTTGAGGCATGGTACAAGAAGGTGTCATGACAAAGCATTCAGCTTTCAAGGTGACTTATTACCTGGAGTACTTAACCTGGGTTTCGGCCTTGCATCCAAAAATGACGTCCACTTTCTGGCCCAAGAACTATTTGAAGTGAACTGTGTAAAACTGGAGTACCAAGATCCATACTCAAAATCTTCCCTATAGTTCAGTGGCCTTAGCACAAGGCAGAGTTCTTCCTGTGCCTTTTTTTGTGCTGCTTATCCTTCCACTCTGTACCTGTGGATGTCACATATCTTTACTGCCAAGAAGTGTATCTACAGTAAGAAGAGTAAAAAGAAAATTGCTTTTTGGTTGTTCAAATTATTCTGCTACTAAAATTAAGGAGAAACCTAATGTCTTTAGTGTAAAGTTTCATTGGAACACAAAGTAATACCATGCTAAGTTCAGCTTTAGATCAATTCAAGAATCTTTATTGTCTTAGTTTATTTTAAGATTTTGTTTACACTGGATTACCTCAATTCATCCTGGAATAGAAAGGAAGAAATTGAGCCTCCTTGAGTAGAGACTTACTCCATTTTCCCCAAAAATGTTATGAAAAGGTAAGAATCTTCTACAATGATTAAAAAACAAACACTAAAACATATTATCTTGTCAGCATGACTTCAAATACTTTGGGATATCAGTTTTTAGTGTGTTCTGCTTCTTTTGTCTCTTCTTTGCTCTCAAACAGTACATTTGCTATGAAATAGTAACAGAGGGATGGAGTTTACTTTCCAATCAAGAGCAATTCATAGTTATCTATTTCACTTTTCAAAGTTTTTTTTTTCATTTTAATTTCTTCAGTGCTAGGTAAAGGAATCTAAGTGTGGGATAGTAAGTTCTGAATTTGGATGATGTTAGAGGTAGCCTTAAATGGCTGACTTTTGGTATAAGTTCTCCAAGAGGACTTATCTTTGTGTTTTGAGAAGTCCAATGGTCTCTTGCTCATGAATCACATTGGATTTAAAGAAACTTGGCAACCTGAGAAACTTGGTACCTATTTACTTTTTTTCCAGCTTTAATCTTCAAGTGATCTACACACCAATGCAAGGTGAGATGTTACCCATAATTTTCCTACATAAATTGTACTAAAAAAGAAAACTGCTTAGCAAATCTGCCACTAGGTGTGAAGACAAAAATAACCAGGAGTCTGCGTTCCTTTAAAATCAGCACTTCCTTTTGCACCAGCCACTACCAGGTAGCTGTACTTGGACTGCAACTTAGGCTAAATTAAACCCATGGCTTAGTGTGCTATCTTCATGTCCCATTAGCCAGACTCCCTGAGCCCTGGTTGCTCCTAAATGAAAAGCCAGTTTTTTTATTTCATTGACTGGGTTAATGGCAATGAAATACCATTACATCAGGAAAACTTCTGACCTTTTGCTGAATCTTTTTGAGAACTGCACAGCTAATGATTGTTCATATTAATTGGAAGTCTGAAAAACAGATGTTTCAGTGCAATTCTTCATTCCATGATGCTCAGTCATCCCGCCACCCATCAAGAGATAATAGACTCAATATAGTGTAACAGGAATAAACCAAGAATTTGACTAATGTCAGTGTCTGATCTCTGCCTGTGCCTGAGATAACTCACCCAAACATTTAAATAAGTTTTACTTTGTTCACTTTGTTACAACACACATTGAACCTGACCCTCTTAAAAAGCCTATCATGTTATCTGGTGCTTATAAACCAATGGAACACAGGAATTGAGGACTTGGTACTTGCTCAGATCTACCAGTCCTTCTGTCAAGGCAAAAACCTTTCTTTAAAGACGAGGATAGGCTGGGTAATAATTCCTAGAGAACCTCCACATATTTCATCTCAGTTGTCAACATTTTTAGTCACTATATCAAAGCAGTTCAGTTGTTCAGATGAGGTGGATCAGTTCAGTTAACTTTTGTCTTTCCCTGTTTGTTCCCTTCACAGGAAGAAATTATGAGACTAAATGTAAACTCATCATGCACCATTAAAATGAAGAAACACATCTTTCAAACAGTATTTTAATAAGATATTCAAAATATATTCCTATTTATTTCTCTAGAGTTAATTTGTTTTTAAACTTGAAGAGCCTGAGGTGTATCCCAGACAAAAACTTGGAACCATATTCTTTTTAGATCTGTTTCAGCAAATTTGTAGTATGTACTATTACACTGGCCAACAAAGGGTAGTTCCCTGTTCACCCCTTTTTTCATCCAATGGATGTTTTGACCTAATGAGGGTGCTCTTTCATTTCAGGGATACAAATTCCTGTTTTGAAAACTCAGAGGGGTGGAGTCTTTGCTTTCAAACCAGTTGAACACTTCTATATTTTTGAAGTACTCAAGCATTAACAGAACGTGGCGGTTTTGGCCAAATTTAGGGAAAACGTCCAAAAGGAACATCTCCTCAAAGGAAGGCAGGTTATAGCCGCCCCTCCCCCACCAGGTTTGGAAAAAAAAATATTTTCCTCGGAGGAATGTGAAAGAGAAAATAAAAACTATTTATTTGAAAAACACACAGGAAAAGAATAATAAAGCTAAATAGTAAGCCCTCTTGCTGTGGAGAGAAACCTGTGAAGATTTTACAGTCCTTTTGTGGGTGTGGTCTCTCTTCTCCTCCTGAGAGCTGAGTTGGTGTAGGGGTCCCCTCCAAGCCAGTGGAAGGTCCCCCAGTGGGGTTCTGATGTTCTGATGTTCTGAACAAGTCCAGAAGACAAGAAAAAGAAACCAAAGTCCCAGAAAAACCACTCTCTGTCTCTCCTTCCGAAGAAACAGAGCTGAAGGAAAAATAACTCAAAAGCAGGAAGGGTGCTTCCTTGCTCCTCAGCAGCAGCAGCAGCAGCAGAAGCAGCAGCAGCAACTCCTAATCTCTGTGCCCTTGAAGCACAAACTGTTTTGAAAAGTTTGCTCAGTTTTTTCTCTCTGCTCTCTCGAGCTCAGTTTAAAGGCACAGAAAGGCTCAGGATCATATCTGGGCATAGAGCGGTGATAGGGGATACAACAGCATAAAGTCACCCTAAGACTCAGAAGGATAACATAAACCCAAAATTAACTAGTAATATAAACCCAAAGCTAACTCAAGTTAATATACTTTATTTTAAGACTAAATTAAAATCTAAATTAAAATTCAGTTCTGTCAACTAATATGGAAGCAGTGGGGGTGAACCTGTGCCTATAAGAGCCCCCATGTATATATTGGAGTTTTACTGTAAGAAATACTATTGCTAAGAGGTGGAAGAGGTAACAGCGATTGTCCTGACAAATTGCCTCCCTGACTATATAAATAGCACACTTTTACAATAATAATTGAAGAAGGATCCAGGAATAGTAAATACACATTTTATTATATAAATCAGTTTGACATACTATGGCTCACTTGAAACATACCCATCAGTGGTGATCAGAAAATTAATTAAAATAAGAAAGGGGAAATGAGAACAGAAGACATCCTGGAAGATTGTTCGGATTTCCAAAGGAGCTTATTAACAAAGATATATTCCTGTTGTCAAAACCCTTTTTTCAGCCATCTTTCCTCAGGGCTTGTGCATAATACCTATGAATAGAACCACAGCCATTTGCAGGAGAGCTGAAGACATATGGCAAATCTCTTACCAGAATGCCTCTCTAACTTCACTGTGAGACTACTACATATTAATTAAACTTTCTGAGCCATAAATCTGTAGATCAAGAAAAGAACTTTAAGATCTTAAGTTTCATGTAAGACTCTACTGCTTCTTATCCACTGTGTGATGTGCCTCATAAGGTTCTTTTCATGTGACCCAAATTGAGGGAACATCCCTGCCATCCAAGCTGGTGATGCCTGAGGGAGTAACACTTTCCAGAACAGGCCAAAGGCAGCAGTGGCAGAGGAGGAGGAAGCCAAGGAAGGAGCAGCAGCAGATAGACCCCAAGGGGGATGGCAGAAGAGGAGGGATACAGGGGCTTCAGGCCCAGAGCAGGGATCCCTGGTAAGGGATTTTCCTGTCTTTATCTCAACCCACAGACTTTTCCACCCTGTTTTCTTCCCCATCCCATTGGGGACTGGGAGTGAGAGAGATGCTGTGTGGCAGTTTGACTCTCAGCCAAAGTTAACCCTCTCTGGTCCTGTTGACTTTTAGATGTGGTGTAAGTTTAAAGGTCTCATAAGAGAAAGGGAATAAGACAGTTCCCAGTTTACAGTGACATATTCTGTGTATTTTACCACTTGGACCTCCTATACTCATGAGCTTACCCAAGGTGGCTCAGATTTATGAAGTACAGTCTGTAGACTCGGCCTTGTGCCAGTCAATAAATAACATGAAGAGCCTTCATGATTGCCAGAATCCCCCGTTTCTGTGCTCAACAACTTCAGCTCAGGTTCTCATTCTGAGTTATAACTCTTAGCAAGTAAAATGTTTCCTTCTTCACTAGCTCCTGGGTTGGTTTACCCTGCAGACCCATACAAAGCACATTGCAGTCTCTTCTGTAAAACTACATCACACGGATCTCAGCGGCACCACTAACATCTGATGCTGTCAAAACCATCAGAAAGATGTGAAGAAAAGTTTTGCTGACCAGTTCCAAATTTGACTAAAAGCATCTGCACAACTATCAGATTCCATTAATGTGTAAACAGCAATTATTGTCTGTTCATGTAACAGAACATTACTTGCAAGAATGAATGCTAATTTAATATATAATTAATGCAACAGGATTCTGATAACACATGCATTAGCAAAGAATAAGTCAGCCATACCTTTAATTATCTATTTATGTTTGGGATGTTTTCATTAAGACAGAAACATAGATTATGAAACTCAGAAGAACCCTCCATTTTCTCTAGTTTGTTCAGCAACAAGCTGTATATTTGGATTAATATGAGATAAGAAATTACTTGCCTACAGCAGAATATAACCTGCAGACATGTAAATCTGATATCAGAGTCCTGTTACTAGTGAACTAGTTACTAGTTAAGTTTGTATTCCTTAAGGATTTAGCCAGTATTTACACAACTATAAGTAAAAATTTTTCTTCATTTTGACAAATTGTAGAAAATGTAGCTATTTATCATAAACTAGGCTGTAAAAGAAGCACAGCCATGGTAAACCAGTGTTCTCTAATTGTGATAGACTGTGTACACACAGACACTACAACTCTCAGGGCTTGGGGTTTTTCTATACAATTCCTGTTCCTGTCAACAGGAGTTTGGACATACATACAGCAGAATACAGTCATATTTCTGCTATAAAGAGTAAAATTATAAACAGAAATATTAAAGAAAAGTTTGAACCATCTTGTTGAGAAAAATGATTGAAGAAGATGTGAGAGCAAACAGGGATAGGACAAGGGGGAATGGCTTTAACCTGAAAAAGGGCAGGTTTAGGTTAGATATTAGGAAGAAATTCTTTACAGTGAGGGTGGTGAGGAACACGTTCCCCAGAGAAGTTATGCATGCCCTATCCCTGGAAATGTTCAAAGCCAGGCTGGATGCAGCTTTGAGCAACCCGGTCTAGTGGAAGGTGCCCCTGGCAGAGGGGGTGTGAGACGAGTTTGGAACTAGATGATCTTTAAGGTCTAAATTGGTTTTGCACAGCCTGGTTTTCAGTAGCTGGGGGGCCACAGAGGTGGGGCTTGTGAGAAGCTCCTGGAAGCTTCCACCTTGTGCAGCAGAGCCAGTGGCTGATGGCTCTGAAGATGGACATGCTGCTGGCCAAAGCTGGGACAATGAGAGAGGTTGGTAATGCTTCTGGGATGACATATTTAAGAAGAAAATCAAAACAAAATCACAAGATTTTGGGCTTCTAGTCAGAGAAGAGGAGGAGGTGAGAACATGTGAGGAAAAATAACATGGCCACACCGAGGTCAGTGGAGAAGGAGGGGGAGGAGCTGCTCCAGGCACCGGAGCCGAGGTTCCTCTGCAGGCCGTGGTGCAGACCATGGTGAAGCAGTTGTGCCCCTGCAGCCCGTGGGGATCCACGGGGGATGCAGAGATCCACCCGCGGCCCATGGTGATCCACGGGGAATGCAGAGATCCACCCGCAGCCTGTGGGGATCCACGGGGAATGCAGAGATCCACCCGCAGCCCGTGGGGATCCACGGGGAATGCAGAGATCCACCCGCAGCCCGTGGGGATCCATGGGGAATGCAGAGATCCACCCGCAGCCCATGGGGATCCACGGGGGATGCAGAGATCCACCCGCAGCCCGTGGGGGAGGTGCCCAGGCCGGAGCGGGTGGGTGCCTGGAGGAGGCTGTGATCCAGTGGGAGACCCGGTGGAGAGAGAGGGCCCTGCTCCCAGGCTGGAGCAGCCTGTCCTTGGAGGATGCACCCCATGGGGAGAGACCCACGGCGCAGCAGTTTTGGGAGGACTGTGTGCCCGTGGGAGGGACTCACGCTGCAGCAGGTGCGGTAGGATTGCTGTTCATGAGAGTGGACCCACGTTAGAGAGGTTTGTGGAGAACTGTCTCCTGTGCGCGGGACCCCAGGGTCTCACGGGGGAAGGACTCCTCTCCCAGAGCAGCGGAAGAGAATCTCGGTGCCAAACTGACCAAAGACTCTCATGCCCTGTCTCCCTGCACTGTCAGTGGGAAAGAGGGAGGGGCTGAGGGGAAAAAGTATTTTAAGGGCTTATTTTACTTCTCATTATCTTCCTCTGATTTTATTAGCAATAAATTCACTTCTAAACTTTAGGTTAAACCTGTTTTGCCCTTGGAATGTTCTCTCCCGGTCCTTATCTCAACTCATGGAGCCTTCATTAGTTTTTTTTTCTTTCTCTACTCTGCCCAGCTGTGGCAGGGGAGGGTGAGCCAGCGACTCTCATGGGTGCCTGGCTTTGGGCCAGTGTCAAACCATGACAAAAGTCCCGTCCAACCCAAACCATTCTATGATTATGTGAATCTGTTAATCACAAGACCAAGAGTGTTTTGTTTGAAAAGACAACAGCTGGAAGCAGAGGAAGAAGGGACGAAAAAAAATGCAGTAAAGGTCTGTAAAATCAGATCTGGCGTAGAGAAGGTGACTAGGGAAAAATGGAAAATTTGGAGAAGACAAATGTCAGCATTAATGAATTTCTAAGATAAGGAACTTTTTGAGAGGGATCAGAAAAATTTATGAGACAAATATCTATCACAGGCTATTAAATATGAAGAAAAGTCTTCTGATACAGGAGGACTTCTGAATTACCTATCACTGTGCTGGGAAAATGTTCCAGAAATTATTGCAGTATCCTTGTCCCATTCTTATCTCTTTTTCTTACACCATTCACAGGGGTCAATTTTATAGACCCAATAAGAGGCTATATGAGCTTTTCATCAAACCCAGAAACATTTCCTACTGGGAAAAAATTTTTAGAAAATATTATCAATAACACAGACATAGGCATAAAAACAATCATTCTTTTGTCTTCAGTGAGCATTGCAATACATCCTAATTATAGTAAAATCATCTTGATTACTGAAATCTATCCTAGGTTACCTTTCTTTAGTTATTACAAACAATTATGATGCAAACTGCCAAACATCTGCATTTTAGCAGGTAATATTTCCTAAATAGCTCTTTTCTGTTTCCATTTTTTAAAAGTTGCTTGATTCATAACAAGTCTTATGTAGAAATGTTCCTGGAATACTCTCAGAGATTATTGTCAGAGTGAGCAAAGGTCAGGCAAAAGAAATGCACTATTAAATCTTTGAGGAGATGACAAGAATGTTCAGCAGATATAGGTTGATTGAATTATGCTAATCTGCTTTTACTTACTGTCCTGGCTTTGGCTGAGATAGAGTTAATTTTCTTCCTGGTAGCAGGTGCAGTGCTGTATTTTAAACTTAGGATGAGAATAGTGTTGAAAATACTTGGATGTTTTAGTGGTCGCATTCAGTCAGGGACTTTTCTGCTTCTCACTCACCTCACCAGCGACGAGTCTGGGGGTGCACAAGGAGTCGGGAGGGGACATGGCTGGGGCAGCTGACCCCAGCTGGCCAAAAGGAAAAGTTCCAGACCATACTGTGCTATGCTCAGTATGTAAAATGGGAAGGGAAGGCTGACTTGGGGGCCTCTGCTCAGAATCTTGATGGGCATTGGTAAAAAGATAGTGAGCAATTGCATTTGTGCATCATTTGTCTCCTAACTTCTAATTGTTTTATTGTTGTTATTATTATACCTTCCTTTTTGGTCCTATTAAACTTTCTGTTTCTCAGTCCATGAATTTTACATTTCTATCCCAATTCTCTCTCCCATCCCCCTGGGCGGGGGGCGAGTGAGCAAGTAACTCTGTGGTGTTCAGATACCTGCCAGGTTAGACCACAACACAGTTCAAACATACAGTTCCTCCAGATGGGCCTTGAATAAAGTGCATTTTAAACAGGATAAGCAGCAAAGCTTATCTTTCAGCAGGGAAGCTTCCAGCAATGATGTCTTACTGAACTGAGTGAACAGCTCTCTGTAAATGTGCGTGTACATTCCTGCAGGGATGAGCACAGCCTTGATCCAGCGTGGTGAGAGGAGAGTGTTGTCTGCACAGCCAGAAGCTCACCACGATTGTGGCACATATTAGAAAATAGAAGCTTTTTAACAGTCTTACCCACACCCATTAAATATACATACTCATTTACTCACATTCACACACTGCTTTGCTTATATGTTAATTTCTCCGTTTTTATAATGCAAAGGGCTGTGAGGTAGGTAAGTTGTGACTATATCCTTTTTAAACAGAGAGAAAAAGGATTTTCTATTAGGAACCAAGCCAGACAGAAATGCCTCCATACTCTGGGCCCTGACTGGCAGGTCCTGCTTCTCCCAGTATCTGGAAGCTTATTCTCAAAGTGACTGAAAAAACCACTGGCTGAAAAAGTCACCGGCATTGAAGGAGATAGCCCATCCCCTTATTCTCATTTCTTAGTAATCTCTATGGTGTAGTTTAATTGTCAATTAAATTCTGCCATATGTAGAATCAACATTTTGAAATATGCACTTTAATAGATAAAAAGCCTTGTATCTTTGAAGGCTCTCTGACTATTTTATTACATTTTTAGTTATTCCAGTGAGAAAAATCCTCTACAATTCTGTTTGTCTTTCTATTCTATTGAAAGGATCAAAATCTTTTATACAGGTAGCAATATAAAACAAACATAGTTCATATTAAAATCAATACTCATTGACTCTTCAAAGCAAAACAATTTCTACCTGAAGAGTCTTGGTTTATTTTTGTGTTGTATCATGAAACATCACTTTATCTAGCAATCCATATTTTTACTAATAACACTTATCCAGCACATTTTCACTTCAATTTATTTCGTGCTGATCATCCAAGCATAAGAAAACACTTTGTGAACATTATCTAACTTCAAAAAAATGAAGAATGTTAGTAAAAATAAAACTTCTCCTCATAATTTTTCTCCTTATTTGTTTTCAGAGCAAGGTCTATTGAGTTAAATGGCAGTTGCATATTTTTTTTACTTTTATTTACATTTTTCTTGCAGAAGTCACGCAAAGTTGCGAAGGTGCCACTGCAATATTTTTATTATTACAGTAAATCTATCTTTATGCTTCTAATCTAAATCTCCAGGTCTGCTGGAAACCTAAACCAAAACTGAGCTCAAGACCTGTTTTATTAGACATTATGGAACAATAGTGTAAAGATGAGATTCATATCTTAGCTTTATGGTAAATGATGAAGTAATAAACTGTTAACTCTACCTGAGGATGACAAAACTATCACAAGGGTCCTTTAAGTAGGTAATACTCTAATATTCCTGTGAAAATAACTCATAATTACTGTAAAGAGATGTATACGTTAAGAATTCCTTTCTGTTATTTGCCATAGTTAAATGGTACTGCAGATCCTAAATATAAAGGCCTTGTATTCATCTAAAATGGCAGACTGACAGCCATGTCTTACTTCCTCATAATTTACTTGCTGATATAACTTTGTCTGTTCACATTTACATTATTTTTATGTTTCAAAATATAGAAGGAATTTAAAAAGAATACATGGAATATTTTGGTTTCTGGACAAGATATTTTTTGGGTTTGTATGCAATAAACTTTTTTCCAAGTTAGTATCAATGTTTATTGCCCTTCAGGGTAATTAATTTTTTTTTCAGGTTAGATCAATATTTGTAATGTTAAGTCAATACGCCACAACAAAATATTTGAACTTTATGTGTATTGCTTCAAAATACATTTTACGTTCTCTGTTAGGCAGTGTTCAGTTCAATAATGGACGGCACATGCCAAGGCTAGAGTTGCCTGTGCAGTTTGAAAAATCCAGAAATGGTCAGTGAGCGTTCAGTGAAACTTCATGGTTTTTTTCCATTCACAGAATCATAGAAACCCAGAATTATTAAGGCTGGAAAAGACCTCCAAGATCATCAAGTCCAATCATCACCTTGTCAACTAAACCACAGCATTAAGTCCCATGTCCAGTTGTTTCCTCAACTCCTTCAGGGATATTGACTCCCCCACCTCCCTGGGCAGCCTCTTCCAAAGCCTAAAGTCCATTGCAATGCTTTCCATTCCATGTTGTCCACATCTCCTCCTTGTGACCCAAGCCAGGTTTTTCTGACAACTCTATTCTTTCTCACTTGCAGATCTTTGGGTTTGGTATTTGTTTTCTGCTTACTTTGAATTCCCTATACCTCAGTTCATCTCCAGATGAACCTGAAAACTTAACTCTCTCTTTCTCATCTGCCTACTTATTTACTTCCTCTTTTGACCAATTCCATGATCTTTTGTAGCGGAACACTAACTCTGTAAGGTTTTACTCCCCATTTGATAAAAATAAATATTCAATTCCCTCATTTCTGTGCTGCCTTACACTTAATGTTTGTCTAGGAACTACACAGTGGAACTCAACTTTTTAAATTGGATCTTTTAGTTGGATTCTACTGTAGCACAAGCAGTATCTATGTCTGCAAGTCTGAGCTTTTGTGGTCTTTAACCAAAGTGAAAATTACTAAAGAAATATTTGCTCTGTGTCTTTCTTCCTTCTTCCTGCATATAGAACACTTGAGTGTGCCCGAGAGCATTGTCCAAATGCTTTTTTAACTCAGTCAGGTCTGGTGCTGTGACCACTTCCCTGGGCAGCCTGTTCCAGTGCCCAATCACCCTCTGGGTGAAAGACCTTTCCCTGATATCCAGCCTAAACCTGTTCTGATACAGCTTCAATGTCCTTGATGCAAAGCCCAAGTGGATGAAAAGGGTCTTTTCCAGTTAGGACAATGAAGACAAAAACTGCCATTAAGGTTTCCTGAACTCAAAAAGAATATGGATCAAGGAGAAGAAAAGATGTACATGCATTAGCTAGTAAAGTCCAAGCTGACAATCACTGTGAGACAGGCCTTTTAAATCATGAGGTTCTTTTAAAAATTTTTGGGTTGCTTCTTTTTTTTTCTTTAATTCTTTTTCTATTCTTTCTCCAGGTACAAAAGCCTGAGAACCACACTGCAAGCGTACTTGGATCCCCAGCCCATGTCACAAGGATTTTTGCTATGAACTTCTCCTTTTTTTCACAGGTCTTAAGTGGCTTTGAAGAATACCTCACATCATAAATGTAATATTTTCTCGGAGAGTATAGACAGTGCAATTTCAAAGGCAAGAGCTAACAAGGATGCTTGAGAATGATTTAATGAAACATCTTTTTTGCTACTTTGAAATCATGTGTTTATTGCAGCAGAGAGACTTTATAAGATCAAATTATCAATGAAATTCATGCCAGAAAAGGTTTCTTGGGGGGAAAAATTTCTGCTCAGCACAGCAGACATATATTAGCCTCTGAAAAACTTGGTGAGGAGGACAGTGAGGCAGTCTGGGGGGGAGGAGAAAGCAGAGCTGAAACTGTCCCTAGATTGTCATCCAAAATGTATTCCCACGACTGTATACTGATGGAAGGGCCTTGTACTTTCACTTCTATTTCACACACACCTTGAAATAAGGTTCTTTATACCAAGAACTTGCCAAGAAATATTTTTTCTCACAGCTTGAGACTTTCACATTCTTCCTTTTACGACTCTTACCTAATTTGTCAACTTTTCATGATTCTTACAGTTTTCATATGGAGCATCCACACCAGAAATGTGTGCATTTAATAGGCCTCCTGTGTTTTATCTGCCACAGCCATGGACACAGATCATGAGCACCCTAAAGCATCCTAAGTAGCAATAGGTGTCTGTTTATAGAAAGCTGAACTGAATCCCTTGAGCAGAAATACAGGAGTTCAGAGGATCATTCAGCTGACTTGTCAGTAAGTTAAATTTAAAATAATTTTCTCTCTAGTCTGAAAGTACTCAAAATCCCTTTGAAAAAAAGAAAAGGGGAAATTGCGTAGGGACGGCATATGACGACACCTGCATTCACCTGTCTTAATCTAGAGCTGAAGTCCTAATTTAAACTTCAGATTCATTTTAGACTTTTTATGTGATGTCTTGTAAATCAGCAATAGTTTAATACCTAATATTCTCAATTTAATATTTGTTTTCTGGGGAAAGGCACTGTGAAGATATATGTCGTTTTTAAAACCAAGTGGTATAAACAACCTAGATGCATATATTTTTCAGAAGTACCACTTATCTTCAAGATATCACTTATGGAAACATTTCTGCCCAACTCTCTTTGTCACAGATGACAAAGGCTGTGCATTTCAGGATGAAGTGAACAAGAATGCAATACTATGATGCTGATGATCTGCAGTACTGCTCTTGAACAAATCAATAGATCTATTCAGCTTTGAGAACAGTGTGCAGCATATGGGACCCTAAATTATGTGCAGTCAAACTACAAGCCTGCAAATCTACTAGCAAAGCAAAGTATCATTTCACATAATTCAGTGAAGTTCTTGTCATTAGGTATTTCCAACAAACAAATGAACACAAAATAAAACAAAAAAAAATTGAAGAATTTTACATAATTTAGTATCTCAGTATTCATCTCATGGAATGCATGATAGCAGGATTTTATGAGCTGTACTAGATAACTGCCATACTTCATGAAGAAAGATGGATGTTTTCACCAGCAAGGCATTTGGCCTATTGTAGACACTTACGTTAGGAAAAAATGCTCTCCTTTCTTCTCAACAGATAGTCTTTTGCAATATGTTTTCCTGTAACAACCAATAAAAGCTTACAGACAACCAGCTCCAAGCATTAATTTTTAATGCTCAACAAGGTAAAGTTGCCTTCATATGAGTGTTTGCTGCCATTTTGAGCACTGTGGGACTGGAGAAGAATTTGGCTTTCCTAAGATCTGTGTAGCACTTGCCATCTGAGTGCAGATGTTTTTAGTAACCCAGAACATTGCTAAAGACTTTAAATGCCCACTTTAAAGCAACTCGGTTTACTCTGGTGAAGTCTTAGTCAAATGAAAGTCACTTCTCTCCTGCTCAGCCCATCTACAGCAGCCATTTATCATTCACTCTTGTGTCACTTTAAGCCTTTTCCTACATCACACCTAGAACAAAATAGGACTGTAAATCAGGAATTAGAAAAGCACCAAACGATTTCAGATCACTTACTATACCCCAAAAAACCCCAAAACAAAACAACAACAACAAAATCAGTGATAAAGATTATCTCTGAACAGAAGACAAGGAACATTTCAGTTTGGTCTGCCAAGTAGTCTGTTTAATTTAAGTGGACTTAAAAAAAAAAAAATCCCTAGTGGAGTCAGAGTATAGATCTACATTTTTAAAGGAAATCTATGCAAGTATATGCAAAATTACATACTCTATTTTAAATTCATGGTATTTTCTTATATTACCAAAATATAGAAATTACCTGTTAATGATTATTTTGATTGCTGCATTTGTTGCCTGTTGAAAGAGAAAAACTGAAAAACCCTGTCCTTACAGACCTATATATTTTCTGCCATGCAAAAGTATAAAAACACTATATTCAAGACCTTGTTGTGGGCAAAAGGAAACACAACTTCTATGTAAAATCAAGAATGAGTAATTAAAATGTTAACAGCCCACTCAAAGAATTGTTATTAGTCTAGAACAAAATAAGACAGGAAAAAGTACATATAACATTTTATACATACTCAGTGGTGCTTTTCACCTGCTTTTTTCTTCTGCTGCTCCATGCTAGTATTGAACTTACTGTCTGTGTAGTGTCTTACCTTTTCCACCCTAAATGAGGCTGAGATTCTGTGAAGCTGTGGTCTGTATGACAAAATTATATTTACTAGACTTCAGGGTTACAGAAGTAAGGTATAATGGTATTTTCATGGCTAAGACATTTTAATTCCTTTCTTTACACTTTCCCAGATGGATCATGACTTTTACCTTTCAAAGCTCAGTTTAATGTCCTAAGAAACAGAATAATATTGCATTTGTTGCAGAAATATAATAAAGATCAATTAAATAATGCTTCAGAAGGATTTCAAGATCCTCTGAAGAGCCTTTATCTTGTGAAGTGTAGAGCACTACAGCTTTATTGCAACATTTGAACACATATTTAGCTTGAACTGCTGGGACTTCTCATACATTTAAAGTTGAACACAAGAATAAGAGTATCAAGGAAAAGAATCAGAATGCACAGAATACAAACCACCCAGCAGGGTTGAACTCAGGAAGGTAGCTAGACAGGATTAAAGTATTATTTGAATTGCATTTTCCCCACCAAATTTTGTCTGGCAACCATGAAAATCAACATGCACTGTGATTGATGTCCTGGCTACTTTAATCAGTGATGAGCATCGGCGAGACAAATTTTGTATGCCTTGTTCCTCTGGAGCATTGTTAGGATGTCTCCCAGTGAAATCATTAAAGAGGTACTACTGCAAAAACCACGTTTTAAAATTAGCATCACTATCAGAATGTGGAAACTTGATTTTTTTTCTTTCCCCCCTCTCTTTTAATTTTTCTTTTGCTCTATATTTGTCTAAATATTTTTCTTCTTTTCTTTTTTCCCATCTCCCTTTCTCTTTTGCTTCATCTCTCCCCCTTTTTTCCTTTTTCTTTTCCCTTTCCTATTACTATTATTCAAGTCTCCCTCAAGTAAAACTCATACTGAAGTCAGAGTGAGAAAAAGAACCACAAGAACCACAGGAGCCAAACAGGACTTGTCCATTTATACACCAACACCAGAAAGATGCCGGGAAATCCCTGGGATTTCCTCCTTCGGTGGCTTTCAGCAAAGTTAATTCCAGCATTTTCCCAGGAAGGAGGTACTGTCAGAGATGCGGAGCTGCCATCACATCCCTACTTTGCCCACACTACAGCTCAAGACTGACTGCTTTGGAGGAATGATGATGAGTGGGACAGTCAGTCCTGAAGTCTGGAAGGACGGTGGCTCCTACTGCAGCAGTGTCCACAAGTGACATTTTGCCCAACATAATTTTCCAGAGGGAGCTGGTGCTAGGGAAAAATAGTAAAACAGACCAGAACATGTCATTGTTCTTGGTTGTCATGAGCACACATTGCCCATTTTCAAGCAAGAAGCATCTTCAGGACAAGAGGAAATGGCCTCAAATTGCGGCAGGGGAGGTTTAGATCAGTTATTGGGAAAATTTTCTTCACTGAAAGGGTGGTCAAGCATTGTAACAGGCTGCACAGGGAAGTGGTAGAAGCACCATGTAGGAGGGATTTATAAGTCTGCAGATGTAGTGCCCGTGGATGTGGTTCAGTGGTGGACTTGGCAGTGAGGGGTTAAGGGTTGGAGTGAATGATCCTAAATCTCTTCCAACCTTAATGATTCTGTGATTCTAAGAAAGACTGTTCTGCTCATCGAGCACAGCTGATTTAGGGGAACATAAACACAGACATTGCTTTGGCTTGAGAATCCTAATGGACACCACCATGCCCTCCAACCAACACAATCCAGTAGGGAATTAGAAACTTAAGTATTTAAAAATGTGCCTAATCTTTTTGCACACTAGGTCATAGTCACGCCACAGACAATGGGCTTTCAGTGCCAGGAGATGGGTTACCAGTCCAAGTGCACAAACAATGAACAGCAGAGCTCTTACCTGTCTCTATGGGCTGCTGGGCTATTGGAGATTTAGTCTCAGATGTCATTGTGTGGATCTGTGACGTGTGGATACTTTCCAACACAATCTGTGCTGTTACATTGATTAAAGTATTTCAGTTATCTGGGCCATCAGATCACAACGCCAAGTCATTGATTCATTGCACAAGAGGGAAGGAAAAAAAGTGTGGATTTGTTTTCACTGATTTTATCCCCTTATCACTGCAATCAAATTAATTTATTATTTTTACATTTGTAAGGCACAAAGACCTTTACTTTTCACATAAATTTAGAGAAAAGAAGCTGGTTATGTAAGAGTTGAAGGTCTTTACTCAGCTCAAAACCATGAAAGTGCAAAATTTTAAGTACCTTTGGGGCAAGCTGCTCTGGCTCTATCTTTGAGGACAAAAAGAGTGAAATTAATCGCTACATTATTTTATATCTGATACTTCCTGAGTCATTCTGCTGCTCCGTGAAAAAAAAACCCTCATATTTATGTTTTCACTGATTGAATAGAATTTTAATATATCCACAGATATATTTATATTTCTGGAAAATAGAAAATTTAAAAAAAGAGAAGCAAAGATTATCAAAATGAGAAATGTAATGATGTTTTAAGTTTTTATGGAAAAACATAGATAAAAATATACCTAAGTAAAGTAGTGCCATTGAGTGTAACAGTTTATAACTAGCTAAGGAAAGAATTCAGATATTTTCAATATTTTTTCTTCCTTTTTATATCTACCTACATCCTAAGACCTCAGAGTTAGAGGGAATGATCATAACATACAGAAACAGGGCTCCAATGTATCGGCTTTGAAGTCTGTGGCAAATTTCCCATTAATTGATAAAATCACAGGCAGTAAGACAGCTTGGTGCTCGGTCTGGCCTGCTGAGAGCCAGGATCTCACAGGCTCACCTTTGTAAGGAGATGAGCCAATATAATCAGGTTATCAAATACCTGCCTTCAACAAGCATAACAAAAAGATTAAATTTTGAATAAAACAGTGGCAATTCACACCAACAAAGAATACAGTTTTACCTACCTGTGAAGTTCAAATCTGGGTTACATGTGTAAATCCTCACTTTCAGGTTGATAAGAAAGTATGAGCTTCATCTTCAATGGGTGGACAAATCATGCTCCCCCTTTTCAAACTCCATTCTTATTGTCTTTATTGTGTTTCCCTTTTCAAAGAAATACAGCCTAATCACTGGACTATGTGTCTGAGGGTGGGGAGGGAAGTATCGAAACAAAACCTTCCATTTACCAGAGACATGGGGCCTGGTGGTTAAAAAAGTGGTGTAGGAAGTGAGAAATTTTGTTCCAGTCCCCACATCATTTTCTTCTATATTTAAGACAGTGAAAAAGGCTCTTGTTCCACACTGGATCCTGAATATACAGTTACTTGTGCCATTTCACATTGCTCAGAAACCAAGGTAAAAAAATCTATGCCTCCTTGGCTCAGCCAGGTGCGTGGTTTTTTTATCTTTTTTCTAAGATAGATGCTTTTGGCTGGAGGGTTTAAAAATCTATATCATATCTTTCTGCTGTCTATGCTTTGGTAGGTAGAAGGGTAGAAGAGCACTTCTCTGGGCTGAGAAGTAGATACAAGTCTCTTGCTCTCTGTAGAAATGTGCTGACTTCATGCAAAGGATGAGCTGTCACTTTCTCTGACCCCATTTCCAATGTCCTCTCTGGGTCTGCTGCTTGACCTGCACATTTCTGATAGAGGAGGCTGTCATTTCTTCACAGCAACAAATTGCCTTACCACTCACATTGGACACTTTGGAACCAACTCTAAATGTCAAAGTATATTTGAGACTTTGAGCTAAAAAGTAGAGAAACTGATTAAAGTTCAGATAGTCCTAATGGTTTTTTTAAAATCCTCCCAGAGTCCTGCCTAACACAAAAAGCAAGTGATATAAATTTGGCTTTCAGATATTAAAGCTGTGAGAAGTGAGATGGTAAAAAAAAAAAAAAAGGTTGATTTCTCACTGATCTGAACTGCCATTTAAAGCAAGAAATACTGAAAGTATCATCCAACACCATGAAGTTTCACCAGCAAAGACAGCAGAATTGGAGAGCTCTGGCAACTAATTATTCACCAGCTATAGGTGAACCAAGGACAGTATTCTTGCTGGAGAACTAACAAGAGGCCTAGAAAATTTTTCAATTGCTTTTTGGCCAGAAGAATGAAGGAAAATGTTCTTCAGAAATTATTTGTTACAAATTACTTCCCCAGTTCTGCTTTTAATCTTTACTCTTCAGAAAGAAACCTCTGCTGCCTTTGAAGGTTTACAGTCTGTGCTGTACCCATTCCTTATGTTTACCAATCTTTGGATGAGTCACTGCTTAGTTACTTCAGTATTTAAATGTGCAGATGTCATTTCTCTTGGCATCCTACATAGAGTAAGACATGCAACAATAATCTCAGATGATCAACATATTTCACATAAGGGAGGTAGCAAAAGGAAAGTTTAACTTACATGCACAATTTCCTTTTTTCTGCACGTTTTCCTGCCTTCTGTCAGTGTCAGCAGAGGAAATTACTGTCCTTTTATAGCTCACAACTCCCTTACCATCACTGCTTTGCAGCCTCAGGTGTTTTTCATCAGTACCTGATGGTCTGTAGCTTCATATGTACTTCTGAAAGTGCATCCTTCAGCCAACACACTTGACTGTTCCATCACTCCTCATTGACTCAGAAGTGACACCCTTGCTATAAACATTCACCAATCCTGCTGTATCTGACTCGGGCTTTCTAAAAGCGACTTTGTGGAGTGAAAGAGACTTTATCCGATACATTTTCTCAGATATTTTATTTTTCCATTAAATTCTGTGATCTGTTTTTCTTGCTGAACTAGAATATGTCTGCTACTGGACTCCTCTTCTGCAAACTACTGGGACATTTATTTCAGGAAAAATTTTATGGTCATCATATATTCATATCTTCAGCCTTTTAAATAATTTTCAGATATAACCATAAGTTAGTTTCAGCCTTCATCCAAAAGAAAGGATTAAAAAAAGTCAAATATTTAGTACCTTGATACATAGCTTCCTTTAGATGGATATTCTTCAAAGACTGTATTATATGGAAATTCTGTCATTTAAAAAAATCCAATATAAACTTCTCTATCACTTAATCTCTATCAGATTGCTTTAAGATGACAAAATGTTTGAGTATTCCCTGTCTTTTTCTAGATCTATGAGCTTTTCCATCTTATTTTCTACCTCTGTCCTGTTGATGAGGGGGGGCGAGGGAGCAGTTGGGTGGATTTCTGGTACCCAGCCAAGGTCCACTGTCCACAGGGTAAATATATTTTTAATTATTTGATTAAGGAAAAAGAAGCTTGTCATCAACAGAACATTTAGGAAACCTTTGGAGGCCTTTTAGTGTGAAATTAAAAAAATAAGCAAATTAAAAAAATTGTGGGAGGTTGTTAAAATAGCACAAGGTGAAGTGTTGCAGATAAGCTGATGCACATATATGTGTATTCTATACTGTAAATTCATTTCTTGGTTGCTGTCAATCTTGGAGGACTATCTGTGCTCTTTAATAAAGATCTCTGTTGCCGAATTGTGCAAGAAAATGTTTTTTTTATTACTCCTTGACAGAGAAATACATTGGTATTTAGGTATTTTTAATGTTCTTTAAACCTTTTTAAATATGGGTACATTTTATTGGAAGAAAAATATTTCTTTTCTCAATAAGTAAAAAAGTAAATTATTAATTATAGTACTTTATAAAAGAATTTAAGAACACACATGGTCTTGCTAGAAGTAGAAAGTGGAGATTTCAAATGTTACTGTCACTAAAAGATTTGGTCATGTTCTACATTAAAAAATCAAAATACAAATGTGGGCCATCAAGAAGAAACATTAGGGACATAAAAGTAGACATGTCTAGTTGTAGAACAGCCTTCCCAATATTTGCAAAACCTTTCAGTCTTACAGATTATCTGTTTCCCTCAGGCAGACACTTTTAGGGCGTTCTTGAGGGACTCATCCAACAAAAGACATCCATAAAGGAGACCACTTTTGTCATTGACCTGTTCTGAGGCTGGGCAATCTTCCTGTTTGCCTTTCCTCACCTTTGTTCAGCTTTACCTGGGGGAAAATACACCATAAACTCGTGGGGATGCTCTTCATATGGAGCCTGGTCAGTCTCAGCAGCAGCTGAAGCCTTTTACAATTGCTGTCAGACCACACGTTCACAGGTGTGCACAGCCACAGGTAAACAAAACATGCATAAAATAAATGCACATATCTTCTGCCTCAAGTCATGCCAGTGAGTCCAATCCTGAAACTGTGTCCAGTTTACAAGAGAAACAAGACTAAATTGAATCTTTAAAAGCAGCAAACACAAATTAATGGAATTTCAAAAAAATATTATTATTAATATTGTAATAGAATTCAGTAGAAGGAATGTATATACTGATTCCAATAAATTGGTTCAGAGTCATATGACATGTCTTGGCAGTTTTTCCTTTTTAGCTCCTGTAAAAGGTAACAGATTGCAAAACATCAAATTATCCCTCAAAACATACCGAAATTACTCCTAACAAACAGATCTGCACAGAAAGCCTTTCTTTTCCAGCTTCTATTGAGATTTAGTAGCTGCTTTTTTTTATTAAATTACAAAGTAATGCTATCACAAGAAGCATGGTAGTTTCTCTATTACAGCTTATTTCAAGCAATTGACTTACCATGCATGTGTGATGGTGAAAAAAGCAGCTCTTAGAAATCTATTTTGTCTCATTAATTTTGACATAAAATTTAAGACTTCAGAGTCATAAAGCATAAATCAGGTGTCATACTGCATCGATCCTTTATGGAAAAGGGAGTTGATCATTCTTGGTTTATTTCACTAGGAAATTATTTGACTGGATTACTTGAATGTTTAATTAAATTGTCATATAACATGAATAAAGTATAAAATATCAAATAAAGTAGTCTTTTGCTGTGACACAACATTAATTTTCTGCCATCAGAAGTGTTTATCTTGTTAGCTGCCTAAGTTAAACTTACTCAGCACCAATTAAGTCTTATATCTGAATACACTTAGAATATTTAAATTCCTTCTTTTATTGCCCTCTTGTTAAACTTTTAATTTTCTTTTTTGTTGCAATTAGCATTTAGGGAGCTCAATTTCTTTAATAGCCTCCCTTTAATTTACATTTTATATTACTCTTCTTGTTTTTCATGAGATCAGTGGAGCAACTGCAGATTTGGTTAGAGGAAAAATAATGTGTAATAGTATACGGTTTATGAAATATATAATTCACTTTATTTCCTAAGAAGGAGAGGTTCATTCATTAGTTTTTTTGGATTTTCTGTCTTCTGCGCCCCTACACCACTCATGTCTGAGAGCAATATTTAGTGTTATTCAAATCTGATAGAAAGGGATAGATCTTAATGATAATTAGATTGTTATCAACACTCCCTAGAATATTTTCTGCCCATGGCAGCATGGTCAGTAGCACCTCATCATGGTACAGAACTTAGAACAAGTTGAGGACTGTTTCCAATGCACAGTTTCTTGCCATTTTTGGAGACTAAGGAAGTTCATCAGCCACTGTAGTAGAAAGCAGAGTTTCATGGCCAGCCAGCCAGGGAGTCCCAGGCATATTCCATGTACTCTTCATGTCCAGTTATGCCTCAAGTATCATCAGCATTGCAAGCTCAGATTTGGGCACCTGGATAAAGGCAAGAATAAGGCAGGATATGACATGTTTAATTGACTCGTGTTTCAGGGAACCACAGAAATAAATGTGGAGGGTTCATGGATTTGGAGCTGTGTGAGGCCAATGTCCAAACCAGGGTATGTTCATAGTTCTTGGTGTCTCCCAAAAATACAGACATCCCAGGCCACCATCTCTCGGTGTCAATAGGGACTTCCCAGCCTTGTCTGAAGTCATCTTGCTCTGGAGTCTGGCACCCTTAAAAGGTGTAAAGTTAGACATTGCAATTAAGATCAAGCTCTTCCTTCCCTCTTCTCAAGTAATAACAGTTCAGAGAAATTTTTGAAGCTTAATATTATAGCATACTTTGAGATTGTTTGCTTTAAGTGGTGTTACTACACCAGACAAAACACTTGGAATGCATGGCTACATGTTTCAAAGGCAGAGGCACATCCATTGCTTTAAATTAACCAACAGCCAAAGCACTTGGATCTACTTACTGCCCACTTGTTCTAATTTACTAGGTTAACTTCCAGGGAAACTCAGTCATTTTCTCTCTGTCGAGAAATAATCTAAACAAGAAGTCTCCCTTTAGTCATTGTCACCCATTAATTTCGTCCAGGCATTTAGAATAAAAAGTTTTTGAAAGACGTTGGCATTTGATGTGGTTATTTTTAATTAGCTACGTCTCTTTCCCCCCCGGTCACCATTATCCTAAGTAAGCACTATTAGTTTGAAATTAATGGGAGGATAATGATGCAGCACAGGTTGCAAGAGCAAGGAGCTTGATTGTGCTGGAATACCAGTTCCTTTTTCTCCTTGCTGGAGGCTAACACCTGGTTGAGGAAAAACCCATTATGGTTTGTTTACATAACACTCAAAATTGTAGCAATTCTGCTGGTTACAAGAAATAAGAACTTCTTGCCTTCGAATGGCCTTTCATACAGGAAGAGGTGGATGTATTGTGAAGAGAAACAGCAGAGGGGCTGAGAATCAGCTCAAACACATATTTCAGGGTGAGCTGGGTAGATTTTAGATGTCTAGAACTAAACCCCACCCCTACAATCTGAAGTTAAATCCCGCCCATCCAGTCTGTCAATGCACTTAGGGAGGGACTTCTTGATCCCGGCCCAGGTAACCTTGCAGTTTCTGTCTGTTGGCCGTGTGGCAATTGCAGTAAGTGGTTATTAACCTTGGCAGCCATCGTCCCAGCCTCTTCAAACTCTAACAGAGACTTCAGGAACACCTCCCATATTGCACATTTCACACAAAAATGCCAAGCAGCATAGAGTAAAACAGCACCAAACTGCCATGCAATATCAACATGTGAGAAAAAGACACTTGAGTGGGATTGAGTAGGATTAAGTGTATAAAATGTGCTAAGTGGGATACATGATGTGGGGCACAAGTGGGTGTTTTGACAGTCTTAGACACTAAAAGCTTCTACTACAAGAATCGGCCAAAAATGTGATTTTTTTTTATTTCCAAATTCTAAATTATTTGTTCTAAGATGGGAATCATTTGAATTGTAATTGAACACATTTGTAATATTTAAGTCCTGACATCATGAACAGAAGCTTCCCCATGTTGTGGCATAAAAACTGCAGGCACTGAAAAGACAAGCTGTACTCTTAGAAAAGCAGACACTTCCATCTCTTCTATAGCACTACTCTAGTAAAGGAAATTTTAAACCACTGGATCTCTACATAAATGTGACACATTTTTCTCCTGAAAATGCCTAATGCTCTATGCACAACACTGATGCACACACCTTGTTTCCACCTCAGGTTTTTGAAGCGTTAATTATAACTCAGCATCCTTGAGTCACCTATCAAGAGACAATAAAATGTTAATTTTTTTTGTTCACAGCTAGAAGCTTTCAATATTCAGCTATGCTAAAGATTTTTGCTCTGAGTTTGTTTTCCTTTCTTATTCCAGACTCATTTAAAGGCATACACTGCCAGGACCTTCTGCCGGAGATGTATTAAGAATTATTTTACTTACCCATGATTGTCAGCGTAGTTTGAGACCTAAAACTGTGAAAGAATACTGTTTCAGGGAAACAGTAAAGAAAAGCATGGGTGTCAATTATAGGCACAACTTGATTCACAAAGCAGCAAAACCACTGGTGTGTCTTAATAAAGCCCATGCCCTTCTCAAGGGAATCCTCCAACTGTCTTTCCCACCAGAGCAGACCTTATCCAAGCAGGGAATTTTTTTGAAATACATTGAATAAGCTCCCTCCCACTGCATGAAGAAGCTTTTTGGTAGCTCTGAGATGGCAAGATGAGGGGCCAGCAAATATTTCTGCTATTGTTGCAACCCAGCTGCAAAGTTTTAACATAATCCACGGCAGTGGGTGGTTTCTAATACCAAAAGGTCACAAAATCACAGGAAGCCAACTGGCCCCACTGTATCTTTTCAGCTGACAATTATTATTATCTATTATTGTTCTCTGTTTATAATAAATACATCAAAATCTTGAAAAAAAAGTTTCCATTCAGAGATGTAAGAATCTTTGCCAAAAATAAAGTAGGAAATTTAAATTAAACCCAGCAGCTGCTCCTAGTCAGCAAGCTGAAGAAATAGCCAATAATAATAAAATGAAGTCCAGCCCATGCCTACATTTCATGCAAATTTCAGACCTTAATGTGTCATTTCCTGAGATATTGCCTAAAAAGACAGACCACAAGCAATTTTTTGGAGTTCCTCTTATTTAATCTGACCTGCAGTACCAACTTTCTCTGCTATTTTACAAGGACACTTTTTCTTTTACTGCCAGATTGCATTCTGGGTCACCTTTAAGATGTAGCTTAACATGCCATTTATGTGATGCTCTGGTCCCAAGGGCACAGGAGAACAGAATATAGCAACTAAATCTGCTTTCTTTCCAATGCTGACTTCTTTGATATTGCTGTTGTGAGATTACTGAACAGCAGCTGGGAATTCAACAGAAAACCCAGAGGTCAAACTTCAGTAGCTAAACACAGGTGCTAGACTCAGGGAGCTTCCTCTGTCTCCACTCTATAGTCAGTGAGGGCCAGCTAATCACTGAATGTTGTATCCTCTGTGTGACTAGTCTGATGTCTCATGTAAGGGAGATAAATATGTTATTTAAACCTGAGTGCCAAAAGGATGTCAGCATTACGTAAAATGTCTGCTTTCTGACCTGTACCCTTTTATAGACCCTGAATAGAAGGAAATGTGGTACTGTTTTGAAATTTGTATGGAAATGTCCCTTGGAATGAAGAGAATTTGTACAGATCTGGCTTCTAGGAATAATAAGCCAAAAAAGACTCCAACCCATGCTGACAGCTGTATCAGTTTCTGTTCCAATCTGGTCAACATGTGGCCAACCCTTACCACTATCAAAGGAAATAGAGGAGATCTAACATTAGCTATATAAAAACCCAGTTTATACCATAATCGTGAACGTTCATACATCATATATTCATTGAACCTTCATGCATCAGTGCAAAGCGTAAGTCCAGCAAGTTGTGATAATTTGTGCCAATGAGTTTCATAAAGTACATCTATCCTATATTATTTAATCACTTTTTCAGCTTCTTGTTGTTGAGTTTGCTGAGATTGTCTTTAGTTTTATATTATGACAAAGTACAGTAACTGTTTCCTGTGGTATTTGATCTGTTTTTTGTATTTACACTCTGAATTACTACCACATTTGACCTCTGTTTTAAAGACTTACAGACTAATGTAACTAAAAAAAACCTCTTAAATCATTTTCCTGAAACTTTCAAGGTTCACAAACCTGCTCCAAAATAGCTGTCAGGAGTTTGTATACTCGATAGCATATCAGATAAAGCTTGCAGAAACATTATTGAAAGAAATCAAAAAGTTCCAGTGGAATTACTGCCTTTTCACTGAGGTATATTAGAAATTTTCCTGAAGTTTTTTATTCAAGACAACTTCTCATTTATGAAAAACATACCATAACATTTTCACCATTTCTTCAGTGGTCTTTATGAGGGGGGTTGTCTTTATAACATTTCTTTTATTTTATGACATTCAGCACTGCAAAATCTTGATCTCACTTCTGGCATTTAGGCACTACTTTAATCTACAAAACAAATCATCCAAGGAAGGAGAATTGCAATTTTAGTAACCTTTTCCATGAATGCTGTAAAGTGTCCAAATGCATCATTAAGGTCAACACTTCTATATTTGTTTCCTTTCTAAACTGATATAAAACTTAACATTTCTCTCCTACTGTCAACCTCTTTCCAGAACTTTTTGTTTGTCTTTGGAACTTGTATGACGCCATCTCAGCTGCAAATATATTTTAACATGTGTATAGTCTTTGCTGGTTCTGTTTAGTTGTTCCTCTAACAAACCACAATTTTGGCTATTTTAATGGCCACTATGCTTTAGAGAAAACTTTACTTCCTGTTCCATTTTCATTTTGAAATGGTCCTTCCAGGAAAGCATGAGTGGTAATGAAAACAGAGTTTGAAATTCCATGTGCTGATGGGAGATGAACATCGAATGGATACGGCGTTAACAGAGCCTCGAGCGGCAGCGTTTCAGCAGCGGAATGAGGCAATCAACCAGCTGCTGGCAGAGTGACTCCTGATCTGATCTTATTCCAAATGTACCCTTTTCATTTGCTGGAATCATCTAAATACCAATCTCAGTTTTCGCAACAGCATTTCGCCAAATTTCTAACAGGAAATAGGTCGTTTTGGGGGGCTTTTTCAAGCTTTTCAATGTTCATTGAATGGCAGTGTGTTATCACCTTAGATAGGGATACGGTTGTTTTCTTTTTTTTGTTATGTCTAATTTTTTTTGTTATCTATAAATTCTATTCTTTCTATTATTTCTCCTCATTTCCAATTTTAACATTTAACATGCTGCAATTGTATTTAAGAAAGCCCCAAATACCTGCAAATCTTTGTTGATATTAATGCACGTGACAGAAATTTGAGCAGCTTTCTGATTCTTACCTCACAATGAGGAATTCTTATTTTTCTTTGCTAACCCTTCTTCACTCTTATTGTTTTACTAGTGGTTGCACTTTTTTTGCATCTATTCTTCATTTCTATGGGTAGCTTAGTGCAGAAGGAAGCACTCTCAGCTCTCTTCTGGGAAGCTGTTGACAAAATCTCTGTTTACGACAAGCAGGGCTTGTTTGTACTGAGTGAGTATTTATTTATATTCAACTTTAGCATAAGACTCCATTTCAAAAAGCAGTGAACTTTCACAATTTCGGGATTCAAGCTACCACATGAACAAGTAATATTAACCCAAATACACTTAGCAAATACTTTGCAGCAATAGTATTCATCAATCAGTCATGTGAATTACAGATTTTGAATTTAAATAGATTAGATACTAGTAATCAAAGTTCCTAAAAGGGTATTTTTTAGGTAGAGAAAGAGGAATCTAAGTTAAGCACAACTATGATTTGTCCCTGTTTGAATAAAGCCAGGACAGACAAAGCATTGGGAAGATAAGCTACGTTAAGGTGCTAAGGGAAGTTGCTCTTTCAAAAGGCAATTCTGTAAAAAATCTCTTTACAGGATAGCCTTGACAGTCTAGATGAATGAGCCTAGGGCTAGAATGTGAAATTTAATGGCCTGTGACATAAATGTAGCTATATCAGGAATGAATTTGGGTGAACAGAATGCATTAATACACAGATAATTCCCAAAGTAAGGTGAATCAAACCAGTATCAATAAATTACAGGCAGACAAATTTGATATTCTGTCAGACTTAGTGTTTGTGCTGGAGGAGAAGTAATAGTCCTGAAAAAGACTAGCAGGATGTTTAAACAGGATGCACTTACAAGACTAAGCATGTTTTGATATAGCCAAATAAGATAGTGTGCAGATTACAATGCTCAATTTCAGATAACTCGTTGAGCTTCAGAAATCAAGTTGCCCACTCCACTAAAGAAGAAGAAAATACTTTTTCAGGAGCTATCTATGGGAACTCACTCCTATGATTTACCGTGCATATTCAAGGCTTGATGTGTCCACCTGAGAAAAAGGGAAGATGTAGCTCTGTGCAGAGGAAAGTCTGCTGGCACCGCTGATCCCTGTGTCTCTATGGCCTACAGGGGACAGGTCTGTGAAAGCACGAGCTGGCTCCCAGCACTGCTGAGTGTAGATCATTTGGTCTCACTAGATGAATCCTGAATTGTCAAAGGGCAATTGAATACAACACAACAGGAATGAAGTGGGAAAATGCTCAGACCCTTTCGTAGAAAAAGTTACATTTTACAAATCATTGTTTAATGACTTCCGGAAGATAAGACTCTGAAGAGTCTGGCAGTACTTGGCTATGGTGGCAGTTCAAGATTTTTACATGTCAGCTCCTTGAAATCTGTTGCTTATCCTCAAACTATATAAACCATTTATTTTTAAAATCGTAAAGTCAATTTTTAGAAATTTTCCAAGTCAGTGAAGAGGAAGGACGATAGTCTAAGAGTTGTTTTCCTTCTTTTTTTTTTCTTTTTTTACCTTTTTCTCTGAAAAGATCTTTTTACATCTGAAATTTGTGAACAATTGGTGCATTTATCCATTTAGAAGTTTAATGTAGAAAGTCATTAAAACACTGGGAAAGAGGAACCCAGTGAGGACAGAATGCTGCCTTTGTACCATGTTTCAAAAGTGTACAATTAGGACAATTGATTTAGTTCAGGTTTGGTCCAATTAAGGTTTCATGGAGTTTCAGGTCATTTACAGCTAATGTCATTTTTTAAGTCTTATTTCCCCTTTCCATCTTTTGTAATATTGAGCCTCTGTAGCAAAGGGAAGGTTTGTGCCATTTTAGTGTAAAAGATCTCTGTGGCAGGCTGAAACAAGACATAAAGAACAGAGCACAGTAACTTAAGAACTGCTTTTGTTGACCAAAGAAACAAAAAATTTGGAGCTTTCTGTTTTCCACACAGATTTAGGAAGAACATAAATATGGAGACATTAAAATTTTAAAGCATGCTAGAGTATAAAAGAAAATGTTTTTATTTAGTCCAGCTCAAAAGCCCCATCCTATAGGTAAACAGGTTTTTTTAGCTTCTAAAAATGACAAGTCAGAAATTTTCACTGTTGCTAAAATTACAGGAAATGGAGAAGAAATAAAAGATTTTTACTTGCTGACTTTTAATTCCCACTACAGTAGTACATTGCATTTATTTTGTGTTCATCCAACTAACATTAAAAGGGAGTATATTTATTTCAGTAGTGTTATCAATTAATCCTTATGTGACAATTTGGGATTTCAAAATTTTTCAGAGAAGTGGCAGCTTTCTATTTTAGGGAGTAAAAAACCCTAAAAACCCTTTCCTCTACAAAGTGGTTTAATGTATGAAAAATGCACTCAGAATATTTGCCAAGCATTAATTTTATATAATTTATTTGTGAAATGTGTCACAGGAACATTGTATTCAAGGATATGTCAGTGCATTTAAGATTCTGAAAATTCCTAATAGAAAGCTAAATACTGTCTACAGGAAGCTCTGTAACATTTGAGATATCAGAGTAGGTCTATAAATAGATGAAAATTCATGTTTAGAATTACTTGACATTTTAGAAATGTCTATTTGTCACTGTCAAATTTCTTTTAAGACTTCCCAAGTACTACAAATTGCAAAGAGCAGCCAGGAACTAGTTCAATATCTCTTCATTGCCATCAAACCAATGGCTCTACTTTCATCCAGAGAAAAACCTCTTGTTAGTTTTATTCCAGTTTCAGAATAATAAAATATTATTCCTGTAGATTTTTTGTGTTAAAATTACCTTTGTTCCTAGTCTCACTGCTGTGTGTCCAGTTGAAAAGTTGAAAATGACTGCTGGGTTTCTTGGTGTCTAGCATAAAATGTGGAATTCTTCATAACACCTTTAAATTAAAAAATCTCCAAACCTTTCCCAGCATGAGCCTGCAAGGGAGTGAGTGATATACATTATATTGCACAGATTCCCCTGACCCTCTTCCAAGCAGACAGGGCTATAAGTAAGTGACAGAACAAGAGGAAAATTGCACCAGAGGAAGTTCAGAAGTTACAACAGAAAGGGTTGTAAAGCATTGGAACCAACTGCCCAGGGAAGTGTCAGAGTGCCCATCCCTGGATGGCCTAAAAATGTGTGTATGCAGCACTTGAGGACATGGTTTAGTGATAAACTTGGAGGTGGTGCTGGGTGGATGGTTGGACTTGATGGTCTCAAAGACTTTTCCAGCCTTAACCACTCTATGGTTTTGTGATTCAGCCTAGCTGAAAATTGGTCGTTAGTCACCTCCCTGTGCATAATTCCTGTTATTCCATACTAGATGTCCCGGAGTATCCCACAGTTCTGTGTGTTCTGGAAGACATAACACACAACCAACAGGAAACCTGTATGATGCAAGATCAGCACCTGAATGCCATGCAGGACGACACAGACATCTCAAGCAACATTAAATGTTTCTGTTCAGACAACTTCATCACACTCTTTAGTTCAAAATGCTTCCAGATGGCAAATAGCAGGAATATATTATGAAAATAAACACCTTTCTACCACTATACTGTCTGTCTGTGTATCTGGATTTGTAGTCACTGATATCTGAACAAAGAGTCAAGAAAAATAAAAGAATTTGTGAAGGTGTTTGCACCTCTTCAGTGAGTAAATCTCACTGGCGAATTTGAATCTTTCTGAGAGGAAATCTAATAAGAATAAATACTAAAGCATGAGCAATCAGATAGTGAACTGCTGCACAAAACATCCAGGTCTGCTGCTTGCATTGTCACCTCAAGTGGAGAGGCACTGAAGTGCCTCCATTTTCTCCTTGACCTTAGAACAGAATCAGACTTTCATTGTGCTGCATTCGCAGTCACCCAGAGTCAGCACTTGTAACAAAAGTGCCCAAAAAGTTCAGAACTTAAAGGTTCTAATGCTATTACTGTACCAGAATGTACTGATTCCTGCCCATGAATAGCCCTGTTGAATTAGAGAACAATTATCTGCAAGAAAGGAGGTCTAAGCTTTTGGAGGACATGTAAGAGGCAGTCTGACAAAAGCTCTCCAATATTGCAGAGGAAAGCAGAAGAGCTTTTATCCATCCATCAACACAAAGGGCAAACCAAGAAGTTGTTCATTTAATCATAATAATCTTGCTGCCACTGTCATATCTATTTTTCCTCCTTCCTAAGCTTACTTGCTACATCAGTCATTCTGATGCAGCACAAGCGTGTTCCCCTCTGTATATTTTGTCACAGGGGAGTGCTGGCATTCATGCCAGATGACTGTCTTTGCAGCCATGGTCTGTGTATGTCTTGAAATGTCTGCAGCATATGGCAGTTGCCACTCAGAAACCCAGGCTGGCTTTTAAACAAATGATCGTAGCATTTTGTCAGTTTGGTGAAAGCTTTTATACTGAGCTCTCCCATTTTCTCATAGGTTCACTGCACAAGTGCAAGCATAAAGTAGCACTTAGAAAAGCTTTCTGGCTCACAAATGAGAGATTTCAGAAATATTGTGATGTGGGGGTTTTCTCTCCTCATTTAATTTTTCTTGCTGTAATATGTTTTCTGCCATTTATATTCTTTTCTCTTTATGGAGGTTTGCAGGTCATATGCAAACAAGACTGGCTCAGACAGAGGAGAGAAACCAGCTACAAGAAATCCCTGCACTGCTTCTTCCACATGCTTTTCATGCAAGTTCCAACATTTCCCAAACTCTTGTTTTCTAATTTTTTGTTTTCCTCGTTCTTTTGGTCTTTCATTTTCTGGTATGAATGAAGACTATCCATGTTCTTTTACTTATCTCTGTTTCCCCCTTTCCCCCCTTTTCTTTAACTCTTCCTCAGAAGAGCAATTAAACCTGAAAGAGTTTTGTTGTTTGTGTTTAATTGATTGTTTTGGGGGTTTTTGTTTTGGTTTTTTTTAATGGAATGAATCTCTTAAAAATCTGAACGGGGTAAGTCTGCCTTATGTCAGTGCACAAGTGGGGTTGTGGTACTAAGTTATTCTTTGCTGCTCAAACTGTCACTGAAATGTCTGTTTGCATATTATGGCTCTGAAAATCTTAGCTTGCCTAAATGAAAGGGTATACTAGAGCAACCAAAAATTAGAATTAAGTCACTTTATTGCTGTTACCATGCAACATTTGTGAACTGCTGAGCAGAGATGATTTTTCTTTCATGTCAGATGCAGTGCTGGACATTCTGGATAAGGCATTTGCTTATATTAAATCTTGTAGTGAGAACACATAAACCTATGAGAAATTACAAAAAGGCAGTGTTGTCATTTTATAGCAATCATTTCCTGCAGTATTTACCAGGTACCCCATACATACAGCACTGACTTGGAAAAGTGAAAAGATGCATAGAATTAATCTGTTTTCTTGTAAAACTGTGAGAGATGTTGAAAGAAATCAACAGATTCTCTGATTAATTTCTAAAATATAGAAATAAATGCTCAGAAAATTAAAGTGCATCATGTTAAGAACATTAAAAGAAAGCATTTCATACTTTAGGTATACAGTTTGGTGATTGTCTTGGCTTGATTCATTACCTTTGCCCACTTTAAAAAAATAGAGCATTTCAAGAGTACTTCCACCTGCTCCAAACAGATACAAAACCTGTTCATTGTTCAAAAAATGACTATGAATCTCTGCTAACTACATAGACTTACAAGGAATGGAAAAAGCCATATTTTTGCCACCTTCTCATAATCTCCTAGAAAGAAGTGGTTGGGAAAGTGCCAAGTAGCAACAAGAGGCTTTGTTTCAGGGAGTGTGCAGAGTGGCTAACCAGCTACTCATGGCTGAGGCTGTATTCAATTGCATTTTGAGAAGCAGTTATGGAAAAATGTAATAATAATTAAAGGTACTTGGCATCTCTTATTAAAGAAATAAGAGCATAAGATATTCTGAGGAGGATCTGAGGCAGCAAGACACAAGAATCCTCTCTCTCAGTAGTCCGTTCAGGGTATGTTAGTATTCTTCTCTCAGTCATAACTCCCTGCTGTCTATAATTATTACAGAAGTCTGCACTTATTAAGAAAGTTCTTTTTTGTTTGCTGACTGATAGTTTTGCTGATATGTGACTTCCAACAGGATTTTCTCCTTTGTTCCCAAATTCAATGGCTGTGAGATAAATTTCTTCCATATGTCCTCCTTTTATTCTATAAAATTTTATCTCTTCAGTAATTCAAGAGCACAGCCAAGATATGGGTTTGTTTTTCTGTCTAAGGCCAGCTCTGCAGTGCAAATAAAACATTATCAAATTCCTTTTTTCTTGTTACAGAGTGATTACACTAAATCCACTAAATCATTCAGATGCAGAATGTTAGCAGAGGATATGTAATGTAAATATATGCACAGTGCAATCACAGATTTGCCTCTTCTCTCAAGCAGTCAGACAAGTAGAATTTGGTGACAGAACTATCCTTGTCCTCTTTTTTTTTAATTTTTTTTTTTTAATTGGAACTTCCAAGCCAAATCATGGTAAAGGTTTACAAATATAGTCTGCAAAGAGAGTCACGCATCCTCTGTTCATTGTGAATTTCCAACATCCTTCACCAGCCAACACCGCCTTAAGTCTTCTCTGGCACGTTGAGTCCTATTGAAATTAAAAACTCTCCAGGGTACAGATGTCAGGAGCAGAAGTGAAGTGCCTACGGTACCACATATGTCTTCAATGTGATGAGTTGTTATCCAGACAACCATTTCATCAGATGTAAGAACATTGCAGTCAGACTGTGCAAATCATAAAAATCCATAGAGGAAAAAAAAGGCAGTAAGTCCTTTAATTATAATATTAGCATAATGCATCTTTCACTTCCACTTAATAGCAATTGGGATTGGTTTCATTAAGATAGTAATAAACTGTACTTCGAAGATTTCTCACCTCAGAGGGGAACAAATAACTATTTTTCATGTGTTTTCTGACCTCAGTTACACGAGTAGTTGATGCTTTTCCAGTGTCTGGAATTCAAAATACAGATGTGTTGGAATCTGGCCCTGAGGTCTCTGCCACCACTGCCATAACCCCTTTCACAAATCTCTAAGATTTTTATTTCCAAAGCATATGGGTAACATGTTCCTGTGACAGTTCAGCTGTAATGTGGATGTCTCCTGACCGTGGCAACACTTCTACAGGGGTGTGGGCTGAAACCACCAATTTAAGTCATGCAGACCACAGAGCTTTTTTCCTTTGCTATTGCTCCCTTGAACTGGTATTGAACTATGTTACCCAGAGGTTAAAAAGCTGCTGCTGATCCCCAGAGCCTCCTGAGACCCTCTATGCTAGCATTTAATTCTACAACAGCTAGTTCCCTGTGTTTTTACTGTAATTTACAGGACAGCACTGAAACTTGTGCCATCTGCAGCTATGCATCTAAGCAATGGCTGCTTTATTTCCCAGCAGTATAATGTATATTAGAAATATGAAGCTGTGCTCACCACAACCAGGTCTGGAATTAGATAAAAACACACCAGCTGGGACGGTGACTAGCATGAAGAAGGCATTTTATGGGGTTATACATGTATTCTCTATCACTTTCATAGACACTTGCCTGATATTAAAGTCAAACGCTATAAACATGTTTTCTAAGCCTGCCTATGCTTCTGACTTTCAGTCACCATCATCTTATTAGCATTCTTCAGGCCTTTTTTTCCAAGTTTCCTGTGACAGAGAAAGTCAGGCAAGTTTTCTTCCCATACCTTTGAGGTGTTTTCTGTCTGCAGATAACGTGCCCCCTCAGGGTGATGTGTGTGCTTGTCTCTGCATGTGGGTCTTTATCTAACCCTTCTTTATGCCTCCCTGACTCACAGCATGCATTTTCCACTTTTCTTCTTTTGGGTAATCACATTTGCTTCTCTCCTTAGCTTGCTCACACTAGACTTTCTCTAACCCAGTTTCTTTAGCTGTACATGCTTCATTAGTTCTTTTTCTCTGCATGTATTTGAATTTTCCTGCCTTTTCCCCTAACCAGTTTTGTTAGTTTCATTCTCTTTTTAATTCTTTCTCCTTTCCTGTAGGCTCTGTAGCTGGGCTTACTGAAGGCAGAAAGGTGTGTAGAAATATACACAGCACTTCTCAGTCTATTCCCATTTTTCTCAGCAATCCTACAACCTTCTTGAAGATGAGTCCAGAATATTGTCAACAAAGATATACTCAGTCCTCCCAGATTTCTCAGAGGGGCCAGAACCAAGCCACAGGATTTGTTAGCTTGGATGTAGACACTGCAAACCAGTTAAACTGAATATGGGATCATGATCCAAACTGTATCATAGAGGGAAAGAAACACCTCCTGAACCATACTCTTGGTCAGATGATTTGGTTTTAGACGGTCCTGCAAGGACCAGGAAGTCAGATTTTATGTAACTTTTGAGTCCCTCCCAGCTCGAGATGTTCTATGATTCTGATTCTATGAGTGCTTCTTGCAGTCCCCAAGGCTTCACCTCCCAGTTTTTCCACAGGCTGCAACACTGCTGTGTCCAAACGCCTTATTCCTTTCATAGGTCTTTTTTTTTTTTTTTAAAGCAAGCCTCCTTGGGGTATAAATAACCAAAGCATAAACCATGTCACAGACTTGCAAGCAAGCTTGAAGGAGAAAACTCTGCTATTTTATTTCATGTTACTTTCTCATTTCTCCAGTTTCAAAATTGAAATCGGATGTATCCGAAGATCTTATGCATGTAATTTTTAAAAGAACTCAACATCTGAAATCTGAGTAACATTCTCAGGTGAGCTCTGTCCTTACTGAGGTATTAAAAAAAGAACTGAGCAGAACAGATTCAAGTCAAACTAGACATCCTAATAATCTCAGTCTACCCATTTAGAGAAAGGTTCTTAGGAAGCAGATTCACTTTTTAGGCACTAAACATGTGCACATAAAGAGCCTCTGTGGAGGTTCTTTCAAGTATGGGTGACTTTTTAAACTTTACAATGGCCAGAAGGATTCCATTACAAGTCAAATAACTATTTATTCACCCATATTCAGCCTCTTAATTTGTATTTTTCTAAAGTCTATTTTCCAGTAAGTTGCAGCTTCTAACAACCAGAATTGGAGGCTTTCCTGTCTCACTTACTAGTGGGTTTTTTTCTGTTTTTTTTTTTTCTTTTGCTTTGAATTAAACTGGATTTAAAATAGTTTCTATTTCCATATGCCAATATAGCCCCTATGTCAGTGAAAGCAATAACAGCTGAAAGTCATCACCTCACAGAGGCCCATAAAGTATGTGACAGAGAAGTACAAATAAACAGTTCCTGTAAATACATGATAGTCTCCTTAAGCAGTGATTTTGAATGCTAATTATGTCTGACTCTAGTTAGGTATCAGTACAGACAGTTTGTGCTCCTCTCAACCTGCAATTAAGAGACCCACTTAACAAACTTGAAATTGCATGAAGATACATTATTTTTTCAAATGTTCCCAAAGCTGATCTCTTCATAAAGGAAAATTATTTAAGCAGCATTATTTTCTTTGTCACTAGAATGGCTCAGTGTGTTCTTCCTGGCCCTTATTATCCTTTTGATAAATAATTATCTGTTCTCCCATTTCTATGATGTAGATAATTCATTACAGAAAAAAGAATAGGTTTGATTGTTAATTACATGAAGGTATATTTAACCCCTTCACCTCTTTGAAATTTAATGGAGACATTAAAGAGAAAAAGACCCACTAAGAATTATCCTGTAACTTGCAGATGATTATGGATATAAAGTTTTAACACAAAACTCCACTACAAGCCCTGGGAGTGGTGTGGAGTCTGCTCAAATTTCAGTGTAAAAAACATAAAGGCCTAGAACATAAAAATGTGAGAAAATATAGTAAGAAAATATAAAATTAATCTAGCTTAATTTTAAGCAGGAGCTGAGGGAGCTGGGTGTGTTCAGTCTGGAGAAAAAGGGGCTCAGAGGGAACTTCATTGCTCCTCACAACTACCTGAGAAGAGCTTGTGTCCAGGTGGAGGTAGGTCTCTTCTCCCAGGTAATAAGTGACAGAACAAGACAAAATGGCCTTAAGTTGAACTAGGAGAGGTTTAGATTGGCTGTTAGGAAAAATGAAAGGATGTTCAGGCACTGGAACAGACTGCCCAGGGCAGTGGTGGAATCACCATTCCTAGGGGTATTTAGAATACATGTAGATGTGGCACCTGGGCACATGGTTTAGTGATGGACCTGGCAGTGCTGGGTTAAAAGGTTGGTCTTGGTGATCTTAGAAGTCTTTTCCAATCTAAAAAATTTTATGATTATATTATTCTATATTTGAGAACAGTTAAAATAACACTAAAAGCCCACCATTAGGCAAATACAAAAAGAAGTTGGAGGAGGACTTTTGACAAGGCTGTGTAGAGAGAGGATAAGGAGTCATGGCTTTAAATTGAAAAAGGGTAGATTTAACTCAGATATTAGGAACAAATTCTTTATTGTGAGTGTGGTGAGGCACTCAAACAAGTTGCTCACAGAAGTTGTAGGTGTCCATGTGCCTGTGTGAAGGGTATGGTGGTTAATGGGATTGTATTGAATAGTGTGGGACCTTACATGATGTAAATTGCATGGAATAAGGAGTGTAATGTGCTGGATTTGGCTGGGGTAGAGTTAATTTTTTTCATAGTGGCTGGTACGGGGCTGTGTTTTGGGTTTGTGCTGAGCACAGGGTTGATGATTCAGAGATTTTGTTAGTGCTGAGCAGGGCCTACACAGAGCCAGGGCCTTTTCTGCTTCTCATATAGCCACACTAGCAAGGAAATTGGGGATGCAGGAATGGATAGGAGGTGACACAGCCAGGACAGGTGGCCAAAGCTCAGTATGTAAAGGCAGGGGGTTGGGTGGGGGCGTGGGAGGGAAGAAGGAAGAGGAGACATTTGGAGTGATGGCATTTGTCTTCCCAAGTCACCACTACACGTGATGTGGCCCAGCTCTCCTGGAGGTGGCAGAACACCTGCCAGCCCATGGGAAGCAGGGAAATAATATCTTATTTCAATTTACTTGTGTGTGTGGCTTTTACTCTCCCTATTAAACTGTCTTTATCTCAACCCATGAGTTTTCCAGCTTTTACCCTTCTGATTCTCTCCCAGATCCCACTGGTGGGGGAGTGGATGAGTGGCTGTGTGGGGCTTGACTGCTGGTTGGGGTTAAACTATGACAATGCCTCATGCTTGGAAGTGTTTGAGGCCAGGCTGGATGGGCTCTGAACAACCTGGTCTAGTGAAAGGTGTCCCTGTGCATGACAGGGGTTTGGAATGAGATGATCCCTAAGGTCTCCTCTGACTCAAACCATTTTTTATTTCTGTGGTTCTGTGAAGTACATTGAGCAACTGAGTCACATCCTAAGACCTTACACATTACACTTACTGTGTCTGAATGAAGTGAAACCCAGCTGTACATAGGCAATCAAAGGGGGTCGTTTATGCAGGTAAATGGATACTGCTGGGCTGGATTTCATCTGACCTGAATTCGGACAGAGACAATTCAGCTCCATATTCCAGACACACATGTGTAGAGGTGCACCACTGATCTAGACGTAAAGGGGCTGATTATAATCAGTGATAGCTTAGTGGTTGAGCTCTGGAAGAGGAATTTTGTGTCTCCTTTCTCTGGAGTGCTCCTCTGACCAGGTGACAGGATACAGAAGATGCTTTTCCAACACTGCCTTTCTTTTGTCAGCTACACTGGTGAAATAAAGAAGAGACAATAACTTTGGGAAGGGCAGGCTTTATCTCACATTTAGCTGGTCTGAATTGTAAATACGATTCCTTTGCTTCCCTACATTATGCATTATCCCCTGAAGAAAAGATCTTGCTGAATGGTTGCTTTGTTTTTCTTGCCACTCTCTTCTTTCATCAGCTTAAAGATTAGACTGATTTGCAGATTTAATTAGTAATAAAAACATAAAATCACACATACCTGCAAAAAACAACCCCCCCAAAAAACAACCAAAGAAACCTAAATCAGCATAAACTCTGTATTTTACTTTGCATGTATCCAATATTACTGAAGACAGATTTTTAGCCAAATATATTTTTACCTTCAGTGGACTAATTTGGCTAAAAGCTTGTCATGAAAAAATGTATCATAGAGAAAGCTTGGGTCCTGACATGTTTTGACAGCTACATATAAAGCAGTAGTCCAGGCATGTGGAACTTATGAACAAAGAACCCTCTTAAATTCATGACAACCTGAAAAAATTGTATGCTGAAAAGAGTTTTGAAGTCAGTGAAGTTGCCACTAAAACCCTCTGCAAATATGCTTCTTAAAAGTCACACTGAACCATTGCAGTCATGTTGCTTGTTAGAACTGAAAATTACTATGATGGCTGAAACTAGAAAAAGGAAATATGTAAGATCTAAATTTGTATTTTTCAAAGAGAAAATAACCTGATATGTCACTCACAAAGGCAGCTGGACCTTTTTTGTCAGCAGCCTCCTCCAGTGGTCTAACAATTCCATGGCTTTCACTAGACAAAGCTTTGCCAGCTTTGGGAATACTAAACAATTCCTTGATGTGGTTTAAAAAAGAAAAAAGGTACTCTCTTGCTTTTCTGAAGTCTGTGGTAGTCTATGTGTTGTCTGACAAGGAAACTATTATTAATTTTCAACTTTTACTTCTGGTCTGAAATGGTCATTTGTGACATTTATTTATAAATATGATGGTTGAGTCAGAAACTCAAAAATGTGAAGCCTCAGTATATGATGACATTCTCTGTTATCATTAATTTACCTCGAGGATGTTAAAACATTTTGCAAGCTACATACAAAACAGAATATTTTGCCTTCCCAGATGGCCTGCAGCACAGTCCAGGTGCAGAACCTGAATAATGGATAGTAACATATTCAGGAATGGATGGATGAAAATGAAAAATAGTGTTTCCATGTTGTTTAGGGAAAAGAATTTGAACCAAAACAACAGAAACCCCACCACTAATATATACTAAATGTGAAGGAAAATTTTTAATGGTTTCTTATTTATTTTAACATTGTTTTATTAAATTAATTTCTTAATTTAATAATTTCCTAAATACTCTAGATTTATCTTGTGTTTGTCTTGCTTGCTCATGGACCAGTTTATTACTCTGGAGATCGTTGGTTTGACCTGCTAAGGAAGCAGCATCCCAAGAGGATAACTGGATAGACCAGGAATCTGCCTGGTCTGATAGTGAGTGTTAGCTGATGTTTGATAGTGGGTCTAAGGATTTAGTTATGACAGGAAAAGATTTAGTTATGACAGTTTCTGATAAGCAGTAGTTAGGGGTTTCTTGAGCTGAAAGTTTTAGTAATGTTAGATAAATGTACCTCCTTGTTGTGTTTGATTTTGTCAATTTCATGCTCTTTAACAACCCATAATATCCAGTCCTTGTAAGTTCTGCCATTAAAACCTGGTATACACAAAATTACTTTATTTTTCCTAGTTTTTAATGTGTTTACTGGTGATCTCTTGGAGCATTCCTTGTTCTGGTATTATAAATGCATTAGATAAGTATTCTTTTATTATCTTTTTTTTCCATTCTCACCCTCTCCCATTTCCCAGAATACCTATGTTTTCACACTGGTCAGAAATAGACTATTATCTTGGGTGGCTTCTGAAATGTTTTCTTTTCTGAGATTCTATAAAAGACGAAAATGCAGAAATGTACAGAGCGGTTACAATAAATCAAGAAGCAGCTAAAACAATACATATCCTTCTCTGTGGGCATTATGCATTATTCCCCTCTGGTCATTAGCACGGGAGAGCTGACTGTGCATGAATTCATACAGAGGAATTAATGGGCCACATCTGAAAAGATAATAGCTGAGCTATTAAAGACAAAAAAAACCTAAGGAAAGAACAGGCAATGCTGAGGAAACATTAGATGAGAAAATACTGCACCAGACACTTTGTATATGAAAAAATATTCATACCGAGTGTTATAGTGTGGTTGGTTGCAGCTCTTCTGATTGCTTTAGTTTCATATTTTCAGAGCAATTGTGTGTAAAAAGCACAACAGAATCAAACCACCACATCTGTGCATGCCACCACCACCACCGAGGGTGCCCCTCAGCAGCCTTGAGCAACATTACGTGAGTGAGGAGCCCTCAGAGGAGACCTCATTGCAACCTCCCAGTACTTAAAGGGGGCTTTAAGATCCCGTCCAACCCAAACCATTCCATGATTCTATGAAGGGTTCTGCCAGGATTAGTTAAAAGTGAAATTTAAGGTGTTCACTTACTAAAACAAACAAACAAACAAACAAACAAACAACCCTGAACTCCCCACAAAAACCACAAAAGGCAAGATAGCAAAACAAACAAAGCTAACCAATACCCCCACCAAACCCAACCAAACAGGATTCTGACAGTTCTACTGACTCTTCCCATGCTCAACTGAACATATTTTCTCTTTTCAACAGTATGAATAAGGCAGCCAATATTTTTTTCCTTTTTTTCTTGGTATTGTTGTTGGTTTTGGGGTTTTTCTTAATGTAAATAGAGGAATAGATATCAAGGTAGACAAAGAAGCAGACGGCCTGTTTATATAACTAACTAATTAGACCAGTGGCAATCAGCTAGACCAACCAAGTACTTTCTCTTTTCTGCAGCAGTTTTCATGCACTATTTTAATGTTAAAGTCTTCCTGTTCACAAGAGCCCAAGTGCAACTGAACTGAGCTTTTGAGATTTGACTGTGCCAGAGGTGCTTTCCTTCACTGTCTCACCACAGCTGAGGTTTTACACCAGTACCTTTCTCTGCCTGCTCCACTCTTTAATAGGTGCTTTAGTGCCAACTTAATAGCTTTGTACAGTATTTTTGCACAACATTAAAAAATACGCACAGATGATTTACAGCATCTACTTTTGTCCCAGCTCACAAGGGACACCTTCATAAAAGACCAAATTCCTCATACTGCATGATATATCATATAAGAATTTACTTGCCTTTTATTTTCTAATTTTAAAAAAATGTTTTCTACTCTTTCCTTTCCTTTCCTTTCCTTTCCTTTCCTTTCCTTTCCTTTCCTTTCCTTTCCTTTCCTTTCCTTTCCTTTCCTTTCCTTTCCTTTCCTTTCCTTTCCTTTCCTTTCCTTTCCTTTCCTTTCCTTTCCTTTCCTTTCCTTTCCTTTCCTTTCCTTTCCTTTCCTTTCCTTTCCTTTCCTTTCCTTTCCTTTCCTTTCCTTTCCTTTCCTTTCCTTTCCTTTCCTTTCCTTTCCTTTCCTTTCCTTTCCTTTCCTTTTCCTTTCTTCTGTAATTTTTGCCCTCTGTACTGCAAAAAAGTGTTTACATTTATGGTAACTGTTCACTTCCTCCTGAATATCTTCAAGGGGAACCCTTCTGAAGAGTTCATTGGGCTGGATTTCTGCACTTAATTATAATTACAAGTCTTCTCTGCTTTATAACTTTTTTTTTTTTTTTTTTAAAGAAATAATTATCAAAATGAGTAGTGTGACATATGAAAAACTATGCTCTGGCATGCCCATTGGTTGTTTCTATTTATCTGTGCTTGGCTCCACCACAGGTTTCCTTCCACAAAGCATTCCTGCTCTGGTGGACTCCCTTCCCAAGTCACTCTTGAAGTGAAGAGAGAGGATTTCCTTGGACAAGATAGTTAGACAGCAGTACAACACCTTGGATGTGGTGAGTTAGCTAAGACCTGATTTTCTCTCTCATCTATTTTATACACTACAAATTTTAAGGAGAGCTGAAATATCCACCCCAGATAGAGAGGTGGCAGGTAGCTGCCAGAAAACACATAGTCAGTGGAGGGTGGGTTGTGAGAATCTGAACATACCAGCCATAAGTAATGTGCTAAAGTTGTGGTGTTCACAGGCAAAACAAGACTGTTTTCCTTTAAAACCAGTTGTGAGGGAAGAAAACTATTTCCATACTGAAACGGTGGACAAATACTCTTGGTGTCTCAAACAGCTTTGTGTGATCAGAGACAAATGCTTCCAGAAGGCAGCTCAGAGGGTCCTGAAATGGGCCCCCAGGGGGTGATAAATCAGCTCCCGGAACTGACTTTTATCTTTGACTTTGGAGATATATGAAATGTTTCAGGGGGGTTTTTTTGCTATATGCCCACCCCTTTGACTTTTAAACCTGTCAGTGTCCCACACCATGTCAAACACCCTGGGGTGTAGAAGTAGGAGGCTCATGGAGAGGAACTGTTTGGAGGCCTTGGCTCTTCTGGACAAGGCAGAGGGAGAAACATCTCAAATGATTATAGATACCTATCTGTGAGCACATTATTCAATAAATTCACAGTATGGAAGAAAAATGCCAGTCTAACTGCAGATTAATAAAAATATAGGAATTTGATAATAATATGCTTTATAAGACAATAAATAGGGATGCAGTGTCGAGCTGAGATTCAGTATTATAATAATGGGTTTATTTTTTATATAAGTACAATTTTATTTCAGATTTATTTGCATTTTAATTTGTTCATATACATGCAATTAAGTAGATTTTACTTACATCCTTAATTAGAGCCACTTTACATTTTGAGCAGTGAAGAACTGCTAAACAGTGTGCTGACAATTTGACCTGAGTATAAACTGCCTGATTTTACACTATGAAAATAGCTGCTTAATTCTCTGTGGGTGACCTTTGTCTGATTCAGTAAAATTGCATTTAGACAGATGAGAAAAGTTATGCATTCAAATTCTTTTCTGGAAAGGGATTAGACCAGACTTACTAATTTTCTTGGTTCCTGGGCTATTGAGCTGTTTTTTAAGTCCTAGTCATTGGTGTTTATTTTTTCAATATGTATTTGTATTTTGCAAATAATTTGAAAAAATGTTTATAGCATTATGACCATCATGGAAACTTCCTCATGTGAAAAATGGGAAAAAGTTCCTGTAAGCCTGGTAAAAGGAAAGAATTAATGAATTCCAGCAGAAGAAAGAAAACACTAACACCTCTACAAGATTGCAGGCTTTTAACCTGAAATGAAGGCGTGGGGCTGGAGAAGGGGCTTAAGATTGCAAAGATCTCTTGCTTCTTTCTTTTTGCTGGTCATAGAAATAGAAAATACTTTTAAGGAATCTTTCTCACTTGCTTCACTGAACTCACTGAACTTCTCATTAGTGTTTTCGAAATTACACAGACTATGACAATTTGTAACAGCAAGTGAAGATTTAGAATAAATGTCCCCTGTTCTTCGTCTTTCCAAACGTGTCCTGCTGTGCTGTGGAGTTTGCTCTGTTCCAGCTTCATAGAACATAAGCAACAAACTGCCTCTATTCATTTACCTTTTATCTCAAAGTTACAGCAAGTGGCAGAATTTTGTTATGTGACCTACAGCAAAATAGTTTGGGCTAGATTTTCAAGTGCTCAGCACCCTATGTTCCACTAGTCTTTTACACCCTTTCAAAAAAAGCAAAAGGGTGTGATCCATGAATAACTCACTAATTATGTGTATGATGGAAAGTTGTCTTTTCAGGAAAAATGATAAGAAAATTACTTGAAAACAAATATGGGGTTTTCTGAAAAGTTTGAGCTGGCAGGCAAGATTTGCAACAAAAATGTAGCTCTTTTTGGAGTAGTACACATTCCCCATGGACTCATTAGTGTCAGCTGAAGAGATCACTGGATAGGTTATGTCTCCCATAGCCCAAATTTTTTGCTTGTTTGTGTTTTGGAGGATGGAAAGTTGTACCACAGGAGTTTATGAACCTTGATACATACTGGCAGATAATACTTCACCTCAGGTCATGGCCTATCAAAAGTGAAGGTGAAGGTGAAAGGAATGAATTATTTTCTCCAGGAGTTTCCACAACTTCCTTTTGAAGAAAAATCATTCCTTTACTTCAGAGTTTTGTAGGGAAAACACAAATAATTAACATAAATAGTGGTTTCAACTGGAAATAAAATTCTCTTGATATATTTTGAAATACTGTGTTGCTGGTGAAAACCACAACCATAAGTTCTGCATTCCTACAGAAAATATGTAAGTATTTAGGCAATTCAAGTCCAAAAATCGCTCCCCAGCCCCCTATTGCTTGTTGTTCTTCCCACCTGCCAGTGCACAATTCCTGTCATTTGCTTATACTTGGATTGTGTGCTCAGCTTGCAGGGACACAGAGCTTACAGGGCACCTAGAACTACGGAGGATTGCTCTGTGGCTGTGGCCACTATGGACTACACTAATTAGAAAGGCATAAAATAATTTAGCAAGCTGTGAAATGTGTACAGCCAGACATATCTGTCCCGATGGCATACTACAATGATTAATTTATTTATTCTTTTCAGTGTGTTCAGAACTGCTCTGATAGGAGGTGCTACATAAGACCTAAGAATTAGCCATTTATTATTTATTAGTCATGTTACCTCGGTTTATTATATGTGGAGAGAAAACAGATAATGAAAGCCTGATTCTCTAAGCTTAGCATTACTCAGTTTGCACTTTAGGCAGTTTTTGCAGATTCTCGGATTTATTTGTAGACACAAAGAAACTGTCACCTAGAAACAGATCAATGGACTGGCTGGGACAGGTAGCTGTCTCTAAGTTTTCAGCATAGCTGCTTCAGAAGCAAAATTATTCCAGTGAATCTGATTGTGTAGTGTAAGACGTTGCAGGACAATTTTGTTTAACCTCAGCGGGTCATGCTGTACCTTAAAAATAGATTGCATAGCTCTTATAGTTGTGCTCTTGTAGTCGTACCACTGCTATTTGTGTTTATGGCACAATCCAACTCTATTCTCAAACCAACAAAGCTACCCAGTGGTATTGACACACCACCCTCCTGTAGCAATGAATTACAGTGGTGAGTTACCCAGTTTTCAGTGGGACACATTATTCTTTGACCAATTTTTAAAAAAGGATATGCCTTTGAACTGAATTGCCTACTCTCCCTGAATTTGTTTTGTTTACTTTCAGGGAAAAGGGAAAAAGGAGAATCTCAGTTTGTCTTTTATGCACATTCTTTTGTAGGATCCTCCTGACTGGAAGATCACTATGTTTCCCCCACACATCTCTGCTAAAGTTCAGAAACTCAGCAGCAGGGAGTTCTTTTGATCCTAAGCACAACTTTTTAATTGCCCTGAACTACTGCACTACAGAAAAGTTCACTGAGAGAAACTCACCTGCAGAATGGGTTTGTAATGCCAAACTCATTTCATCTGAGCCAGATGTGACGTTGAGTCTTTTGGGCTTCAGCTTGAATGCATTCTCTTGGTCTTAAGAGAAGCCAGCATCCCCATGGAACATTCTTCACAGCCATCTTTTTAATGTGCTCTGAATTTTATCATGGCACTCCTTGCTGTTGACTTTGCTAAATCCTGTACCTAGATGCTTTTTGGCAAGCCCATTAAATCTGTCCTTCAAGTGACTTCCTGTGTATTTCCTGGTTAGCATCCTTTCTGTCCCAGAGAGGCTGGCACATGCTCAGCCTCATGTCCCTCCCTAGCCCCTGCCACTAAATCTTTTATTCCCCATACTCCCTTACATGTGACAGACAGAGAGGCCACTGCTAAGTTCAGCTGTCTCAAGATGTATTACTTGAGTGTGTCATCAAGCAAAGTCACTTTAACAGCATAACACACCCATACATTATCAGAGGAATGGTATTTTCATGATGTATTGCTGGGGTTCATCAGAGAAGTGCAAAATGGCAGAAGGCTGCACATGTGGTGATCCTTCTGAATGCAAACTAGGGGATCCCAGCAGGTTTTTTCAGGACTAATGAAGGGTTATTTTAAGGATTTCTCTATGCACCCATATATACACATTCCCTTTTGTACTGTCTCCCTGTCCAGTCATTTGTGTCTTATATTTTTCAATAAAATTATTCCAGAACCTAAGTTCTGCGTACTAAAAGTCAGAGTTCATTGGGTTCTACTAATTTCTTTGGCAATGCACAATGAATACTCATGCAAGCCAAGGGAGCAAACCTCTCTGATAAATGAACAGCTCAGCACTACAGATTTCTGCCTAATGGAGACATTGATAACCAAGAGCAATATTAGTCTTTGCATTCTGAAAAGGATGAAATTATGTGCAAGATTGGATTTAGGTTGTCCACCTCTTCCTTGTATGTAAAACCTGGCTTGTTGCTTCCAGAGGAACAGTGGGGACTGTGTCTCTGAGGCAGAGACTTCACTCATCCATCATTCTCCCTCTGTGATCTCCACATGGGTGCTTTTCCTCCCCTTCTGTCTGTCCTTCCAAGCCCCATGACAGACAGAGCACCATTCCCACCCTCAGCATACCTGTACCCCATTGAACCCCTCTTCTGAAATAGCTAAGGTGGCTCTCTGCAGCTGCCTGGAAAATCAGAGATCAGCCACTTCAGGCATCATCTCTGTGTTCACATGGCTACAGGAAGAAAGAGCAGAGTGATTCCTGTAACTGCAAATTAAGTCTTTGGACTTATGCCAATGTCATTCATGCTTGAAGGAAAAGAAGAACAAAATAAATAAGAACAGCTAATTTTCAGGGTTGTCTCTTAATACAGAGTGTTCTTCAAAATTTTTTATTCCCATTAAAGGAGTCTGGAGCTTGGCTGTGGAACAAGTTCTTCTTCTATTGCTACATAAAAGATCTCTGTTCTCTATAGGTAGTTTTGGCACCCAGACTGCCACAGTGAGACCCTTGCTTAGCACAAAATAACACTTCATATGAAACAGGAGGCATGAATCACTATATTATAAGAATAGCTTCCTCACCAAAAGCTCCACAGTAAGTAGGTTGAAGTCAGATTGTAAAGCAAGAGGAAAAGGCACTCTGGCTCACAGAGTGGAACCAAAATCAGCCTTATTTTTGTAGTAGTATTTGAAAGACATTATCTGTTTATTCTTTACTGCTCTCCTGCAATTTATCAGAAATAATCTTATTGTCCCTTTGCCCTTACAATGCCTGTTTTGAGTTACCCTTTCAATGTGTAAATCCAACATATGGCCACTGAAGTCAGTGCAAGTACACTGAAGCAAAATGAAAGGGAGGTAAGAACTAGACCTTCTATTTGTTCACTCCACATAATTTTAGAAAGATTCCCATGATTCAAAATAGTCTGTCTCATTTATGCATAGATATCTTTTCAAAGCTTATTACAGGATAACTGTTGAATCTGTTTAACCAGTTTCCATGCCATCAGGAGGTACACTTTGATGTACTTCTTTGATGTTCAAAAAGAGAAGCTTTACCATTTTATGAGACATCATGATTGGACTTCAACAAGCTTTGTATTCATGCAAAATCCCTCAGCTGATATCCTTGCAATTTTGCACCTTTTCTGCACATGGAAAAAAAAAAAGTAACTTTTATAGTGCATACACAAACAGGTGTGAAGGTTAATTGCAGACATACAAATACAATACAAAATAATCTGATATTTTCAGTGCTCTGTCTCTCCCTTCACATTTGTGAAAAGCTGAGAACATCTTCTTCCAATGCCTGTTAAATCAGCTCCTGTGCTAATGTAAATTGGTCTTACTCTATTGACTTCAATGGGACTATGCCAATACACACTGGCAGAGAGTCCTCCATCACGTCTAGGCCTATAATTAATTCCAGCTATTGCTTTTTCACTGTCATATATTGCTTTTTCAGAGCTTAAGGTCAATAGAATGCCCTCTTTTTAATACATTACACACAATAATAAATAAGCCAATGAGATAATAGTACTTCCAGAACACTGAGCAGAGATTATAATAAACTAGTGGATTATGAAGATGTTTGAATCCATCATTTCAGATGCTAGCAAAACAACAAGTTCAGAAGATGAGTACATTGTATGCAGTTTAAATATTCTGTGGTCATGAATCACCAAGTTTAAATATTAAAGCTCGAAATGCTTTTTAGCCTGTTCCCAAGAAATATTCATCATTTTTTAACTGCACTTTTTCATTTCTTACGGAGCGGATTAATCCTTAAAAAAGATTTCTCCATTCTAATTATGGGTACCGATCTAAAAGCAAATAATAGCAGAGATATGCTGGTGATCTGTTAACAACTTCCTCTTAGAAGGTTACATTTCTTTAAAGATAGATCTGTTCATCAGTATATATTCTCCTTTAAACTGGCAGAGAGAAACTGATTTGGAACAAATTGTGGCAGATAAGGTTTTGAGCAGCATCACCACTAACTCCCTGAGACAGAGTATCATGCTAAGGCACCAGGCTGAGTTTGGGTGAGTAGGATGCTGTACCTTCACAACCGGAGACTCTGGCTGGTCCATTCCCCTCTCACCTGGGGCTGCCTCTGAATTTCATTGTCAGAGGAAGGTCAGTGGCCTCGCTGCAAAAGCGGGGGTCGTGATGGTTCGCTAACCGATCTCAGAGTGCAAAAACACACGGTGGGGATCTCAGGTTTAATCAAAAACAATACATTTTTATTGAGTGCCAAAAACTCAGCAATGTGATAGAGGGGAGTTGAAAGGAAACAAAGGATAGAGAGAAAAAGAAAGGGTGGGATTATTAGGTACCAGCAGAAGAGACAAAGTCCTCGACGCCTCTGTTGCGTATAGATCCATCGTCTTCTGTGGGGAACCTTTGAAGTTGGGTTAATTCGGGGGGTGTCTTTTATAGCCTTTGGCTACGCAGGCGACAGGCGGCTGGCCAGGCAGGTGGGAGCGCCGGTTCGCTGAAGGAGAGCAGGCAGTGACAAGTCTTGTTCTGCCTGAACAAGCTCGGGCAGGCTGCCAGCACAGGCAGTTCCACCATGTCCAGTCCCTTGTCCCTGCACAGCGTTCCCATAGGAACGCCTCGGTCCAGCGAACACCTGCAGCAGACTTCCCACCTCAGCCAGGCTGGGCTCCTTGCCTTTAGGGGTCTTCCGTCCTTGGCAACATGGAGACAGTCATGAGGCAGATGAAGGGTCTCCGGACCGTCTCTCACACTTTGCCATACCAGAATTCCCCTTAAAAAAAAGAAGAACAAATGTGCGGGAAGGTATTTCCAGCTGAGGTACCCAACAAGCACAAATATTTGCTCCCTCGAAGCTCTACTTTTTTGTTGTGGACTTCAGAGTTCCTCAGAAACACTGGGCAGGAGTAACCAGAGACATTAGTCAGACTTTGAATTTGCTTTTTCTCCCCAAAATGCCATTAGTGACCATCATAATTCAAGCAAATACATCTGTATTTTTGATTTATTTATACTTAACATGATATTGCATTACTTGTCAAGAGGGCAACATCATAAATGGATCGGCAAGAAAAATGTTTTTACAATATCATGAATTGTTGATGGCTTCCTCTGTCAAAGCTGACATCTGGAAGTTTAATATAGCAGTATGTTGCCAACAGCATTTGCACTCCATAATGACCTTTTTTCAATTTGAAAAGCAGTAGGCCGTATTAAGATTAGCTACATCTGGTGCCCAAGGGAAAAAAATCCTAATTTGAAGAAAAAAACAAATGAATTTAAGGTGTCTGTTGTTGCCTGTGCAATGATTCTGCTTTATTTTCTTTTAAAATGTGTGCATGATGCCCTGTTAGTTGGCAGCTGTGGCAACAAGATGGAGGAAGATACTTGGGCAAACATCCACTGATGATATAAATATACCTTTACACAGTACCACACAATATACAATACTGCACTGCAATGGGTAGGTTGCATGTGCTCTGTGAACGAACATGGGAAATTTCTCAGGTAAGCAAAATCTAGTAGTTCTTCCTGCCTGTGTGAGTAGATACAGTATAAGGAGAATCAATGCAGAAGAAGCAGAATTTATCAGCTGTTACTGAGGAAAATCAGTTTCTAAAGGCAATATATTGAACTGGCTGGCAGCATCCATCCAGCCCTCGGCTGTAGGTATTCACCTGATTAAACATACCTGCCTACAGCAGAGATATCTATGCTTGAGTAGCGTCTGCTTTCCTTAACAATCAAACAAGATCTAGTCAGCTTGTTTATTGGCTTCAACTCTCCTCATCTTAAGGAACAGTAGAAAATTTCTCCACATGACAGGGGAGAGTTGTTACCCAAATTTCTACATATGTTTACCAGCTATAGAAACTTGTTTTGATTTAATAGTTGCTGGGTCACAATGTTGATTTGTTTGCTCTTGTAGTTGTGGGGCTTGTTTTCAGAATTCAGAAGAAAATTAACTCTGTCCCAGCTGATACCAGGACAAGAAGTGTTCAAAGCTGCAGAGTTTTCACACAGTTCAGTGTAGAATTGAATTCCCATCTTTCTGAAGCCTAATTCAGAGCCCGTCAACAAGGCTGGCTCGCCAGACAGATCAGGGGAGGGAAGATTCATCTGCTGGCTGAAGGGCTGGATACTGAACATAGCAGGATGAAATATTCTGGCTGAGAAAATGGATATTCTGGGGTTTTCAATGGCTTCTAAATACTTTCGTGTATTCACTTCAATTTTACTTTTAAGAAAATGAGGCAAAAGAAATGTTCTATATTTCTGACATTTTTCTCTTCCTCCTAAAGTATGTTTAAAAAAGGAAAAAGATTTCTGACAGCAACTATACATTTATCCTAGTTTGTCTTAAAAGATCACTTCTTCTCTGAGCCAGGAGAATTAAATGCATAAGCCCTTTCATAGCAAGATATGCTGGAGATTAAAGAAATAACTATCTTTCATAATTCACGTATAGCAGGAGTGAAAAATAATCTGTTATTATCTAGAGCAAAGAAAGTAATTTTTATCCAGACATGAATACTTAATCATCAGACCAAGTGATGTTGCCCATATTAATACAGACAAAATAAATCAGCCTTCAAGTCTACTGCAGCCCTTAAAATAAAAGGAATATAAATCATCTGTTTGCCATCATAAAAAAGATCTTTTAAAGAATGAGCATGCAGTGACTATCCCCCAAAATTAAAAAGGAGGATTAGTTTGATTATGATAGGACAAATTAATTATACAAGTTTTGCTGGTACCTGCTGGTCTGCCAGAGCAACATGATAGAAAGACATTTTCTTGGGTTTGGTGGCATAGACAGGCTTGACTTTATTTTGTGTCTTTTATTCTTTTCAAAACAAAATGTCCTGGAGCAATGTGACAAAACATTATTTTCTGAGGTCTCCAAGTCCTGCTCAGTGCTATGGTTCATGTGGTAACTCATCAGCATCAATCAAAGTAAAGGGCTTCCAGTAGTCTTGAAGTCAAATCCAGATAAAAGATACCTTATTCCCGCACTGAGTGGTAAATGTATAGGTCACCTCCTTCACCAGCAGACAGCCTGGGTGAGGGGATGGATTCAGCAACCATGCAGGAGTTGAATACGAATGTGTTTGTTTGTGGGTTTTTTTACCAAAAGTTTATGTTCATATTATTCCACCATACTGGATAGAGGGGATCAGCAATTCACTGGAAGGGGGATTTCATGGAATTGTTTTGCTTTACTCCTGCTGTGAGTCACGCATCAGGAATATTAATGTCTTGGAAACGCTGTTCTTTAAATGCTCGTGTAACCAAAATAAATCATAACTTGATACTTGCTGTTCATGCACCCAAGTAGTCAAAAAAGGTAATATGTATTCTTGGTGTATTTGTTCTCAAATTTTGACTTTGGGCTGGGGACAGGTTGCAAGCTTCCCAGATATGTCATCCTGATACAGACTGAGATCCTCCACGGATGCTTTAATCATTTTCATATATAGAGTGAACAAGTATAATAGTTTTTCCTCTATGTTCTTTGCCAGGCAGAGTCCAATCAGACTGCAGAGTCTAACACAAACATCAGTGTATCTCTAATGCTTCATTTCAATCACGTCTGACACTTATAATTTTCAGCAAACACATTCAGCTGTATCAGTAGAAGGTTTGGTGACACAGACATGCACACACCCAGCAGAGGGGCATGTGAAGCTTAAATCCATTGCATATTCTTCCAACCTTTCCTAGAAAAAATAAATATGTAAAGTTAATTTTATGGGAGGAAATTGAGAGATTTCCCTCTAGAAAGGGAATAGAGCTACCACACTTACAGTGAAGGCTGTAGTGTAACTTGTAAAAAAAAGTAACAACCTCAGTGTAGAGCTTCCTTCAGTTACTTTAGTGTATCTTGATCATGATGAAGAGAGATAAAAATTCATGAGAATGGGAAATATTTAATGCGTGTCCACTCACTACTCTGCTGTGGGCCTCAGATAAGATACTGCTAAATTTGTACCTGCCTTTGTAGAACCCATTTTATCTGTGTTCATAAAGTGCCTGCAACAGTGCTTCCTTGTAATGGAGTGGTTCCTCTTAATAAACAAGAGTCTGACAGGACAAGGCAATGCTGGGAAAAGAGAGACAGCCCAGTGATGAAGGTTTCAGGCTGGACAGGAGGAAACATTTCTCTTGAATACATGCCATGGATGGAAAGTCAATAGATTAATAAAATGACATAATAGAGAAGATGAATCCTACACAATATTCTTACTGGATGTAAAATACTTCTGGTCAAAGTGTGAGAGCAAACTCTCAAAATACCAGAAAAATTGTAATGATTTTAATTAGGTAAACATTGCCACATGAATAAGATCCAATGTGAATTCATGCTTTTGTGTGTATATGAAATCAATCATGTCATATTATCTATTATATGCTTACTTAAAATTAATGCTTCTGCAGTATTTTGATAATGTGCAATAAAATAATGAGTTCACAGAGCACAACGGAGCAGAGTTTTTTAAGGTAATCTGTGAGTTTAAACATATTTATAGTAGTAAAAATCCAAACACAGCCTACAAGCATGCAAAAATAAGAGTGAGGAACTTAATGCTCGCAGGTTATTTTTTCTCTAAAAACTTAGTATCTAAACTAAGCTTGCAATGCCTACATATGCTTGGGAAAAAAAGGGATGCCATTAGAAAAGAGGGAAGAAACATTAAAGAAAAATAGGTAACCAAGGAAGAGTTCATACCACAAATAATTTTGCTATTAAACCTCAAAATATTTGGACCTTAAGTATTATTTCATTACATTGAAAGGTTCATCATCAAGAGACCGAGGGGGAAGTTTGAGGGCCTTCTGCTGCTGAAAGAGAAATCTGGTATAATTTAACCTCACAGAGTTTGTTCTTAGTTATTTTTAAGAGATTAGTTAGAAACACTGCTATTACAGTCTTTGGGGAATTTTAGCAGAGTGGAACCAAAGACCTGCTTAAAGGAATTCACTAACTTCAGAAGAGCTTAGCAGGTAACAAGGACTCAGGGGCTGGACCTTTGCCCTGTAAGAAAAGGAAGAATGTTTGGGATCAACTTGCCTGCTTAGCAAAAATGTGCCTGGGACACTTTCTTATCAGGAAATGAAGTGGAAGGTTAGGATAGGATAGGATAGGATAGGGAAAGGAAAAGGGAAAGGAAAAGGAAAAGGAAAAGGAAAAGGAAAAGGGAAAGGGAAAGGAAAAGGAAAAGGAAAAGGAAAAGGAAAAGGAAAAGGAAAAGGAAAAGGAAAAGGAAAAGGAAAAGGAAAAGGAAAAGGAAAAGGAAAAGGA
>VYXC01012082.1:179429-203886 GCA_013397175.1 Platysteira castanea | reverse complement strand
AAGGAAAGGAAAGGAAAGGAAAGGAAAGGAAAGGAAAGGAAAGGAAAGGAAAGGGTGACCTCTGCCCACAGACTTCTTAATGTTTTGTGTTTCCTTAAATTATCCTTCAGCTTTGTTGAAAAATATGTGTATTAGTAATATTTATTATAAATACAATACTGTAACATTTAAATATAAATACTGTCCTAACAGTCCTTTCTGACCCTCCAACTCCTACATCTCCGGTTCAGGAATACATATATTTTTTATCACTGTAAGATAAAACAAGATTTGACTTCTAGATTTGACTCCTAGATCCAAAGAGATTATTATTATTTAGCTCTCAAAAAAACTGTGAGCACTAAACTTTGTTCAGCTTTTGAAAAAACCCAGTACAGTTTACTTTTGTCTTATGTATTTGTGAGGAGGTTGTGCATCTCTAAGAAAATAGGAAAGTAAATGAAAAAACCCCTTGTTTCCATTGGGAGCTACTTAATTGACAGAAACATTGATTTCTTAATGAAGGGGGTTTTTTGTTTCTTTAATTCTGCCTTCTGAATTTACAAAGAAAATAAGAGGTGATTTTTGGTTTGTTTTCTTTGGGGGGGTGTGGTTGATTGGGTCTTTGGTTTTGGTGGTGTTGTTTTTTGTTTGGGTTTTTTTTGGGGGGGGAGAGGAGGTGTGATAGTTGCTCTTTTTTTGTTATTCTTCTTCCAGAGATTATAATTCAATTTACTCCTTGGAATAGAATAGAATAGAATAGAATAGAATAGAATAGAATAGAATAGAATAGAATAGAATAGAATAGAATAGAATAGAATAGAATAGAATATTTCAGTTGGAAAGAACTTAAAAGGACAATCTAGTCCAACTGCCTGACCCCTTCAGGGCATCATCATGACTAAGTTAAAGCGTATTATTAAGGGCATTGTCTAAATGTCTCTTTAACACTGATGGGCTCAAGGCATCAATCACTTCTCTAGGAAGCCTGTTCCAGTTGTTCAGGGACTTTGAAACTGAGTATTCTGATTGCTTCATCTATATCCTTTAACTTCGCCTAAAACTGAAGAAATTATGGAATGCTACAACAGGAAAAAGGAAACTGTGACACAAAACCATCTTTGAAGATCCCATGAGAGGCATATACCACTTGTATATCATGACAAAACACTCAGTAGGTTCTCCCAGATACAGAGTGCCACTCTGATGTCACAGTTTTAAAGAAAATACCCCAAAATAGCCCAAAAATAAGAAACAGTCTCTTCACATGATCTCCTTGGATATTTGTTCAATAGCAAAGGCTTTCAGGGGATTACACAGAAGAAAAAGAAGGTTGGTTTCCTTGATTAGGGGAAGGAAGAGATGGAAAAGGAAGTGGCAGAGCCCTCTGAGAAAAGCTGCTGTGCCATGAGCCTTGGTGTTGATCCAGGCTGGAAGAACTCCTGCTCCAGCCTATACACCAGTTACTAAAGTCTCACATACCAGTGTAACCCCAAATGCCCCAAACTCTAAGGGCATTGCAAAGTGTAAGTTAAGGAAGACTGCAGGGGGGAATGGGGGGAGGTGTTTCGGATTTTATACCAAAGTTTAGGAAAGTTCCTGTAGAATCCGAAAATACAGGAGGTAATAAGGTGGAATAAAATAATTCTTCCCACATTTTCATCCACTCCTAGCTCAAGAGAGAAATAAGACTACTGAGCCTCTGCCATCACAGAGAACTCTTCCATTAAATAGCCCTGGCAAGCTCACTGTCCTGGTGGTTCTGTCTGCGGGAATACATCCAGAAGAAAAATGGCCTTGTGTGTGCATCCTGTGAAACCAAATGTCACAGTGAAACCTTGGATCAGTACATTTTTCAGGTAATACTGAGCTCATTCTCACTAGCTAAGGAAATCTGACTGTCTGCAAGCCTGCTAGGGTCTATGCTGCTGTTCTTTCCAGCATCATGCTGACATGCCTCCCACAGTTTGCTTAGAAAGCAGATGAAATCTTTGTCACAGACCACAACACCTGCCATAGCTCCCTATCTAAAAATAAAATCTGAACCTCTTAGCTCATCTTTTTCTTCTCTCTTTTGTTTTATACATCAATGGATGACATCAGTAATTCAGGCTACTTGATGGTTTTACTGGAGCTTGCCAAAAAGCTGGTTTCTCACATCTTTTCTAAGAAGGAATAATGCTCAGAGATTTTGGTGAAATAAACAGGACAGAGTCTGAGGCACACAGCACTGCACATTACAGAGTGGCAGGGAGAAGAAAGGAGAGGATAAATAAGCAGGAAAGGCTTTTGTGAATAATAAAGAATGAGATGGATAACTGCTCTCATACAGATCCAGAGGAAGAAATCATGTTATTTACATGAGAGAAAAAAAGAAAGGAAAACAACTATTATTTCTTCAAAATGGTAAATGCCTGAGTTTTTAGTGTACGTCTCCTCTCTCCAAATGTGGCACACTGGTGTAATAGAAAGCAGGAATCCAAAATTAATAGAGCAAGAAGGTATTTTCATATCTATCCACCATGACAAATTAACAGACTTACAAACAACTAAAAAAAAAAAAAAAACAGAAAATAAAAGCTTAACTATAGAAGGTCTTCTCCATCTGTACAGTACAGACATCAGATTCTGATTAACTGTGATACAGAACTAATCTTTTCAATTAATGCAAATGAGCTGCACTTTTATGTAGACTGTTACCAGAGGGCATTCAATGATATTTTTATTCACTACATTTGACCTTAAAAATGTTTTGTAGTCATCAAGGATACAATTTTTTCACACAGTGGGGATGTAGGAACAGCTAATTAAGTGGTGTTTAATGACATTTGTTCCTTAAAGGAGGGCTGATTAAATGTAGCATGTAATTTTTTACCAAATCAAGCAATTCAGCCAATTTCCACATGTGCTTAATAAGCTAGGCCTTAATAATTGCACATCTTGCATAGATGCACCAGTCACAAAGGTTTGCGGGCTGCTAAATGTAATGTTACTTATTTGCAAGCCTTATTTGGTTAGAATGCAGAATTCTGATTTCTTATTCCAAGTTTATTACTTTTTGAGAATAAAGGAAATTTTTTCAGTTCTAGTAAGTGGAATATATTCTGGATTCACTTGTGAGCAGTTACTGCAAAGAAACCGAGAACGAGCTTCTCAAATGCAGAGTTTTCTGAGATCTTACTTTGGCAGTTTTAAACCACCCATTGGAAGCAAAAACATGGCTTGCTTGGGCTTTGAGCTCTGACCAGCATGGCACCCTGGTTTTGAAAATCAACCTGTCTGCATGTCAGCACAGCATATACGGTCTGAGAGAAGCTCTAGAAGGTATCTGGGGTGAGTGAGCGGGTGGATGAGCTCAGACACGAGGAAAGCTGGAAGAGATGGAACAGGTAGCTTATTTTCCCACTGAAAATCAAGCACACTGTTTTCACCATATTTAGAGAAGGCTGAGGGCTGCCCTCACAACAGTCTGCATCTCCCTCAAGGGAGGCAGTGATCTCCTCTCCCTGGTAACTAGGGATAAGATATGAGGAAATGACATGAAGCTTCATTGGGGAAGTTCAGACGGACATTGGGAAAAGGTTCTTCACCAAGACAATGGTCAGTCACTGGATCCCCAGGGAACTGGTCATGGCATCAAGCCTGTCAGAGTTCAAGGAGTGCCTGGACAATGTTTTTAGTCATATGGTTTTTGTTTAGGAAGCCCTATAAGGAGCAGGGAGTTGTATTTAATAACCTCTGTGGATCCCTTCCAACTCAAGATGCGATTGTATAATTCTGTGATCGTCCCCTCTATACTGTAGTGACTAAAGTTCAACTGATGTAGGTGAAACAATACAAATTTTAAATACAAAATTTTACTGGCTGAAAACGTTATCCAATGCCAGAAATACTTCATTGATTCTCAAGAGTTACAAATATACACCCTTTGTATAGAAGCAATACAAAACATTCCTCTCCAACAAAATAGTCAGGATTCAAAGAGATATGACTCAGTTGTACAGCAATGAGTCTCCAATTTTTCAAATGAAAATTATCTGCAATCCTCCTACAGCATGATAGTTACAGGTCAGGGATAATGATACATAAATAAAATACTTAGCATGTTCATAATCAAAATGTTACTGCTTTACAAAAACGTTAATTTTACTTTTATAATTACAAGCACTCTAATTACACTGTAACAACCATCAGGGGTCATCTCCCAGTTTCATCCACCATCCGGCAGTGGCACTTCTGCCAACTGCAGGAACGTATATGCATGTGTGTTTGGAGAAATAATGATAGTTTTCACCTACTTTCAATACTCTTTCTAAATTGTTATGGGTCTCCAGTGGTATGAGGAGCTCCAGTGAGTGGCACAGATTCAGGAGAATCATAGCAGGAACCTGGCTGTATTACATGCGCAGCCTTAGCTCTCATTTTAGCTCTCTTGTGGTAATGATAAATGCACATTAAGCATTATAATGGTGTAAAAATAAACTGTTCGGGTCAAAACAGTATTTATCAAAGATTTATTTATATGATGACCATTTTGAGATGATATAACATCCCTGGCCTTCCCTAGTCATTGGGAAGGATGGTCTGTGTAAGTGTTCCATGTGTTTGGTGAGGGCCAATAGCCACAATAAAACCAAATTCCTACCTGTCTGTAGCAGTTCTGGCACTGTATTATCAGACCTTGATGCCTTACAATACTTTAAGATATGCACTACAGTCCAAATATGCATTGAGAAACCACAAAGAAGTATTTCTTATTAGAAGTTTCAGTCTTTGTTAAAAAAAAGAAATACTTAAAACAAACAATTAAGGAGCATGCTTTAAGATCTCTGTAATGAGAGATATAAAATAACAATCATTAATTTCAAGTAATATTTGCACTTCAAATCTTTTCAGGACAGTGAAACTCACCTTGCACCACAGATTCTCAGTACCCAATTAAAGATGATTTAAATTGACTCCACTGTCAGTATTTTCTGACTTAGCTGCCTGAAGTCATTCCCAGAGGTGTTCTTTTTTTTTACTTTTCTTTTTCAGTATTCCAAATTTAAATCAATCCAGCACTAACTTTCTTCCTTCTTCCTCTTGAGAGATTCAGATTTTCAGCCTCATTTTTTTTCCTGTGAGTACCTTCTCACCAATCTTTTTCTGAAATGTCAAGGGCACAGGACCCAGTATCTGTAAAAATTGTCCGTGACTTGAACTCATTTCTGCTTCATCATTATAATGTCCCACCCTTAAGGGGAAAGGAGCATCCAAAATTTGTAGATGCTTGTGGTCAAAAGGAACAAAAGTCAGAGGGTTTACAAAAAGTCACAAAATTTTTTTAGTAAATGACACACTTGTCACGGAAATTTTTATATAAGCACTCAGCAGTGGGTGTTGGCTAGAGGTGGAAAATGAAAATGAAAAAGGAAGGAAGGAAGCAAGGAAGGAAGAAGGAAGGAAGGTAAAAGAAAGAAAAAAAGAGAGAGAGCAAGAAAAAGATCACAAGTCCTGGTTCCAGCATCAATCCAGCTGATGGAATGTCCCAGATCCTGAGGCACACAGCTCAGCCTGATGGAGTTACCTTTTTATAGATAGGTTTTCCCCACCCTGAAGACAGATTTCTCACTTTCTATACAAATTAGTTATGCACAGTCTATTCCTTCAGACTTTCTGGAAATGGTTGGAGGCATCAGGGACCTTGGGTGGTCTTGTTCCCCCCCTACATTCCATGCCCACTTCCTGTGCTTGCACTGGACTATGTTGTGCTTATCTCCAGGAACAACAACCACCATGTTTGTCCTGGGAAAGTGCTGCCCTACCTCTGTATGGCCCCTTCTCCAGCCACAGCTTGTTCTCTCCCACAGTGGGTTATTACCAACAGTCCTTGGTAATTACCAACAATTCTTGTCTGTTGTGAGCAGCACTCCTTGGTTGGCTCCACAGCCATCCAGCTATTGGTGTTTGAGCCATACACATTAAATCCTTGTCTTCTGGGAGTCTCCAGCCATTATAACAAAGTCTTCAGTTTCCTACGCACTGACAACAGTTCACAGTTTGAGAAAAAAAATTACCTGGCAATTCCATTTTAATAAAAGGCTTGGTGGAACTAGATTTGTTTTGACTAACGACCTGGCTGACACTAAAGGTTAAGGTGCCAACTGATCAGCACAAGTGGCCAGTCAATGTCAGAATCAGCATTTCTGAGAACTCGAGCATCAACGACCATTGACTGTCAACAGCTGGTCACAAGGACCTCTGTAATAGACATGCTGAGCCTGGGTCTTCACAACTCTGCGTTGTGAGTGACAAAAGAACAAATCAAAAATGTCCATACTACTGGCAGCTGCAAATTCCAGCTATTCCAGTTCATTTCTCATTTTATTCCTGGTAGCAAATGCAGCCACCACATTTCCACCCTTGCTGATGACTGGCTTTATATTAGAGATAAGGGTTTAGGGAATGGTCGAGGAATCTTGGCCACCAAACACTCCTGTATTTCCCAGAATATTATCTCCTTTATATTCTCAATTTTGAAAAATTTTTGAAAAGGTTTTGGGTTTGAGGGTTTTTGCGTGGTTTTTTTTTGTTTGTTTGCTTGAGGTTGTTGTTGTTGTTTTGTTTATTGTGGTTTTTAAAATGGAAACTTCCTTATGATTTTGTCCCCTCTCAATTTTGCAAACTAATATATTTTTGTCTTTCTGTGTCTCAGCTGGATACACAGCATAGTAGTAAAATAGGAGCATTTTCCTCTGGCTGACTGGGATTTATTTCTTGTATCCATTAAGCATCTACATATTTCTATACCTCAAATATCTATCACAGAAAAGCAGAAAGAAGGAGCAAAAGGGAAGGAAAGCTCTAATTATAACCAGAGAAGAGAGAGATGAGGGAGAGGCCTTGATGATCAGCTAGTGTATCTCCCTTTAAAGGAAACTTTACTTTTCACAGTATGTTTTTCTCCAGATCTGTCCAGTCTCGTCTATAAAATGTTTTAAGCAATAGCTTTTCTATCACATTTTTTCTAAGATTATTCCACAATAGATTTCATGGCTGGGAACTAAGCTTTAATATACAAACTAAATGTATTCAAAATTATAGAATCATTTAGGTTGGAAAACATCTCTAAGATAATTGAGTCCAGCTGTTAACCCAGCACCAGCATGTTCACCACTAAACTAGATCCCCAAGGGCCACATCTACAGGTCTTTTTAGTGGATTTATATAAACTTTCCTCATGTACTCCTCACATGAAGTGATAAGATACTTCTAATAGTTGACTTTCACATGAGGTGTAGTGAAATTCCCTCTATTACTACTTCGCTTCTTATTCACTCCCTGAGAGTTTTCTCTTTAAGGGGGGTAGGCTTTCAGTTGTTTTTTTTTTCCATTTGTTGCCTTTTGTTTGCTTTACTCCATCAATGCAATCAGCATAGCTAAATCAAAGTTACAGGCCACTGAAATTTCATTTGGTACATTTCTTTAAGATTTGTGTCATTTTGACCTGCAACTAAGGCATGGGTTCAACATTCTTTAAACCTTATTTATTGCCTCATACTGAGTAACACATATGAGATCCAGTTTTTAAAATGAGTGGAATTTGTAAAATGACTGGAAGATACTTCTATTTTGGTCTGTTTATGCTGTGAGGTCTCCAGGAAAGATTTGAGAAATAGTCAAGAAAAAACCACATGGTGAGAAATTATCAAAAGATTAAAATCATCACAATCATGCTATGATTAATTATGACGCACTATTTTCTTTGGCAAGGCATGCATATTGCTTCGAGTAGAAGACTTACTATTTAATTGAATTCAGACAAAAAGAGAATGTTTCCTGATACTCTATCTTTGTTGTGAGTTTCTTGCCATTGCTTGTGACAGGTATTGTCTTACAATACCGTAAACACTACCAAAACATTTGGGTAATTCATCAGAAAATTCTAAGTATACCCAGTTGTGCAAATATTTCTTAACAACTGATTTATGTCTTTGTATAGCGGTACCCATATTTAGTGGTCCCCAAGCAACATTAGCACCTGCCTGTAGTATTTGATGTCTGCGATCCCAAATTATCATTGTTCAGTTTCAGATCAGAACTATTTCCAGTATAAAAATAAACTACTTTATGCGCGCAAGCCCAGAGATCACTTTTTAAAGCAGAGTATGTGCTCCAGCCAGAGAAAGTACTTAACTGATTTGCTCCACTTGTACATAATGATTTCATGAAACAAAACATGAAGTCCTGAGATTAACTAGGTTTGAGATTTTTTTAAATAAAAATAATTTAATTGGTCCAACAGAAAGTTGCAAATTAAGTAGTACATTAGTTTTGAAATAATAAAAAATATTTGACTACAAATAGGTTAAATTTTAATAAAAGCAAAGGACAAATAGATTGATTGGGCTTATGATATAGATTTCAATCCACTGAAAATGAGTTCAATTTTTTTTTAAAAAAAAGTTGACTTGTGTAGTTTTAAATAAATTGATTTTTTTTCCTTTTGTACTCCACTTAAATCAACAGACCACAAATTCAGTTAGTTTTGTTGCCTAGTTTCAATGTCAGTGCTCGAGCAAGTAAAACTCTGCAAGGCCAAATACCACTAATCTTTCTTTTTCATTCCTTCGTGAGGAAAATACATTAAGTGGCAGCGGTAATGACCTCATATCACCTTAACAGTATGTGTTCAGTGTGATTTTTTCATATACAGTCTACACATAGTGCATTTCTCATTCAGTCAGTGTAGGGAGTAGAACTTGTGATTAAACGTGTGCATTTGAGCTAGATAATCAACATGTGAGTTAACATGTGCCATAAAGAACAGGATGCACAAGCCTGAACTAAAAAAGCTTTCTGAATCACTTTTGTGACTGCAGCTCAGGTTCCTTCCACCCAGAAGGAATGGAGTTCACATAATTTCTTTCAAATACACCAGTGTGGGGGCTGGTGGGCCTGTTGTTGTGGAGGCCGCTGAGCCCATAAGACAAGGGACAAAAAGGGTCCATTAGTGAGGCCGTCNTCCCTGCTCTCCCATTGGTCCTCGTTCCTTAGTCCCGCCCTTGCTGTATCCCTATTGGTTCTCTTACCCTGGTCCCGCCTTTGTACCGCCCCCGTGCCCTCAGACCATTGGCCCTGATCCTCTCGCCACCCCCCTGTAAAATCCTGGACGCTCCATTGTTGCTGGCCTTCGTCCCTGGACGAAGCCACTCCCTCATGTGAGTGGCCACAATAAACCCTCCCGCGGAACCCCATACAGAGGCCCTTCCCGGACTCTTTTTTCGTCAGCCTGCGTGTGTGTGTGTGTGTGTGTGTGCTGCTCTGGTGGCAGAGGGGGCTTGCATGAATGCCTCTGTGGCCTCCCTCATTCGTCCCCGACAGGGATAGGCAGCTCCCGGAATGCTGGATCCTACAGGAGACGCTTGGGGAAGATGCATTCCCCTCACCAATGGTGTGCGCAGCAGCTCTACCAAAGCGGCTTCTTGCAGAGATGCTTTTGGGAAGGTTGCGGCACTTTTACCACCAACACCAGCCACAACGCACCAGTTTTTAGGTTAATTTCTCGTATTTTCTGTGAACTTTGCCTAGCAAAGAATACTTTTTTTTCTATAACTAGAAGTTTTTATGAACAAGAATATTTCCCTTTCTGCTTTCCTTTTCCTCAAACAGCAGGCTTTTTCACTGATAAGAGAATTTCCCCATAAGCAGAGAGGTATGACATCCCTGGGACCAGCTGAACTTTGAAATTGCATAAGCAGCTTTCTTTTTCAACAGGTGTCCAAGCAGGATAACTTGGCTTCATGCTGCTGTTTCAGCACTAACTTCATCGGCAGTAGCCGCAAACATTTTCAAGATAGGAAACAGGTGTTTCAACATGCTTCGCTGGGCAGAATGAAGAACAATTCCCTCCCTGGTGTCAGTGTACATGATATATTCAATGATTGCTACTTTCTGATCGAGAATACGTGCACTCATATAGTAGAGAGCAATCCATCTGGTTTTGTAATCAGGAATGAGTTGCTGAAATAGAAAGTCATTACTTTGGTGGGGAGGAGGGGAGTAGTGTCTGGCAACTGGCTGAGAATGTTTTGCTTAACTTTAAAACCAGCTGAATACTGGAAATATGGCTAGATGATATGAGAGCTGGGGTTTTTTTCATATAGGGGAAGCATATGTAAGTGGGAAGAAAAAAGAAGTTGAAAGATGAAAAGAGAAGTCTAATTAAATGGAATGAAAAAAAAAAGATTATAAGAATCAAATTCTTACCCAGAGTCTGTTCCAGAGGGAATGTAGTTGTGCTGACTAATGTCAGCTGAGGGTTTAATTATGCGGATAGCATCACAGTATAGTTTGGGTTGGAAGGGAACATGAAAGGTCATCTAGTCAAGCCCCACTGCAATGAGCAGGGACATCTGCAACTAGATCAGGTTTGCAGAGTCCTGTCTAGCTTGACCTTGAATGTTTCCAGGGATGGGACCCATCTCTGGGCAATCTGTGCCAGTATCTCACCATGGTCATTGTAAAAAATACCTTCCTTATATATAGTCTGAGTCTACCTTCTTTTAGTTTAGAACTGTTACCCCCTGCCCTATCACAACAGGCCCCAATAAAAAGGTTGTCCATACCTTCCTTAAAACTCCTTTTCAAGTACCAAAATTCTGCAGTGAGTTCTACCTGGAGCCTTCTCTTCTCCAGGCTGAAAAACCCCAACTCAGTCTGTCTTCATAGCAGGGGTGCTCTAGCCCTCTGCTTGCTCTGGACTCAGGTCCATGTTTTTCCTATGCTGAGGACCCCAGAGCTGGGTGCAGTGATCCAGCTGGGGTCTCATGAAAGTGGAGTAGACAGGCAGAATCAGCTCCCTCAGCCTGCTGGCCAAGCTTCCTTTGATGCAGCCCAGGGCACAATTGGCTTATTGGGCTGCAAGTGCCCATTGCCATCATGTCCAGCCTTTCACCCCCTCGTACCCCCAAGTCCTTCTCAGCAGGGCTGCTCTCAATTCCTTCATTCCCCAGCTGATACTTGACACCAGATGTTGCCCCAACCCAGGTACAGGATGTTACTCTTGTCCTTGCTGAGCCTCACGAGGTTCACATGGACACACTTCCCAATCTTGTGCAGGACCCTCTGGATGTCCTTTCCTTCCAGCATGACATAGTTTGGTGTCATCAGCAAACTTGCTGAGGGTGAGCTCAATCCCACTGTCCATGTCTTTGATGAAGCTGTTGAACAGAACTGGTTACAACCCCGTATTTAAAATCCTGCTCTCAATTTAGCAGTCACACTACAAAATCTTCATTACCATTACTGTACTGGAATTACCCAATTTCGTGTTTGAAATATAGAAAAATATTTAAGCTACTGTCTTTCAACAGCTGTTGGCAAATACTGCCCTCCCTAAGGGTGATCACAGTGCACAATGTAACACCTGCATTACCTAGAAAAGCTCAAAATTGGCTTTTGATGAAGAGAAGGTGAGAATGATTTTGTGGTAAATGGCATTTAGCACAATGCCATGGTAGTGGCCATGGGAAAAGCGGCCCAGGAGTCAGAACTCATGTTTGCACCTAGGAAACTCAGAAAATAACTTCCCAGGATAATTACTTTTATTTACTAGAAGCAGGTGTAACTTAAAGGGCATTATGTTCTTTTTTCTAATAAATGGGTAAAAGTGTTCTTTTACTTATTTTTGCTCAAGAATGAAACTAAAAATCAGTACCCCACCATTGTGAATTCAACCCAGTGGTAGCGTATCATGAATTACTGTGATTATTTTGTGCTCTATATCTGTATTCCTCTATGAAATGTATCTTTGTGTAACAGCAAATTTAGCATCCTAGACCTAAAAATCCTTTGTGCCTTCTGTTTTTCCATTTTCTTTCATACAGATAGATAAAGAGGCAATCATAGAGGAACTATGGAGTGAACCCTGCAGAAGGAGGAAAAATTCAAAGTAACAATCAGTTGCAGCAAAGTCACTTTTTTTCTTATTCACTGAAGAAGATATTATTAAGAAAATGTGAATATATTGAGATAAGGTATTTAAAAGGACACAGAGCAGTTTCATGTTTTTTTCTAGTTCAAAAGACCGTAGTGAATGCTTGAAGGATGTAATCTTAAACTTACATCCTGGATCAAAGTTGAAAATGTATGAAATTTAGAGCATGAATTCAAGAAAGTAAAAAAAAAAAAATGGACAAGGGAGATAACATCAAATTTCTTAGCTTAATAGTCTCTTCCTTCATGTGAAAAAACACCTTAAAAACTACTATGCTTATTTAGTATGGAAACATGACCGCTAGGAATTTGAATGCAGTTACCAACATATCCTTAATCTGAGTGTTTTTGGGAATTGTGAGCTCTTGCAGGTCCAAGGATGACTGGGAAATTGTCAGACCAGTTTTCCTGATATTTTAGTTCTACCTCTCAAAAAAAAGAAGCTGATTGATGGTAAATAATTTTGCATGAGGAGAAGACTAGATGAGTTACCCCATCGAGAGGTTGTCAGTTTGACATATCCTCAACAACAGTAAAAAATTCTCCAAACCCTACAGAATATGTTGCATAGGCCACCCTTATTCCTGTGATTATTAAGATTATTAAGACAGGGAAAACCCAGAAGCCTACCCTATGAAATTCATTCCCAAACCAAATAAATTTAGGGTCACACACAAAAACCCAACACATCAAAGATAGTGAGGAAACTTTCATCACTAAATCAAAATTCCCACGTTAGGGAACTGCTTGGAAAATTGAAGATTTTAATATGGCATTCAAAAGGCCTGATGCTATGAGTTCATGAGCGTTCAGAATGCTCCTTTGGCATGATTAATCCATGATTAATTCAAAACTCAGATACAGTGAGCAGTTTCTGTTCCTCTCAGTAAAAAGGTGTATTAGAAGGGGAAAAGAATCAGGGAAGGCAGCACTTGTGATCAGAGGCATGGAAGATTTCTTGCTACCAAGAACAAACAGCAAAAAACTTTTTGTGAGAGGTCATTTAAAGGAGAGGTGATGGGTCTGCAGAGTCATGAGGGGCATGAAGCAAATGGACAGGGAGCCACTTTTACTGTGTCTTCAGTGTAAGATCTAAAGGCAATCAAATGAGTAAGAACCCAGTTCAAAATGGAAAAAAGAGGATTTAGTTCTTCACACAACAGGTTGTAGATCTGTGTAACTCCTTGAGAAAGGATCTCAGTGGATGTAAGACAGTTTCACTGGTTTAAAGGAAGATTGGAAAAATAAGGAAAGTATCAATTACTGATTATTATATAGGCTTAAACAGAGACACCACAATTGCTCTGGTCATATTCGCTTCTATACAATCACATTCAGCTGTGGTTGAACACAAAATGGAGGACTAAATTTGCAGTTTTCTGAACAATACAGCCACTTTTTGTGTCTGTTTAGAGGTTAGAAACAACAAGTCTGCTCTTTAAAACTTTAATTCATTATTTTACACCATTCTCAGAATAAAACAGGTAACTCCTCCTTGGTTTTACGGAATCTTCCAGAAATGTCACAGGTTTACTTTTTGCTTTTATTTCTCAGCCTAGTAAACTGCCTTTAAAAGAAGAGAAATATTTCATTCTATTGTCCAGGATTTTATTGTAGAATTAGTTTGCTGAGTAGAATCCATTTTGTTACACAGTTAATAGGAAAAGACTTCAGACAAAAAATTTTATCAGAGTTGCAGAGAACAGAGATACCCATGATGTCATATGATTCTATACAATTTCTTTCCCATCAGCTTGTCAGCCCATATTAATGTTTGCTTTTGTCAGTATGGAACTTGTTAAATATGGCAGGAAACTTGGGAGAGTAATATAGGCTGCAATTTATTCTCATCCGATTGCAGTCTGCAGTCAGAGTGACTTTATCCTTACACATCAGATTTTGTTGGGGGAGAAAGATGTTGGGATTTTGTTTTTCCCCATTAAGTGAATGCAGAAGAATCTAATAAGACTTGCATTGTTCCTTGCAAAATAATAAAAGCATAAATGAGATGTGTCAGACAGATCCCATTGTATATTCATGCAGACATCTACAGCTATTCTGGTGCATCGCTAAAGAAAACAACCCTTCATTGTTTACAGTATTTTTTTTATTGATGTAAATGAGCAATTGAAACTAAATTACTGAGATGTGCATTCTTCCTATTGCAGTTTGACTCACCCATATGTTCCAAAAAGGAGGTTTCTTCTACTCAGACAAAAAAATCTCACAGAGGAATAATTGATGAGATATGAATCACTCAATTTCTCTGAAAGAAAGGGGATTGGTTTTATAGTCTTGCATCTTCTGGTCCTTTCTCACCTTTAATGCCATTCACATGGTGCCAGCTGGAATAAGTGTCATGAGATATAGGAACAGTTTGAAACAATCAAAGCCTCTTTTTTAGAAGAAAACAGAATCTTAGAAGGAGAAAGCCTATAAACATATGGTGTTTAGACAGGTGCTCTGTAAAATACAGCTTTCCTCAGGTGAAGCTGCTGTCAATGCTTTTAATCAGAAGACTACAAAAAAGCATATTGTTTGTCCTTTTTCTTTCCCCTTTCTCTCCCTTGTGTTGCTTTTTCCCCTCTTCTTTTATGAAACATAAAAGTCAGTCCACCTTTTGTGTTTCCATGTGTGAGGGTTTTTTCACAAAATAAAGGAAGAAAGCAGGGGGAAAGGATGAATTATTCTAAAAACCATCTAAGAAGTGTAAGAAAATTATGAGGGCAAGGAAGATACAACTCCTTACTGACCAAGGAAGGGAATACAAATGACTTGATCTTTCACTCACTAACAGCCCCCCAGAGTTCTCATCAGCTTCTTTTGAGGCTGAGCAACAGCATGGACTTGCTGGGAGCAAGATCTGTTGAATATTAAAGGAATGTAAGTCTTGTTTTTGGTTTGCATTTAGAAGTTGTGTGGGGTGTGTGTGTCTGTATGTATAGGTAAACACACGGCTCTGCCTCGCTGCAGAGATTTCATTGTCATTACTGGAACAGCAGTCACTCTCCTTTTCATTTACTACTGAGTTACTGCTGAATTCCAACAAATGTATGCCCCCAGAAATCCTGAAGTGTGCCTTCCTACTCTCTTAGTTGAGTCTACGATTTCAAGTGTTCCTACAATTTCAGTGTACAGATGCATTTCATGGAATGCAGGTTCTGAGGAAAAAGTCCCTAAGAAACAGACAAAAGGTGAGAGTGCAATTCTCCTCCAGACTGATTCAGCTGAACTTAGGTTTCTGTCTGCAATGCCTACATTTGTGCTAGATATCCAAGCTCCTGTTAGGCATCAGGGCAGTCTAGGTTTGCACATACATGTGTGGCGCTATCTAAATCTGTAGATCATTCTAGGCATCCCCGTGCAGATGACTACTAGGCAAAATTGTGTGCCAGAGACCCAGACCATTTTGCAGACACATCTGGAGATGAGGGAGGATGGCCTAAACCTTTTGAAATATTTCTGGGTACATACCTGGGCTACTGAGTCAAGCCTGTACTCAATACAGGCCTGACTGCACCTCAACTCATCTAAAACAAGTCCTACTGCCTGGGCATCTGAAAGATGGGCTCCATTTAGGTCTCTGCTGAGTGCAATGAGAGCAGACAGTCCTAGACACACTGTGCAGAACTGGAGACACCAATGACAAATTCAGTTGTCATACTCTGAAAATAGATCCAACTCTAGAGGCACAATTTAGCTGCAGAGATATAGGTGTCTACTTCCATGTGAAATATCCTTGCTTAACCTCCTCTGCTTTTAGGTATTGGTCTTCTGTAGGCCCATGTCTCCGGTGTCCAAGCCGAGGTGCCTGTGTGGGAAGAGGCCAGGACCTGTCCTGCGCTGGACACAGCATCTTCAGCCAGCTCCAACAACCCCACTTTAGGCCACAGCTCAGTCCAAAACTGTTTTCCCTCCAGTCTGGATCTGACTGATATCTGGAAGCACCCTACTCTATTAAAATGTCCAATTTCAACACTAGTTCCTCAGAGACTTAAAATCCCACTTACAACTGCAGGTCTCTCAATCCTGCCATTCTCCTCTAAAATATGCATTTTTAAAACTATCCTCAAAAGAAATCTACTAATCTATAATTTTCTGTAATAGTTTGAGTACTAACACCAAGCATAAGATGCATGAGAAGCTTCCAATTTATTTTGAAAAAAGGATGGGGAGATATAGTGTCCTGTAGCAATATGACATTCTGATGCTTAAAACAGTCAGTCAATCTTTTTAGACTGCTGCCTCTCCAGATAAGATCTGCTTTATTTTTGTTGTATAATAGCTAAATGATTACGACTTCATTTCCAGCTGGATCTTTAGCCACTGGTGCTATGCAAGTAATAAACAATTTCTCTCTTTCGCTCCCCCATCCTTCTCTTTTTTCTCTCTTTTTTTTCTTTTTTCCTCTTTTCCTCTTTCTTTTTTCTTTTTTACTCATTTCTTTCTTTTTTTTTTTAACCTTTTTCATCTTTTTCACAGTAGCTGGGTTTCCATCAGCTATCCAAAATAATCGGCACATAGAAGTCCCATCACAGTTAATCAGCTGTTTCTGAATGTGTATCTTCCTCAATTTCTCTTCCTTAATTGAGAATTTACCCTCTGTCAGAGCTTTCCACGTTTCCTCTGAATTTGATTTGTCTGTCAGAAGCGGAGAAAAGGAAATCTCATCTGATTTTAGACTGGGTGTTTTGAGCAAGTGGAAGGGGAAGCAGGGAGCAGTTGGTGCCGGCGTGCACAGCAGTGCTGGGATGTTACCAAGCAACGAGACAGAGATGTGTCACAGGGGCAGGGGAGATGGGGAGGATGAACAGAAGTGTGGACAAAGGATTCGAGAAGATGAAGGGACGTGTCGCAATTGCCTGACCTCTTCCTTATTTCTAATCTCAAGTTGCAGTGGTGCCCGTAAATACAGGCTGTGTAAAGCATGCCAGTTTGTTTACGTGGACTCTTGGAGGCAGCAGGGATGGAGAAAGCCTGGAGAGAGATCTGGTCATCGAAGGATTGTCCTGTCAAGAGTCCGCTGCGTAAGCGAAAGGGCACAAATTGTGCACGTGAACATAAAAAAGTGCATGTTTGTCACTGGGAGAGAGGGAGTCACAGCACAAACAGACCCTGCTCTACTATACACAGAGTAAAAAGTATTGGTCAGAACCTGATTTGACTTCAAAGGATTCCCAGCCCATAGAATGGCTTAAATTTGGAATTTATATTTTCTTTGATTTTAAATTTCTTAAAAATCGTTCTTGCACCAATTTCCCACACCTTTGATTCCACACAAATAATTTAAATTAAATAGGTCTTCTCAAAATGAGAGACAAAGAAAAGTTGGGATCCTTATCTGCTTACTTCAGTTTTTGCGAGGGAATTCATGTCTATCAGACCTTTTAAGCATCTTCTATTCCCTTGGTAGCTTTCCAAGCCTAACGAACTGGGATACAGTAAATATTTAAGGAACCATATTTGCCTTTTGGATAGTAATATGGCAAGATAAAGTGTTAACAGCTGCCTTCAGCTCCCCCTATACTCGTAGAGCCAACTTAAACAAACCATTGGTTAATGCAGGAACCTCATCTAATGATTCCCTGAAAGGAAAGGTTTCCTTAAAGCCATCCTGAATATGGAAGATACAGGGAACAAGTGGAGTTCATGACATTGTTAAATCAGTTTAAGTTCATAGGGTTGTCTTCAGTTGTGGATAGAAAATGCCAGAATTTATAGCACTTCTTCTAAATTTAACCTAAAAAAATCTGCATAAGTATTTTGTATTGCCCTATATTGTCCCAAGATGTTTATTTTGAAAATTATAACATGTAATGATGTATGCAAAATATTCTGAAAGACTTTGAAGTTCTTTTTTTTTTTTTTTTCTCTAGCATGCTCTTTTTTCAGCTTTTACTAGGATTTTTCCTGAACACTGCGGGAAATTGGGAGCTGATTTTGAGTCTTTGACTACAGTGACCCAGCAATTCATGTGAACAAGTCAATTTTTTTCTAGGTCATTATGACAGAGTGATGTTTTCAGAGCCTGGGGTTCAGGGAAATGTTGCTTTCTCCTTGGGAAAATAATGCCAAAAGGTGACAGTGGCCATTTCAAGATACTGTGCTCCTCAGTAGTTGTCTCTTAGCAGAATATAAAAGTTTGAGCAAAGAAACAACTCTAAATGTTGCTAAGTCAGTGTCTGAGACACCACTGACATACAAAAACTGGCTTCCTTGTTATTCAGCTCCCATTTCAAAGCGTTTCCCCAAGGTTAGCTGGAGGGTGAGCTGCACCAGCAGGAGACTCCATCATGTGGTCTCAGCATTTTTCCGCTACATCTTAGTGGCAATTCATGTCACACATTATTCATTATAGAGCTCGGGGACTCCCAGACCTGCCAATTGAAAGGTGTGTCACCTGCACTTACAAGCTACAGAAACATGGCCTGATCTCTTAGCCCTTATAAATTCAATTTCTGGGCAGCCTTTAGAGCCAACAAGTTGCCATGTGATCAGCCTCTGTTAAGCTTTCACAAAATCTTCTACAGGGAAGAGCACAGACATGTATTATAATCTTTTACATATCTCACTCAGTAGCTGGTAGAAACTTTACTGAAGTTAAAAGTGTGCCATCAACCAAATAAAATACATTTTTTAAACTTGAAATTATCCACTCAGTTCATTTTCTTTTGCCTTGCTTGCCATGAGAATGGCATTGAAATTGCGAGATGCCCTTTTTGGGGCTGCAATGCCTACTCATTTATCAGAATAGATGGATACAGCATGCACACATTGGAGCCATGCGTATGGCCATCCAGATAATCAGAGGAGAAAGAAAAGGTACAGATTGTATCTGCCAATGAAAAAACCTCCTACAGCCCTGATTAAAAAAAACAATAAATAAATAAAAGTAAATCCACAACTCGGTTATCTCTGAGTAAGACATAGGCTGGTATTTGTTCTCAAACAAGATGATCATTAAGGAAATTTATGTTACTTAAGAAAACATATATACTTCTGAGCTGAAGGAACAGGAAAACAAACTAATTGAGTAAAACCTGTGGGAGTGAAAGAGAATATTGTAAATTGAGAGACCAGGCTGGGCACAGAAAGATAACTATCTGGAGAAACTGTGAATACACCAGATATTCTCCTTGGACCCACCTCAGGAAAAGTATTTCTAGTAGAGAAGAGGTCAAAAAAGCAGTTCTTATACTTTCTAGAATGTAAATGCAAATTCAGATACTTTGAGTTATTCAAACTGAATTATGCCCTGAATGTAGGACTGGCAGTGAGGGACTCCTGTATCATATCCAGAACTGTAACTTTTCAGAAAGAGGACACAGCAGGGGATGGAGGAAACAGATGATCCCACATCTGCCTGTTGTGGAGCTATTTTTGTAAAGGTTTCAAGCAGAGATCTGGCTAAATCTTTTTAACAAAATTATTCTCCTTAGAATATGCTACTTTGTCTTAACTGAACCACTCCATGATGAAATGTGTCAACTTTATCTTAATCAGAAAAGATTTTTTTTCTGTTCAGGGTAAAATTCCCAGTGAGAGAAAACCTACTTTACAGTATCCAGTATAGTAATGATTAAGCCCTCTGTGATCTCTGCAGCTGAAGGAAACCTTGATTCTCTGTCCCAGTTGAACATTTTCCCTGTTACCAGAGAATATTTTAACCATGGACTAACCACATCCCAGGCTCCTAGTTCCTTCCTCCCCAGAGCTGCATACCAAGGATCTCCAAAGATGCTTTTTCCAACCTGAAATGAAAGAGGAAAAACCTTCTCTCTCAAATGTTGAACTTTTCTTCCTGGCAAACTCTTGCAATATGCGACTCAGCAAGAGAGATTGGGAAATTGCCATTTCCCAACTCCTGTGCTCCTGAGCTGGCACCAGGCATAGTTGGCACTAGACAACACATCTTTATTTTTGTTTAATGTTTTTAAATGGCTTTAAGAAAAAATGGTGGATTCAGAGTAGATATTAGGATGAAATTTTTACTGTGAGGGCGTAAGACACTGATACAGGTTGCCCAGAGAAGCTGTGGATGCCGCATCCCTGGAAGTGTTCAGGGCCATGTTGGATGGGGCTCTGAGCAACCTGGTTTAGGGGAAGGTGTCCCTGCCCATGGCAGAAGGTTGAAACTGGATGATCTTTAAGGTCCCTTTCAACCCAAGCCATTCTGTGATTCTATAATTCTTTGATTCACTTGCACGAAATAAAGAGTACGGGAGGGCAAAACAGTTATGATTTTGAAAGGTGATATTTATGGTGCTTTATTCTCGTCATTCCTCCTCAAATGGAGCAGTCTGATTTCACAATTAATCTCTGCTGACCTTATTGGACTGCAATAACTATGCAGTATCAGAAGTCACAGCTCCTGCCTGCACTTTGTTCAGTAATTCAATTACAGTGCGTGTGGGGCAGCCGTGTAACACCAGTGTTGTGTATGTAGGCCACTTGAAATATAAATGGACACTATTTAAAGAGTGGAGGCATTTAGATATAAATAACTGGGGAGTGCAATCAGCTTCATAACATCAGCTTTAAAAAACCCAAACTTGTCATTTGCTTACAAATGCCTGTTTCCCATTTGCAACGGTTATTTCTGTAAATTTGCTCTTCTGTTTTAAAGAATTCCTTAACCCCAGTTTGAAGTGAAACTTGCTGTTGTCAGCTATTGCTGGGGGGAAGGAGGGGAATCTCATTTCAAGTAAACTGGGTCAGTTCCCTTCTTTGTCATTATGAATAATTTCATTGCTGCAGTTTAAAAGAACTTATGTAAGTTGTCTGGATCAGGGAGATACTCAATTCACACAGCAGCAAATGGCCATGGGGTGTGTGGGTTTGCACCTGCCTATACATAACAAGTATCCTCTGACAATTCAGACAATTCAGAGAAATTTTTTCTTTAAGACATACTCTTTATAGTAAGAAAAACCAGTTCCATGAACACAGAAGTTTATATCCGTATCTAAAATAAAATATTACCACATTTATATATTAAAAATATGGCCCTTTTCATTTCTATGCCACTTCTTTTGTTTTATCCACTGAGTTTATTTAAATTATGAGGTGTGAATTCATAATTCATAGATAATTCATATTAAAACAGCATTAAAATGTTGTGTAATTTAACACACACATAAAATTCTATGCTTGTTTCTCCATAAGCCTGTGGTGAATCTTGTGAGTCAGCATATCACAAATATTTTTACTTTTACAGTCTTTGAGGTCTTACTTCTTTCATTCCCAAATTTTTGGGAGATTTTCTTGGTTCAGTACTTTTTTTCCTGAAAATGTATTATGTATGATCCCAAAGAGGTGGAAAGAGAAGAACAGTAAGACTCACAAATAACATGAGTTCTTTTGGAATAGCTATTCCATGGGGTTTTAAGATAACAAAATATTTATGCATTTTCTTTTCGTTCCAATGTTATCCTACTAAAATCTGTTTTCTGTTATGCAAGTAAAAGCTCTCCCAGAGAATCTAAAAATCTTATTTTTAAATACAGTCAGTCATCAGAGATTTCAGTTTTATAAAAAGCATTTATGTTCATCAGATACAGAAAATAGATGTGAAAATTCTACAGTTGTTAAAGATCATCTTCTTTCTTTTTTTGGAAGAATAATCATTACCTTTGACCACTGCAACTTCTCAGAGGGATCAGCTTCAAACAAAGAAGAGAAAATTTTCCTGAACTTGAGGAACTAGATCAGGTTTCGGGACATTCAGATTTATTTTTTGGTGCTGATACAGGCTTCCAAAGCACCCTTAGCTAATTACTTTGGCTAAAATGGCTCCATTGCTTGTATGAATAGGGCTGCACATTGTGAATCCTCTCACTTATGTGAATAGGATTAATTATGAATTATTCATGTCAAGTGTGCTGAAAAAAAAATTTCCTGTAAGCAAATTAATTCTTTTCTTTTTGGTGTTGTTTTTTTTTGTTTGTTTTTTGGGGTTTTTTTTGGTATGTTTTTTGTTTTCTTTTAAAGAAAGAGTACCTCACCATCTCATAAAATCCGTATTCTTCTAGTTCTTACATTAGAACAACATATTTGGTCTTTTTGTTTAGAAATCAAGATAAAGACTTTATTGAACCATATTTTCTTCTTCTTCTTTACTACAACAGTCTTTTTAATATATTATGGAGGATTATGTGTGATATGGTATGCAGGTTGCGGTCTCGAGATGCAATGTTTTCAGTGATTCCCCCAGGACACCCTGCTGCAGTCTAATGTACTGCATGTATTCATAGCAACATTTCCTAAATATTGGCACACTGCCATTACGCCTTTAGCCTTACACTGGATTTAAAATAAGTCATGGTGGAGCAACCACCTCACTTCCTTTCCTGGTGGCACACAGAATCACAGAATGGCTTGGGTTGGAAAGGACCTTAAAGATCACCTTGTTCCAACTCCCCTGCCATGGGCAGGGACACCTTCCCTTAGACAAGGTTACTCAAAGCCCCATCCAACCTGGCCTCAAACACTTTCAAGGCTGGGGTAGTCACAACTCCTCTGGGCAACGTGTGGCAGTGTCTCAGCACCCTCACAGTAAAAATTTCATCCTAATATCTAATCTAAGTCTATCCTCCTTTAGTTTAAAACCATTCCCCCTTTTCTATCACTTTCTGCCTGTGCAAATGTCATTATTCCAATAGATTTCTTTCTTGAATCAGTATCAATTAATTATTATCTTAGTCAATGAAAAGCTTAAAAAAGGTCAATTTTTTCTCCTTCAGGGCAAAGAGCTTTAACACTATCAGTCCTAAGAGCAGAAACTACCTAATCTCAATCAACAGCTTTAACAGTTTCTAGCTTGCACTAACTGTGGAACAGAACCTTCCAGACAAGGTTTTTTGTCCAAAACAGACATCAATTCTTTGGCTGTTCCCCTAGATGTCCTCACAGGCCATCCAAAGTCACTCACAGGCCTGTGGATGTCCAGTAAACCTTAATTCTTCACAGTGCTATAATTTCACTACTCCTACACCTTCCTCCACCAGGCTTTGATGCTAAGGTTGTTTTCACCAAGCCCTGCAGGCTCCAACCTTGTTATATAAACAGTGTGAAAGACAGAATTTGACCCATTGTACATGGCCAGATGATGTGAGAAAGTTGTTTTCTTACACACAGAAACAAACACACAGGAAGGTGGTCCAAACCAAAGTAAATTAATTGTGATTTAATAGATGAAAAAGCACACATAAGAAGTAGGGTTTGTGAAAGAGAGATGGGAGTTCATGTGCTTTATGCAGTGTATTATACTGTGCTGTCCCAAACATTAAATTGAGCTCAGAAAGGTGTTTCAGCTGTCTCTCCCCTGCACAGCACTCAGTAAAGTGCAGAACAGGGATACCTGGAATATCACAAGGTGGAATGGACAATTGGCTCTGTGTCAAGAGGAATCAGCACCTTGAAAAGGGTCAAGGTGAAAGATGGGTGAGAAAAAAGCAGTATAGGGGGTGGACTGAAATAAAATGCTAATAAAGATATTAGAAACTTCTATTTGTAATTAGCTTGAATGAAATCTGCATAATTACAAGTCTGAATAGAAATGCTCAAGGGGAAAAAGGCTGTGCCCCGTCAGTGAATACTCATCTACAAAAGAAGAGGAAATGAGTCCTTGACTTCTGCTGGGATCCCTTGGCATTAGCAATGTCTCATGGTATTTCTTAAGTTACAATTTGCCCTTCTGACTTTCCTGTCCCTGTCTGCTGGGGTGAAGTCCTGTTCACTTTCAAGCCATAGACTGACTACTTTCTAGAGGAGAAATATCACCTACATCTTGGAATAATGACTGGAACTAACAACATTTATTTTGTGCCACTAAGTCTCTCAGAAGAAACTGAACCCAGTCCTTTTAAGGATAAAATGCATTAAATTATACTCTAGTGCTTAAGTGCACTAAGAAACTGTCAGAGAAGGCATCAAGGACTTGTATCCTACTTTATGCTTTGTTACATTTGCACTAATGAAACATTATAAATAGGTGTCACCAGGATTGACAGTGCCTGCCCAAACCCTCTATTAGTGTAGCATTGTACTAGGATCTTGTTATTCATTATCTATGGTTTCATTATCACACTTACTGCCCGTAGAAACCATTACATCAGGCTGCGTCTGAGGATGATCTGATGGATTTATTAAAAGCCGCTTCTGGAACTCTACAGCACTTTACAGTTTTCTCAAAGTTAGTGCAACTGATGATTCATGTTCTATCCCTTGCCTTTAAGGATGATGGACCTAATCCAATTTGGGGGTGGGAAGGAGTGAAGCAGACAGCGTAATGCTGCACAAACACCCAGGGCTCCTACATGATATCTGGGGATGCAACTGTCTGAGTTTGGGAAACAGAAAAACCTGAGCACTGAAGTTTTATCTCAAGGATAATGCTGGGAGGCTGCAACTGCACTACAGTCAGGCTAAGGAATGCGTTTGCCATTTTCTAAATTGTCATGTTCCCCAAATAGGGTCTTAGAGATGCTTTGCAATCCTA
>VYXC01012082.1:156114-175163 GCA_013397175.1 Platysteira castanea | reverse complement strand
AAAAAAAAAAGATAATCAAAACAGAGAAAGACTTATACATGAGCAGCTAGTTCAAATCTTAATTACCTGTAGACATCCAGAGGTAGTTTCAGACATTCCCAAAGGTGAAGAGGGGTTGTTAAGTCACCTTCCAGTAATTATATGAAGACAGGAGTGGAAACCATTGACACATGGCAAATGAAACCGATCTTGGAGAGCGCACTGTTATAAAGAATCAGTGAAGTATGCACCACTAGGCTTTGACCTTCATGCAGCAGGAGGCAATGAAACAAAATTCTTTGATTTAAGAGAATGTGTTCAAAAAAAAAAAAGAATTGGATANCACTGTTATAAAGAATCAGTGAAGTATGCACCACTAGGCTTTGACCTTCATGCAGCAGGAGGCAATGAAACAAAATTCTTCGATTTAAGAGAATGTGTTTAAAAAAAAAAAAGAATTGGATAGTTTATGAATCAGACAGGGACAGGATTGCAGCTGGCAGTGCATGGGTGCACAAAAAGTTAAGAGAATGTAGTAAGGAGACTTCCCTCTCCTTACCTCACTTCTTGGTCCTTGGACTTTGTGGATGTGAAGGCTTCAGTGGAGATAAAGGACTGGAGACGCAAAGGAATGCAGAAAAAGGTAGTGCTATCATCTTCTGGGCTGGTGACAGGGCAAGATAAGTGAGGAAACAGAACAGTGGAAGGGAAAGAGGAGCATATCCCCTTTACTTTAAATGCTTTAATAGAGTGTTTTCAGTCCACATGGACGTCCTAAATTCCTGCCCCATCTTTACCCAAACCTAGACTATCTCTGATGACATATGTTGAATTCTATATTTCAAAATGGGCTGCAGCCTTCTGAGTATCTGTGAACTACAGAAGATACCTAAGCAAACTAAATCTGCTTTCACTAGGCTTAAATTTTCAGCATAATCGAAGACCAATGCATCAGACAAGATGCACAGCTAAAATCCTGTCCTGATCAAAGGTGTCAGCTGCCTTTTGCTTTTATTCCCTAGCACCTGTTCAGTTCTCTCTGTGTCTCCTGAGCACAATGTTAAGGTGTATTTCAGACTCTCTTGCAGATCTCTTGGGAGGATGTCCATCAGAGCACCAATCTCCTTCCAGGATTGTCCCAGTACTTGTGAGCAATAGCAAAGCAAGGATGGACTGCGAGTTTCTGGATATAAGTCAGGAACAGTGATTTTCAAGACTGTGCTGTACTCCATGGTTTAAATGTATATTTGCAGAGACTTGCAGACTGGCAGCAGAGTGGCACTGTGCTGAGATCTAAGCAGAAAGTGAGCTGGGCAGAAAAGAGTCAAACAAGGGAATTATGGCAAAAATCAGAAGCAGAAAATTATATTAATTCTTCTTCTGATTACCAGTCTGGTCTTTAAGCTAGAATGTACACTTGTTCACATGCCATGACACTATTCTTAAAATCTTTAATAAACCCACGCTTTTTACAGCGAGAGAAATCTTTACTAGTCCTGATACAATCAAAGAGTGAATAACAATCTATGCTTATTAACTCATCCCGAGGGCAATGAGCTAACCCACCAAAATGTCATCACAGCAGTGGAAATGCCACACCAAGCCTCATCAGTTACTGATTTTTGTAAATTGTAAATTTACAGCTAGAAAGGAACACACTGGGGTGAAACCTTAAAGAGGATAATGTGTCACCAGGTCACATTTAGATTAGCCAAGGATGGGCATCTCATCAGCAGTGTCTCTATTTCAGGCAGCGTCCAAAAGCTGTGGCTTTGTTTCCTCTCTTGGCCGTTGCAGTTTGTGTTACACCCCTGTAAGATGACAAACCTCATTATTTTAGTCAGCAGTACGAGCCATTTTAATGACCTCATGTTTGTCTTGCCTTTCAGTGCTAAGAACAGCGTTTGACTCTGCAACTTCCCCTGCAAATGGTTCACCAATTGACCCATTGTTAAGTTCTCTACCTGCAGAGGACAGGTCAGGCCCTTAGCACCATCTGTAGTTATGTTTGCTTTGGTTATTGCCATTTTATTTCACGCTTGACATGGATACCCTGCTACCGAGAGCTCCAGTGCTTCTTTCCCCATCAGTCCTAAACTACAACAGTAAACAACCCAGCACATTCAAAATGCTGCAGCCAGAGAGGAACATATAAATATTTCATTGTGCACTAGCTCTGAGAAAAATGTGAACAAATTAAGACTCTCATGTTTGTGTACTGGTCGCTTGTGAGACCAGTATTTTATCTTCTCTCTATTAAAAAAGTAATAATCAGAGAAATGCTGTAAACTAACATGAGGTCTCCTGAGCAACTTGCGGCATGTCATTAGTCTGGCTATTTATATCCCACACAGAGCCCCAGAAGTCATGGAATAAGGAAAGGGTAAGCAATAATTAGTGCAGGAAGAGTACTGAGTTCAGTGTGCAAATGAAACAAGTAGCAATCATCCAGATGGTGTCATCTCTTCAGAGGTTCACTCTGACTGAGGATTATTAATCTTTCTCTTTTTTTTTTAAATTTTCTGTTCTTTTTAATGTAGCCCATGGAAAAACAAATGCCAAGGGTTAAGAGGCAATACAGTATCATTTATTACTGTGGTTAATTAGTTGTGTGACGCCGATGCCTGGAGATAAAAGAGAACAGAGAGCAGGTCCCTGCTGTGCTGAAGTTCGTACAAATAGAGATATGGTCCCAGCTAAGAACCAGGAAGGGGCCACAGGCAAAGTGGCTTAGCCAGAGAGCAAGGGTTTTCTGAAGCCCTTGGCACATGATTAACATTTTGTGGCATCCTTTTCATTTCCACTGTCATTTTAACCGTTTCTCTGCCTTTCCCTTCTCATCCTTCTAGCTTTTCATTCTCTTCTGATTTTCTTCTCCAAAATTCTACTCCCAGCCTGACCTTGTATTTCTGCAGGAATCCTGATTATGTTCACTTCTCTCCTCTTTTAGAAACTCTTTTGAAAACAGCACTTTTCCAACAAATTCCTTCCTGCTTTACAGAATCCACAAGCCCATTAGCAATTTATAGCACTGTATATGATCAGAGTCATCTGCGAGGCTAAAATCAGCTTTTGGAAACCAATATTCTACTTTTGGTAAAGTCGGAGAAGTAACACAGTTTTTAATGAGGGCAGATTCTGATGTATGTTCTTTTCTATATTTTCAGGCACTTTAAAGCCAGACTTAGCACCTCCTACAGTGATATACTACCATCAACAAAATGTAGGGTAGAGTTTCCTTTGCCCTAAATTCTGAGTCATATTGAGGTTTATTTGTTCCTTCCTGAAGCTGAATATTCTCCTTGAGGTTACTATTATTGTTAATATTGCTATTAACCATATTCTCCCTCTATTCTGCATTTTGTTTGCAATATCCCTGATTTCCTCAGTAGGGGTTTCCTGGTGCCATGTAAGACCTAAATCTGAACACATCAACCAGAACGGACACTTCTGGCAGCAGGGGTGTTAATTTTACTATGAAACAACATATTATTAAAAGGTTGTTGGTTTTTCTCGTTCTTTTGTTGTTATTGTTGCTGCTGCTGTTCTGGTTTATACATTTAGAAGAAGACTTTAAAAATTGTGGGCCTGAATTCAGGCCTTTGTGACCACATTATCCACTTACCTTACTCTTAAACTGATACAAAGAAAGATGCATAAAAGTCACACCTCGGTTGAGGAGATTAAAACTTAGCTTTCTTCCATGCAAAAAATTTTCTCATATTTAACAGAAGAGGCCAAAGCCCCTTGTTATTAAGATGTGATGCCACAGGAAGGAGGGAGAAGAGGGGAACTGTTGGCTGGATATTTCCTTTCACTGCATGATTTTGCCAGACCCCCAGGCTCTTCAGTCCTCAGCAGCTCTAGTTGTCAATTTTTTTCCTGCAAAATGAGAATTCTTTATTTCAGCACATAGATAATCAAAGATTATCAGTTGCTGTAACACTAAAATGGGGAGAGGCTGTAAAGGACATGTCAGGGAAAAGCAAGAAGGGCACGTTCTCAGCACCTAAGTCTTTGCAGGTTCTCAGCCAAACTACCACACAGAATTAAACACATGAGCTTCCTGTACAGTGACTGAGGAGAGATTAAAAACTGATTCCACAAAACTGTCCTCCAAGCTGAGGCAGAAGTAGGAAATTCTGAGGAGAGGACGCCTCAATTTCTGCCCTAGCCCTTAAGTGCTTTTAGCCTTCAACCATCGTTAGGCTCCATTAGGCAATTACCTTCCACTGGGGACACAGCTGCAGGTGGGTGAGGAGCTGTGGAGCCACAGCCCTGAGGATGCAGCTGCTTATGTGAATTTGCCAAGACGTTTCTCAGGAAAGAGAGAAGAATAGATGCTATTTTTTAATCTTCTAGAGGAGTATGAGACTTCCATTTGAATACCCCTCTTAGCTTGGATGCTTTTGTCATGTGGGGGAATTTTTGCACAGGGGCTTCAGTGAATATCTCCCCCATTAACCAGGCATTAGCCAGACACTCTGCATAACTCTAACCCACCACTTTCCTCTGGGTAAAATGTTTTTCATTAGCTTTGGGTCTGAGGAATGAAGAACTGGCCAAAGCAGTTTCCTGCTGCGGATGCTCCTGATTATCAGTGCAGCGAGCTGTTCATCTTGTCAGTGAGCACAGAAGTGCAGAAAAGGGGTGAGTTTACTGCCATTGTCCCGCAGAAATCAGTCTGTGCCAAGCCTGGTGCATCCAGTAGGTCCTTCAGTCATGTGAGGGTCTGTACAACCTCTGCTCACCAGTGAGGATTCAGAATTGAAGAGAATTTGAAGGTCGGAGTTGAAAAGGATGACTTTTCAAGGGAATGTGCTGCTTCTATCTCCACTTGCATCGGAACACAGTACCATACAGTCACCCCAGGACAATGATGAAAAATCTCTCCTATGTGTCCATAAATTGATTTCTAAATTATTTTTTTTTTCTGCAAAAGAAAAGGCAAAGAATGCAAGGAAGGATAGTCTGCAATGTGGTCCAGCTGAGATGCCTGTCCCTGCTCCAGATAGCGTGGCAGAGGGCCAACCTGGATGGGTATGGAACTAAATGTTGGACTACAGAGCTTTTTTTTCTTACTTTGTGCAAAACATATCAGTGTTTCATCACATCCTGTGATGTGAATGGTGCCCGTATGACAGGTTGGAGAAATCTTTCCAGAACCTCAAAAAAACAAGTGCTCCAGAGTTTAAGGGGAAACACAGTAACTTTATTTTATAATAGCTTGTCTTGAGCTAGAGCAGGGGTCAGTGGAGTCAGTGAGCAGACTTTAAGAGCAGAAATAAGACATGGCTATTCCTTGCACTTGCTGTAATGCAGTTTTCTTCTATCACAGTTCTTGTTACTAATCCATGAATAGTTTATTCAGGCCCACAAATATCAGTTGTCTGTCTCTCCCTTTCTCACTCAGAGCTGGACTGCTCAACTTGCATGATCACAGAATCACAGAATCATAGACTGTTAAGAGGTTGGAATGGACCTTAAAGATGATCCAGTCCCAAACCCCGTGTTCTGGGCAGGGATGCCTCCCACTAGACCAGGTTGCTCAGGGCCTGGCGTTATCCAACCTGTCCTTATCCAGCCTGGCCTTGGATGCTTCCAGGGATGGGACAACCTGATCCAGTGTCTCACCACCCTCGCAGTAAAGAACTTCTTCCTAATATTCAACCTAAACTTCCCCCTCTTTCACTTTTCAGCCTTTACTCCCTATCCTATCACTACAGTTCCTCATGAAGAGTCCTTCTCTGGCTTCCCTGTAGCTCCTCCAGGTCCTGTAAGGTTTCTGGGAGTTCTTACTGGAACCTCCTTTTCTCCAGGCTGAACAGCCCCAAATTTTTCAGCCTGTCTCTATAGGGGAGTGCACTTAGTCCTCTTATCAATATCAGCTTCATGGTTCTCCTCTGGACTTGCCCCAACAGTTTCCATGTCCTTCTTATGTTGGGGGCACCAGAACTCTACACAGCACTCTGGGTGGGGTCTCACAGGGGCAGAGTGGAATAGGAGAATCCACTCCCTCAACCTGCTGCCCACACTCCTTTGGATGCAGCCGTGGATTTGGTTTGCTCTTACAAGAAACACGTGAGAAGGTGTTTCATAAGAAACATAAGCACGAGGCTGTCTTTCCTCACCTCGGCATCTCAGATCCAGCACTTGTAAAATGGTATGTTGATTTTGTTCATTAATGTGGGATTCTGGAACTGGGAAACAAAAGGCATCCATCTGCCATTTCTTTTCCCTTTGCAATATGACCAGAGCAAAAGATAATACCTAAAATTCACAGCATCATGGCTTTCCAGTGAGTCATCATCAGGTGATTCTGTTCTGTCCTCTCTGGAGGAGTCAGCAAGATGGGAGAGCTGTGCTATGCTCAACCATTACCTCATTTCTTTTCTTTTCTTTCTCTTCAACCATGTGCTGCCTTCAATCTCTTGGCGCATCATATGTCAAGAGCAGGAAGTAAGTGGGCCGTAGGATTTTCCTTTCAGCATTGTTCAGGCAATGACAGGATGCAGCACAGATGGAGTAAGCTTGTTTATACTGAGTGAGTTATTGATAAAGGACAGCTTCATCCCTGTCTGAACAACACCCTCTGTCCTGGTGTCTTGAGCGGATGCCATGAGCTTCACTCCAAGATTAGCCATAACCTGCAGGCAAACAACTTTTTGGAACACCAATATTTTGAAAAAAAGTCCTGGTTTTTGTTGGGGTTTGGGATTTTTTTTCCACTTTTAAATGCCATTTTTTCTTTAAACTATGATTTGTTTCCTATATACAACTGAGATAACAGTGTTGTATCTTGCTTAATAGGAGATTCTGTCTTACTCATACTACAGATCTCTTAAGTTGGGGGTTTCCTAGAGATGTCCACACCCAAAGAATGCAGAAATCACCATGGAACTGTATTCAGTGATTACCTCCAATCCTCTCAAACAGAAACCTCTTCCCAGTTCCAAGAATGAGTCAATCAGGTAAGACCTCATAACCCACATTTTGATTCATATTCTGTTACTACTTTTTATCCCACCTCTGACTTTATGCAAAAGCTTTATGAGAGACCCTTTTATTTCTGCATGTAGATTACAAAAAAATACTGTTTTTTCATAGAACAGAGATTCCTCATAACACAGACTCACATCTCAAAAATGCCTCCTCAGTCCTCAAGAGCAGACAGAATGGCAGGGGTAACAAACATGGAATCATTTAGTTGGAAAAATCCTCTGAGATTATCTAGTCCAACTATCAAGCCAGCACTAACAACTCACCACTGAAACAAGTCTCTAAGTACCACTTCTACATGTTTTTAAAATATCTCCAAGTATAGTGATTCCACTTCCCTGGGTAGACTGTTCCAATGCTTGACAAACTTTTCAGTGAAGAAATATTATTATAATATGGAATCTAAACTGCTCTGACACAACTAGAGGTCATTTCCTATTGTCCCATCACTTGTTATTTGGGAGAAGAGGCTGATCCTCATCAGGAGGACTTACAGGAAAAGGCACAGGCAACAAACCAAGAAATCATTGTCATTCTAATCCATAAAATCTTAGTAATCCTTCATTTTATATACTGCATCAATTCTCATTCCTATAAGAAAAAACAAAAGTATTAGGACCAGAAGAAATACAAAAAGAAAAAAAAATTACTAAAGAGATGGACCACTTTCTATATGCACAGATACTAAACAGAACATTTGTTTGTATGGAAAAAAAAAAGAAGATGGGGAGACACAATAGTGAAATACATAATTTTTGAAAATTTTGGAGAAAGGAAATAGGCAACGGTCATGCATTTTTTCCCACAGCCTAGGAATAAGAGGGAGTGGGGGCACAAGTCATATGAGGAGTGGCTGAGGGAGCTGAGGTTGTGCAACCTGGAGAAAAGGAGGCTCAGGAGAGACCTTTTCATGCTTTACAACTTCCTGAGAGGAGGCTGTGACAAGGCAGGGGTCAGGCTCTTCTCCGACGTAGCAAGTGACAGGATGAGAGTACATAGTCTCAGGCTGTGCCAGAGGAAGGTCACTTGGACATCATGAAGAAATTTCTCACTGACAGGGTGGTTAAGCACTGGAACAGGCTGCCCAGGGAAGTGGGGGAGTCACCATCCCTGGAGGTGTTCAAGAAATGACAATGTGGTTTTTGGTGCTGTGGTTTAGTTGACAAGGTGGTGATCAGTCAAAGGTTGGACTCAATGATTTTGGAGGTCTTTGGGAGTCTTTGGGAGATCTTTGGGGTCTTTGGGAGAACGTTAATGGTTCTGTGATTCTATGACAAGTGAAATAATGAGGCAGGAATTTAGCAAACATGAAAAGGATTTATACTTTCATATAGAGCACAAGGACATAGTGGAACTCACAGAAACACAATTCCAGAAATGTCAAAATGTGATTTCACAGATTCTTGGAAACAAAGCTGGTCAAGGTTGGTGCCTTAAAACATAGCTATACAGACAGAGAAGTACCTGAAATGCTGGTTCCTGGTATTTAGAATGTTGTATCAGGAGAAATGTCACCCTTGCCTTTCCTTGTTTTTCCTTCACCAGCTGTCAGAAACAGGTTACTGCTTTAACAGGTTACAGTCTCACTGAGACTCTTTCTTTGGTTCAGAGTAAACTGTAATCACATCAGGGATTACATCAATATCACTAAACTAATAATGGCATTGAAATATAATACTCGGTGCTGCTTGCTTTCATAGAAGAAATGTTAAAGAAGCAAAAATTCAGGATAGGATCTTTTCCACCCCCATCTTTACGTGATTGCTTCTTAGGTTACTGCATCTTGATTAGGAAATAACTGCACAACCTGAAGTCGAGCAAACACACAGCAAGAGTTAAGAGATAAGGCTTTATTTCTTAGAAATCAACGTCCAAATGTTCTCAGTCTTTGTAGGACTTCTGCTGTGCAGCTGGCTGTACCCCTGCTGACTTGTGTCAGGGCTTTGCAATGCAACAAAGGGCTTTGCAAAGCCCTTCCTTTGCTGTTCCTCCTTCATCTATCACTTTGTTCAGTTTGTTAATTAAGCAGAGGCATGGACAGAGAGGGCTTTTTAAAGCTCCCTGCAAATCACCCTCACCACATGAGTAGTACATAACTAGAATAGTAAAGGCAACAGTTTCACCCCAGTCCTTACCCTGGGAACAGGGCAGAGTTGGATAGACCTAAGACTTGGAGGAGGGTTTCCCATGATATCTGCAAAACATGACAGGCATGTGTGCTTTCTCACAGTGGCCAACTCTGAGCTAATAAGACCTGCTGAGAAGTCCCATAATAATTCTGTTTCTCTCCAGCACAAATAAAAATGCTGACTGACTCACACAACAAAACTGATCTTAGCACTTCACCCTCCTTTCTGCTGCCAGCATGGAAAAAGTTTCAAAAAGGAGACTGAGACCATGAAAATAAGAACAAACTGCTATTCTCTTTGGAGGACAGGTGGAGAACAGGCGCAGGAAAAGGAATAGAAGTCCAGAAGCCCTGGTCAGACATGCTGGAGAATAAGCAGAATATTCTTCAGTACACTCTACCTGTTGGCCATGAGGCTCTCAGAGCCTACATGCTAAAAACAAGTATTTAACCTTTTCTGTGCCTTGCTTGGCATGGCTTCTGCCTCTGCAGGGCACAAGAAGGCACAGAGGTTAAATGGCCTGCACAGTGAGGCTTTTAACAGACAGACTCGGTGAAGGGATGTGTTCCTGTTGGCAAACACGCTTCCTGCCTTCTGTGGAGATCCAAACTGTGCCAAAGTCAAGAATATACTAAAGACATATTTCCACTTTTTCCCTGTGTTCTGGAGATTTCCATTTTCACAATTAACATACGACAAAGAAATAGTTGTAGTGGTAATAAAAGAAATAAAAAAGTGATTCTTGCTTCCCCGTCCTCCTGCTGAACAGATTTTTTACTAGTCCTTTCTTCTTTCTGTTCCAACTGCTGGCATCTCTGTAGAGCTTCTGCTTTGAATCATTTTTGGGAATAAACAGAGGAAGCTGAAGCATCTCAGAGAAATGAACATGATATAACAAAATAATAGCAGTTAATGACATTAGCAAAAGCAATGGTCTTATCAATTTTTTACTTCTTTCCAGCAGGATCATGAGATTTAAAAACTCAGTGGAATCCCATATATAGAATAATTCAGGAAAGGGGACATATGGAGGTCATGTAGTTCAGTTTAGGGGAAAGTCAACTACCTATGATCAGAATCCATATTCTTTAGATATTTTTCAAGATATTTGAGTCTTTAAAGGAAAATCAAAAATTTTCAAGGTACCTGTATAATTATTTGAATTTACCATGAGTTTATTAAATCAGAGGTTAGATGGTGAGGTTTTCTGCAATAGAAGACTTGAGAAAATGGCTCAGAAGAGCTCTTCCAGGTCTAGTCCCTGTGACTCAAAGAAGAAAGCAAGTGACAACTTGCATCTTGAAAACAACTCAGGGGAAAAATCTGCTGTGCTTAAATGATTGTTGTTACTCAGGTCACTTCTATTCTCTTAATTTCATTTTTTTTCCCATAAGAGAGTGATAAAATAGGCACCTTAGTTGTATGATGTGAATTCTACCCTGAGAAAGAGCTTAGCCTGACATGTTGAGTTCATAATTCACAATGATTCTTCTGATGCAAACATGGGAGCTAGTATTTATTCTTCTTTCCAAAGACTACGATGTGGAGCTGAGGGACACCTTAAACTGGGAAGGCTGAGCAAAACACTTACAAGGCCTTAATTGTCTTAAGGAATCCCAGGGGTATAAAACTTAAAACTTGTATCCATAGACAGAGAACAGAATTACCTGTTCTAGTCTCAAGCATTTCTCTAAGTTGAGATACCAGAGCTCAGGTACTTGGCTAGGTACAACATCTCAGAGTAATTAATTAGACACACTGATACTTCATGGAATTTTGTGTAAAGTCATTTAAAACAGATAACTAACTACTTGCCTTTAATGGCAACTACTTGGATAACTTAATGGCTTTCAGCTGAAAAAGGGTAGATTTCAATTAGATATTAAGAAGTTCTTTGCTGTGAGGCTGGTAAGGCCTGGCACAGGTTGCCCAGAGAAGCTGTGGCTGCCCCTGGAAGTGTTCAAGGCCAGGCGGGATGGGGCTCTGAGCAACCTGGTCTAGTGGAAGGTGTCCTGCCCATAGCAGGGGCGTTGGAACTGGATGATCTTTTAAGGTCCCTTCCAACCCAAGCCATTGTGATTGTATGATTCTACTTCCTAATGGAAAAATTATTTTCCTCCCCAGTAAAAGACTGCATATGCTTTATGGATTTCTAAGGCAGGGAAATTCTCCTGGCTTTTGTGGACAGTGTGGGGCCCTCGGGCTTAATTCAGTGGGAGAGTCTTGCATTTGGTTTAAAAGACTGAGACTCCAAATGGAAGAGAGAGATCAATGACAGCAAGACGAGTGTTTGCTGAACAGCTGCCTTCAAATCACTCAGTGCTCAATGTTGAGTTTAAGGATTCTGAATTCCCTTTTGGATGCAGGCTTAGCCTCTGCTGCAGAGACAGCTAAGCAAGATGGAGAACGTATTTAGTTCAGCAATGGAAGACAAGGAACGGTCTTCCAGGAGAAGCAAGGACAAATCTCAATCACTAACACAGGGAATAAAGGCAGCCCTATAACATGAGGGCATTGAGGGACAGAATTTATATTTATCCATTATAATTTTAAATATGTTCCTTAAGTAATGTACTTCTTCCATCTGTATTTGGAGGCACTTGAAGTTCATAAATGTGACTATTTTCAGTGCCAAATATCTCACGAGCCCACAAGTTCTATCTCTGAGCAAATGGAGGAGCACTTCTTTTTTTTGCTGTGTAGTTTGTTGAGCAGTTCAACATCTGATTAACAAACAATCTTAACTGAGATTAGGAAATTAGGCATTTGTCCCCTAATTTTTCTCCGCTGGGAGCTTATTGTGAAAAGTGTTCTCAGAAAATAATCAACATATCAGATAAAAGTGATCTAAAAAAAGAAAATTACAGGTAAGAAAATTCCACACTGCTGTAAAATCTCCTAATGGTCACATGTCTGCCTGGCCCTTGGAAGAATTGGCTTCGATTTTTTCATCAGAACGAGGCATCTCAAACCTGTGCCCTCCTGGCAAATGCCCTGGCTCCCAGGAGCAGGGCAGGATGTGCAAAGGCAATGAAATTCCCCCTGCCAGGGGCAGGGATACCTTCCACTAAACCTGACTGCTCAGAGCCCCATCTAACCTGGCCTTGAGCTAAGTCAGTTAAGAAAGTGAGAGAATTGGAATTTCTCTCTATCCACTTCTGAAAAGGGGAGAAGGTTGGAACATTTAATCTATTCTGCAGCAGTAAAGAAAATTGACCAAGACCCGTTGTCTGGCCAAAATAATGTGGTGCAAATCCATGGAGCAAGGCTTCTCACACAAGAACAGGATGGTCTCATCTGTGTTGAAAGCAGTCACAGGCTTATGCTATTCTCCTTGCCACAACCAGGCATCATCCAAAATAATTTTAGATGTGCTTGACAAAACTATTTCAGGCAGAACAGTAACAGTTAAATATGAGGGCTGAATTCCGGGTTGTGCTTGACAGCATTCCTTGGCCCAGTATCATTTACCCTTCATTGCCAAAGAGGCTGACACTCAGAGCATCTTGCTCCCCAAGCAACAGAAACCAAAATGTATAAAGTTTGGGAAGCTCAATCAGTAGGCCATAACAAGGGAAAAATAAGCTTTGTGGAATATTTGTGTATTAGGACTTCTTTTATTGGAGGGAATATGGGAATGGAGGTACTAATTCCTAACGCAGAATTCTAGTGGTGGCTAGAAAAGAGAAATGTGAGTCAAAAAGAGGCTCCTCCTCGAAGTTCATTATTTTATTTAGCTCTGTAGCTTTTCCAGCATTAAATCTCATTTGGCAAGGAGAAGTGCTTTCTCACAGATGTACGTTTTATAATAGGCATTTCAAGGATCCAAGGACTAAAAGAAAACATTTCTATCTTAAGTGCACTCATCTCTCAAATGACCAGTCAGCATATGTAGACAGAATATTCAGTTACTGTAATTTAGTACACTAGAACATAGAGTACTGAGAAGCAGAAGTCAATAAGAATATTTAATAAACAGGAGCAGAACAGGAAGACTACACTGAATTATCGCCAACTTGTTATCCTTACGGGTCCTATTCTATCCAATTTGCTCTCCTTAAAAACTAATTTTCCTTTATTTCAGTCAGGCACTCAACGTTCTCCACCATTCACAACAATTGCCTCTTCAGAAAATAGACAGGGGAAATATAGAAAAACATAGGCTGAGGAGGAATAATGTAACTGAAGCAAAGACTGCAGTTGCAGAAGAGAACATAGAGCCACTCATCCTCACATCAAGGGCTGCTGGTGGAAGCTTTCCAGGGCTCTGCATTTTGCACAGTTTACTAGTGGCTTCACAGCAAAGTCACCTGCCTCATCCCCTTCCTTTTTTGGTTTTTTTTGGGTTTTTTTTGTTTTTTTTTTTTTGTTATTGGTGGTGTTGTTTTTGTTGTTGTTGTTATTGTTGTAATTGGCCTTTCTTTAAGCAGATTTCTATTGTGCTAATTGCTTTAAGCTGGGAAAGACCAGGAAAGACAATTAAAAATAAAAAAAAAGGAAAAATTAAGTTATCTACCCCAAAGTAAAAAATAATATTTTGGGTCCATCTTGTGAGCTCACTACCACAGTGTCAGCTTTACTCCATTCCTTGACTTCCATGTTCTCCTCTGGGAGTCAACATTCATAACAGATGAGAACAAGAGAACTTACCAGTAATTGCAGCCAGGATTTCTGATCTCAGTGGCAGCATGGGGGGGGCCATGAAACAGACCTTAGGACCCATCTGCTAGGTCTGGGTTTGGGTTAGAAAAGCAGACAGAAGTACTGTGAATTCAACAGCTCTTCATCTCTTAGATGCCTGACTTGCTTCCCCTGAGGAATTGCTCACCTCTGCCTTCGGGAGGCTGCTCAGACATCTGTGCTCCAAAAAATGGCCCTGCAAGGTTGAAACACCAGACAGAAACATCAGAGCAACGTTCCTTTGCTCACCTAAAGACCCAGCCAGAAAGGTCATTTTTGCTGCTGCTCTGGAGTGTTCTGTAAATTTAACCACTGACATGTACTTACCCTCCACAGCACATTATATATGCTCAGAAAAAAAAATGTTTCATGCAAAAAGTAAGTCAGTCCCAGGATTAACACTAGCTGCTTAAAAATGTATGGGTCATCCATGCATTTGAACCCACATTAAGAAACTGCATGGACAAATATAAACTTTTACTGACAACTGTCACTGAATTAATCTGAATTGCTATAAAGCCAGAGGCCGAACGACGTGTTAGTGTGTTTTCTTATAGATTCATACAGAATGGACTCCTCCTCAAAGTCCACTCCTGGTCACCTAAGAGAGGAAAAAGAATTTGTGAAAGAGAAGTAGAAGACCCTGTTTGAGTCCTGTGCATTGGGTAGACAATAGTGAATCCTAATTGTGCTGTCCCAAGGAATCCTCTAAGGACTGCCAGCCCAGTGTGTGAATGTGTCCGTACATCTGAGCTGTTACCTCTGTGGAAATGAGGACTGGATTTCTCAGTGCCATCTAATTAGAAGTTCAGTGTCAAGGTTTTCTGCCTGGTGGTACAAGTTTTATGTAATCAAGTAAATACATGAAATGGAGCATTTTGGACATTGCAGTCTTTTCCTCTTGCTATCTATTTTTCTCCTGTAGTAGAAATAATCCCAGGTCTCCATGGTAAAGAAAGCACCGACAGCTCTCCCTTCTACATTAGCTGACATTACCTGAAACCTCATGACCTGCCAGAGAAGAACCAGCAATAAAGGCATTTTGCAAAGTGAGTTTGAGAATGTTACATACTCTGGGCTAAATGTCAGAAGAATGTTCTGCATCATGAGACTTCATATGGCATAGAGGGAGGGGACTTAATTATTCATAAGTAGCTTTTAAAAAGATCTAGCCACTTCTGCCTGAAGATCAGGGAAGAAGTGCACAGTCTCAAGAGGAGAAAGCATGAACCTCCAAAAGAGAGATCCGAGGGCAGCCCTGAGTTTCTAGGTGTGCAGTCACTGCTCAAGGAGAAATGTGAAATCCTATGCTATGGAGACAGAGCCCACCAGTTTGCTTTTGTGTGTAGGGAGAGATGAGGACTGAGATGAAAAATGAGTGTGATAACAAAACCTCTACTTTCCCCTGACTCACTTCAGCTCCCCATGCTGAGCTGCACTTGCACAGTAAATGTGTTTTGTTATTGGTTTTCTTCAGCCACACTCTCCCTTCTTTGTCTCTTTCTCTCTTCCTCTGCCTTTTTTATGAAACAGAGCATTTCCCATTACTTTCCCCTGAGTTCTCGCAGAGGTTTTTGTAACCTGTAGCCCTGACTGACCTGAGCTGGAAAGTGAGCTTTGCAATACTTCATGACATTGACATGGAGAAGTGAGTGAACCCCAGCTCACACCAAGTTGCACTTTGAACCCAAGAGCAAACTTATCACAGATTAATTTTTCTCTTTCTCCAACCTCTGCCTTTTTATTAACTCTGGTCAAAACCCCACCCACGCACAAGGCAGTCCAAGCACACTGTAACATTGAGATGTACTTTCTCATATCCAAGATGATTTTGAACTGCAGTTTTGCTGTAAAGGGTACACTCATCTTTTGTGGTTCAAGGCTTTGTTTGACACCAGTGAAGTCAGCTTCAGAAAAAAATTCAGCCTTATGGATCTGAAATTGATCCTTGCACTGTGATAATCAGCAGCACGGCAAGTTTTCTCAATGGTTTGTTGTGGAAATCTGCACTCTAATGCTCACATGGTATGGGTAGACAACAGCTTTTAAATAAATCCAGACATAATAGTATGAGACAGTTATTGGTTAAAGAGCATCTGCTCTCAATACATAACCCTTATTACCTCTAATGGGACATACACATGCACACATGATTATGGGGAAGATACATCACGCCGGGACCAACAGGTTTCATCTGCTGTTGTCAGGGTTGAAGCTTTTCAAATTTAGCTGTAATAGGAAAGAGCTCTCCATGGAGCAAAAAGCAACCCAGCTCTCTGTGTCCCAGCATTTTCTTGTTAGAGGACAAGCACAGGGATGTTTGGGCTGTGCCCAGTGGGATCAGGGATATTTGTTGGGCCAAACAGATCAATAAATTCCTTATTATCAGTCATCGTATAGTGGCACAGACAGCAGCTATGTTTAAATTTAAAATTTAGAAGCATCTGTATTATACAGAGACCTACTCTCCCGTGGCTCATCAACACTACTGTCTTAGGAGGGGAAAAATCCAAGTCTTTTCATAAAATAAAGAAGGGAAGAAGCTCCTCACAAGCTACTCTTTAAGCAAAACTACTGCTCCATTCACTGCCAGCGGGACTAATGAAAAAAATTCCTTAGGCTTCAGTCAGACTTAGGTGTACTAAAGTCACCTAATAAGCAAAGGAGAGATTGTTCTACAGGTGGGAGGAAACCACTTTGAAAGGTCTGCCATGTTTCAGCTTGCTGGGTGTAATTGGCTGCACCTCCAGTCTGAGGTATCTGCTGCCTCCTCACCTCTGCAGAAGAGTCACTAAGCCTGCACTTGACAGACATGGTGATGGGCATGACAGGTTTCATTTTATAAATATTATATTGAGAAGGAGGAAAATCTTGCCTAGATTTTGAAACCACATCACTAGCAAATGCTTTCTAGGCAGCAAAGTTGCGTGTCTCTGCTTGTTGGGGTTCAAGCTTTTCAATTTTTAATTTTTCCTTTCTTTCTGATTAGATCTTTAGAATTTAAGGATTGTTCTAGAAGAAAATTTATCTTTTGCTAGTGGAGAATTCTACTGTCACATTGCAGCCAACAATGAAACACCTTGAGTTGCCTGTGAAAAGGCAAGTTAAATAGTGCTCTGCCTCTGAAAAGAACAACTACCTTTGCTTTGAAAGGCTGACCTAAATTGAAGAAGGAAAAAAAAAAGGAAAGAAATACCTATCAGTAAATACTCAGAAGCCTGAGCAGCTGTTTGTACTGTGATAAAACTGTCAAAAAATTACTTTGATAATATCTACCTTTTTTTTTTCTCATATCATACCTTTCACTTTTAGGAGTCAGAGAAAGACTGTAATTCTGTGGCTTTTCCTACCTAAAGCTCTTGAACTTTGTTTTAAACTGTAGTGCAGGGAAACTGAATTCAGTTGAAAGTCTGTCATCAGAGAATGAGGATTACAGCACATTTAATCAATTCTGATATAATCAGACTAGATTTTAGCCCCCTTTACTAATCCCACAAGGCTTTAGTAAAAACTTTTTCTGAGTCAGCATAAGGCATATGGCATTGAGGCTTTAACAAACAAGAAACTTTATCTCTTAACCTCTCAATATCTGCATATCTGTGAAAGACTTTAATAGTGGAACAGCTCTGATGCTGAGTGCCCAAATTTTCTTGGGCAGTTGCCAACACAGCATTGTTTGAACTAAAGAAAGACAGAGGCAGACACAGACATACACACACAAGAATGAGTTGGACATTTTGCAAACAATGATTTAACTGTGCACAAGTGGAAATATAAATGGTCTCCCAGCATAACAGACAGCCTGACAGGTTTATATTGGATAGGAGCTGAGATTAGCTCTGAAGAAATACAGATAGATGCAAACAAACTCCAGCCAACTGTGCATTGCTATATATTGATACAGACATATTTGCAAATTCATGCACTTTATGAAGCCAGACACAGGATTATTATTGCTTGCTTGCAACAGAAAATAATAAATGCTAGTAACATGTAGATACATAAAGCATGTAGATACATAAAAGCATAAACAAATGTGCTCTTTGGAGGGTTATATTCTGACTTCCTTATTATAATCCTTCATTTTAACAATAATTAATTGAGGAAAAACCTTTATGGTGCACCCAGTCTCTGGCTGTCTCCAGTTCTGATCCAGGTGAAGTCATCTTGCAAAATTATAGCACTGTTTGCAAAAGCATTAAGAGAGTGAGTGACTTCAGTGCCACTCTCAGAAGGGGTTTAGCCTCTCAGCCTTAATGGTATTACAGCTCTCACATAACCTCAAGCTGCCAGTCACTCTGAGCTCCATGGGCCCCAGGCTCCCTCTGTGATGCTCCATTCCATCAGCCCAAATGCTGCCTGCCTCTCTCATGCAGCATTTCAACACCTCAATAATATTTGCAAGGTCCTTTGAGGACTGGCCATGAATGATTGCCTTGAAAACATGGAAAGCCTTTTTCATTGTTCCAAAAAGAAAGCAGTTTCATAACACTCCTCCCCCCAATTTTCACACCAGAAGTCCTGTTTCTCATTTTATTCTTTTCCCATTCAGAAACTATTTAATAATCCAAATGAAAACTCTTTATTTTATAAGAGACTTCATTCTCTCCCTTAAGATGAAGACTTTCACTTTTAAGCATTTAGCAGATCAAAAGTCTTTCACTTCCGTATGAGATGTGCTGTCCCATAAGGAATACTTTAGTTTTTAAAATATCAGCCCAGGCCCTCCCTGTTGTTTTCCTCCACAGTGTGAAAATTGTGGGGTTTTGCTCCCACTGAGGAAAGATTTTTTCTCTGAACTGGACAAAGGGCAATTCTAGACATACAAGTAACCCTTTCAGATTCCAGCAAGTCACACTGGCTTGCAATGTGTTTTAATGGTTCAGGGATTGGATCCAAAGAGCATTTTACACTCATCTGTTCCTTCCAGAGAAGCAGTGGACCTTGGTTTCCTCAGATATGCCCAAAATCACTCAACACCAGATTGTTTTGGAGATGAAATAAAGTTTGGAGTTTGAGTTCTTTTGGTTATGCTTTTTTTGTTCTCCCATGAAAGAAAAGGATTATGTATTTAAAAACAATCTTGAATACTTCTCAGGTGTTATTACCCATGGTTACCCTTGATTGCTCCATAATAACCACAGAATCACAGAATGGTTTCTGTTGATGGGAACCTTGAAGTTCATCTAGTACCAACCCCACTGGTCTCATCTGCCAGATCGTTTCCTCTCTTGTCTTCAAGGAAGATATATAATATAATAT
>VYXC01012082.1:0-148580 GCA_013397175.1 Platysteira castanea | reverse complement strand
AAAAAAACCCTCCCAACCAAAGAACCTACTTTGATTATTTTGGAAACAAAATATCTCAATTAATTGGTTTATTCATCAACATTTGCTATTTTGAGTCCCCTGAAATTCTTCTATTCTTTCAAAAGAATTAATAATATTGCCTTTTTTCTTACACTTGGTAATTTTTTTTTCTCTTTTGTTGTCCATAGAAGATTTGTTTGTTAACAGTTTCCTTTAACTGATCAGTAGCTTTAACCATTAACTCTTTCCAAGCCCTTTTTTTCCTTTTTTTTTACTTTGTCCAACAACATAAAACACATCAGTGGCCAGAGTTTTTATTAGAACATTGGAATAACAATTCCTCATGGCAGACAGAACCACAGAATAATCAAGGTTGGGAATGAATTCTGAAGACCACCTGGTTCAACGTCTTTCTCAAAGAAAGGCCAGCTAAAATCAGGTTGCTCAACACCTCATCCATCTGATTTTTTAACTGACCAAGGTGACATTTCACAGCTTCTCTGGGCCCCCTCAGCCTCTGCCCACCAGGCAAGTGCTTCAGCCCCAGCCATCTCTGTGGGGCTTTGCTGATCTCCTGCACTTTACAAAGCCTTACTTGCAGGGGGGAGTCCAGTGCTGGACACAGCAGTGCAGATGTGGGCTCAGAAGGAAAAATCAAACCAGTCCTTCTGCAGCCTGATCCTTTTCAATTTGCATCTTACACAGCAGCAGGTGAAGGTACACAGAGCTTTCCAGGCTCAGCTTTCACCCTGACTGCTCAGGAGCTGTGCCTGCATTTGCTATGACAAGTGACCCTCAGATTTCTGGCAGCAGGAGTTGTCAGCTTTCCAGTACTGCAGTTTTTTAGGTCTTAGGACTATCAGGCTGTCAATGCCATGGGCTGCCGACCTAGCAGGATTGTCATCAGATGTCCCCACTGAATTCCTCCCCATCGCTGTGACTTTCTAACACATTTTTCTTTGGCTTCAGGATGCTTAACGGAGCTGCAGAACACTTCCCCAAATAACAAGGGTAACAATGACAGCAACAATAGCACAGAAGGAAAAAAGACTCATGTCAGGAGGAAATTAGGACACCGAGGCTGGGAACTAAGGGTAGGGAAGAATGCTGCAACTGACAGGAAGCTAGATTGAATTTGAAAAGGTTTTTTAGGTTTGTATACAAGAGGACTCAAGAATATCCCACCTGAGGCTATCTGTGAGCTCACCGTCCGAGATGGCTTCATTGTCAGCACAAGAGACAATGCTTTTTGAAAACCAAGACAGCCCATACACAGGAAACCCATAGTTACACAGCCAGGTGGAGTCAGGCTTAGAGAAAAAGAAACACATATTTCTTAGACTATCCAAAAGAATTGCTTCAACTTAGATGTAAGCCAGCAAAATGTAGGTACTAAAAAAAAAAATGAGTAAAGCCGACCTAGAACTGCAGTAGACTGATTGGTTAACTGTAAGCCAAATTTCAGTTTCTCCAGGAGACACATCTGTAATCTCTGTGTGCCACAGGTGGAAGTATGGGGATTTCTGAAAACATGATTTGGGGATTATTTTAAGCTTTTTCTTTCCAATTGTAGTAGCTTGGCCCCTGCCTGGACAAGGAAAGGGAAATGGTGCTTTCAGAGGCTTTTTTTTCACGCTGAGAGTTGATCTGCCTCTAACAGCGTGCTATTGCATGCTATGAATAAAGTCAGCTAGCAACATGATCATCTGGAAACAGCAGATCAGAATTATTTTTCTTACTCTGCTAGTGATTTGGGATTAGACCTTGAATAAATTATTTTATCCCTCTGAGCATGTTGTCCAGAGAGGCTGTGGACTGCCCATTCCTGGAGGTGTCCAAGGCCAGGCTGACTGTGGAAGATGTCCCTGCTCATGGAAGGGGGCTGGAGCTGGGTGATCTGTAAGGTCCTTTCCAACTCCAACCCTTTTGTGATTCTACCATTCCATGATTCTTTCTTCAGTTTTCTATTTTACTGTGTGAGCAACAGAGTTGTGGTATCTCCAAGGATTTAAAACAGGTCTGGCTTTGATCTGAGACCCAGATTACTACAACACAGCTGGACCAGAGCATCTAGGTTTGCTCTAGGTCTTGCATCACCCTGTCCTTTTTATATGCTGCAGTGTTCCTCATGATGGAGGGGTTTCAGACTACACACAAGCACTGAACTTCTCTTTTTTACACAATATATCCTCATCTTCTAACAGAGTCTTTTTCTGGGAGTGAAGGTAAAAATTCTCCACTAGCTGAAAATGGTTCCTAGTTTTTCCCTGCTGATTTATGCACAAGGTGCCTGGTCAGTGCTCAGTAGGCTTCTTGACATTTTAGTAGATGAAATTCGAATCATCTGATCCCCGTCTGTGCTTTTAATTCCCAATCTGTCTCTTTGGCTACATCCTGATTAATGAAATAAACAGGACAGGAGCAGCACAGGACTGGGGCCCCAGCGCTGTTTGAAACACAAACTTTTATTTCCCTGCATACTCCACTTTCAGAGGAAATGGTCAGGCTGGTCCAGGGAACATTGTGAATCGAGAAGCACTTTGGATGCAGATGTGTGTTTTGGAGAAGGGAATTTAGCCACACATGCACAATCTGCAGTGTACAAGCTCTCCCCATGTTAGAGACATAGACTTCCATATTTCTGATCTGTTGAATTTTGAATTGCATCCTGAAAGGATGCAATTCTAGGAACGCTGCTGCCTAATTTTGACAGCCATAAAAGACTTCCCCACGAGGGAAGGGCTTCTTGGAACGCACATTTGGGAGAAAAAACCCTTTCCAAAAGTGACCTGCAATTCCTAATAGCACAAATGATGAACGACTAGTGCACTTTCCATAGAAATTTTGCTCTCAGATCCTCTAGGCATGTCTGAAACCTTGAGGAGAGATCATCACATAGAGTAGCACAGAAAATACTTGCACTGGCTTTACAGCTGTCCATCTCCACTGAGTTTTGCTGATCTACTTACAGAAGCAAAAAAGAAGATTCTGGCCAAGAGAATCAAACATCAACAACAAAACTAGAGGGGAAATTTGCATTTTGTTTTTCACTCTCACAACTTTTTTCTTAATAAAACTTCAGACTATAAAAGCACAATAAATACAGATAGCACATTAAAAATGCTTCTGCATATCAGGAAATTATGTTCTTAAAGCAATTTTGGATTCCCACCTGTCTTCACAGTGGAACACTGAATAGCTTGTTTGTGCTGTTAAAAACTATTAAAAAGCCAGTAAATCCAAATTGCATATTAAAATATGAATTGACTTTAGGAACTAAGACCAGATTAAGAGGGAAAAAAATATCCCTTTTTCTCTGAAACTGTCTTAAAGCCTTTACTGACATTCATTTTCTTTTCTTCACTGATTTCATTGACAACCAATTTTGATAGGTTCTCTTTTTTGCCAGGTTTCAATATTTCATGACAGTTGGCAATCCAGTGTTGACATAGTGATAGGATTTGATATGACCCCCAATACTTAAAAGCCAACTTTATTTTGGAAGCAATAGCTGCCAACACTTTAAATAGACATGCAGTCCTGATATATTACACCTTTCTTGTATGGGAGCAAAATACGATGCAAGGTGAGCCACCAAAATCTTTGTGTTGTTTTCCCTTGAATAAAAGTCCTCAAGGGAGCAACTTTCTTTTTCTCTCTTTCTTTTGTGTTTATCTATGTATTTTCCTGGTGCTACCATAGGAATACAGGCAGTAGGTGTTGCAGCACAGCTGGAAAGGACATCAGTGAGGTCACACAGGGAGTTTTGGGGTGTTGCACAGCAGCAAGGTTTCTGGCCAGACAGGGAGAAGCCATGTGTGAAGTGCAGTGTATTCCAGCTCCTGGTTCTAATGGTCTGGGGTCCTCATGGAACACAAAGAAAGTCTGTGACTGAACAGAGAACCAAAAATAAGATGTTCAAGACAATCCTTCATGTTCCAAAAGCAAGAGGAAACAGCCTCAAAATGTTTTTATTGGATATAGGAAATTTCCTTCACTGAAAGGGTTTTTTTGTCAAGCAGTGGAAGAGGCTGCCCGAAGCAGTGGTGGAGTCACCACCCCTGGAGATACCTAAAAGATGTGTGGATGTGTTCACCGAGGGACCTGGTTTAGCAGCAGGCTTGGCAGTGCTGTGCTGATGGTTGGACTCAGTGATCTTAGGGGGCTTTTCCAACCAAATGGTTCTATCATTCCATGGCAGGGGATCTTAAGGACTGACCCAATTCTAAGCCTTCCTTTTCACAGCCTCTGTAGCAGAGAGGAATCCTGTGAAGAAAGGAGACATCTGAGGAAGTAACAAAGGCATCTCTGAATATCCCTGGCTGCAGCATGCCACAGGAGAAGTTCCCAAATACTGAACAAAATTTTGAAAAATGTTCCATCTAAAAAGATCTGCTTCATCAGCTTCCAGAGTAGCTTTGGCTTTAGAGAGACACAAAGATGTATATTCCTAGGGGTTTTCTGGGGTCTGACTTATACTCTGACACTGCAGTTCTGTACTGTTCATGGCAATGATGTCAGCAGATAAACTACTTCTGTAAATTTGACTTAACATTTATATATGTACAACAATTAAAACCAGCATCCTGATATCTAACTGTTCCCTTCTGCTCACTTTTGGGACATAAAGACCAAATCTTTTCCACATATTTCACTAGCCCAATCGGCACCACAGTGTCTATTTAAAGAGCTGCCAACAAGTAGCTTATGCTACCTTTGCAGAGGCCTTGGCATAGTCCTATCATATTTTAAGGTGCTTTAGCACATCTGCTCCACCAAAACAAGGTTTGTAACTTGGAAAACAAGGATATCTGGAGAAAACATTTAGGCTTTTTGTCTTTTAAGAAAGTAAAAAGCTCTTTCCAGAAAGCCATTATTTCCTTGTTCCTACTGAATGCAACATTAGGGAGCTGTCTGAATATTAGTTATAGTGTTATTCATAATGACTGTATTTCATTTGAGACCCTAACACAGCTGACCTGACAAAAAGAGCTATTACTGCACATCAGTCCCATGTCTATGGCAAAGCCTTCTACTTGGATGTTAGAGCTTCTCCTCCTGATTAACACATTCTACTTGAGGTGGCTTCTGTAAAGAAGGGAAGATGCAGTTATGGCCATTTTGTGCACAGGAGGTGAGCACAGAAACACTGCAATGACTTACATGCAAAGTCTGTGCCCCAGATGTAAATCACACTCCAGAATCTAAATTGCAGCACTACTGTAATTTCCTTGCCTATTCCATTAAACCAAATTTGCTTAAACTAATGTAGGAGCAGATGCTCTGTGCGCAATAGTAGTGTTGGATCAGAGGTTCCCCCTCTGCAAGTCACTGACTATGAAAGGGGAAGGAGTCACCTGAGCTAACTTGAGTGATCTGTAGTATAGATGTCTACTATGCCTGATCATGACAGTGCCATTTGAGATCTTCTAGAGTCTCACAATCTGGCTTTTAGCATCTGTTCCTGAAGACTCTCAGTCTGTGAAGTACTGTCTCATTTCAGACTTCCTTGGGCAGTTGTTCAGACACCTCAAGCCATCTCATGTGGCACTAGAAACCTGTTTGTAGGCAAACCAAGATCCAGCTTGGATCCAGCTAGCTCCAGTGCCTTTAGCTGGTGCAAAGTCACACAAGGAAACAACGCCTCTCTTTCACACCTCACTAGTCTCGTCCCTTTTAAAGCCACGTTCACTGCCCACTCTTTGCATGGTCAGCAATTTCTTACTCCAGTAATCTCCTAATGTTCCTCCTTGCATTGCTATAAAGGTAAACCCCAATGAATTAAAAAACCTCATTTCTTTGATTTTATGAGATGCCATTTGAAGGAGGTCAGGAGAAGGAGTTCTCATGTTTATTATTAGTAACTGGTGATTTAAGTTTTCAGCTGCTTTACCTCCTATAGCATCTCTCACCTTAAGTTTCAGGCAGCTGCTCTGGGAGGTGTTCAGCCGTGTGAATTATAACCTGACTTTGAGCAGGAGGTTTAAGTACACAAAGTGAGTCCCTTGATTGATGGCTCATTTGATCAGCTGTGCAGTCAGGGTCCTTGCTCTGCTGCAAACCTGACTGCAGTCAAAACGCAGCATCCCTGGCTGACAGAAGGATTCAGGGTCAGTAGCTGTACTATAATAAAATCTGCATCCCTGTAAAGCTGGTGTCTTGTATCTTGCCTATCTCTCCCCCCTCAGCTGCCTTTCACTGTTCTTGTAAGAAGTTCAGGTCTGGGGGCTTCCTTCTTGTCCTCCATTCTCCTGCTCAGGCAAGTCTGTCCCCTGTCAGCTGCAAGAATTCCTGTGGCCTCTTGTCTCCAGCTGGCTGACCAAGAACAAGGTCTCTGTTGCATTGCTCCGTTTTCACAGGAGTGAATTTAACCTCAGAGAAAATCCCTGAGCTTGAATATAATGGACAGTGAAAATATCACCAGTGAGAGCTGGTCTACTTCTATTGATTTGTTTGGTTTTTGATGAAAGAAAACTCTCTGGAAAAGTTACATCCTTTCTGTTTTTCAAACAGTAAAAGTTAGTGTTCAAAAAAAGTGACACATGAATCATGGGGGCAGCTCAGCTCTCAAGGAACCATGGTACCTAAGGGAAAGGAAATAGATGTGAGGAGACCAACTTGAGGAAGAGTGAAAAGCTCTGGACTATCTTTTCATGATTCACCACAGCAGCTTAGACAGACATAATTCAATGTCAAGCCTGAAATGAGGTTGTGATGAGGTAGGTGTTGGTCTCTTTTCCCAGGTATCATGTGACAGGATGAGCAGAAATGGCCTCAAGTTTTCCCAGGGGAGATCTAGTTTAGATACTAGGAAAAAATTTCTCGATGGAAAGGGTTGTCAAGAATTGGAACAAGCTGTCCAAGGAAGTGGTGGAGTCAGCATCCCTGGAAGTGTTCAAAAAACTTGTGGGTTTGGCACTTGAGGACGTGGTTTAGTGGTGAACATGGTGGTGGTGCTGGGTTGATGACTGGACTCAATGATCTTAGAGGTCTTTTCCAACCTCAGTGATTCTGTGATTCTGTGAAATATCTCTGAACTGCAACAGTTTGAAAGTTTGTTAGAATTAAATATTTGGATGTGAGGTGGATGGGCTTGAAAGGTAAAGTTCCATTTCTACTCCGCCAAATTTACTCAAAAGGTCTGTTCTCTGTCCTCCAAGCTCCCTGATCCCACCAGCAGATTTTGTGGGAAAGCATCACTGACCTCACCAGAGTGAGATGTGGGTAGGAAGCACTTAAACCTTTAAACATCCAAGTCCATGGCATCACAGGATATATAAATTGGAGTGCTGAGAGTCGACTGATGCCATTGCCAAGACCCTTGCCATTGTTTTTGAAAGGCCCAGGGAAGTGGTGGAATGACTGTAGATGTGGCACTTGGGGACATGGTTTAGTGATGGACTTGGCAGTGCTCGGGTAATATTTGGACTCAATCATCCTATATGATTTGGAGTGATGGTGTTTGTCTTTCCAAGTAACTGCTGTGAGTGAGGGAGAGCTGCTTCCCTGGGCACTGCTGAACACCCGCCTGAACACGGGAAGTGGTGAATGAATTCCTTGTTCTGCTTTGCTTGTGTGCATGGCTTTTGCTTTACTTATTAATGTGTCCTTATCTCAACCCACGACTTTTCTCACTTTTACTCTTCTGTTTCTCTTTCCCATCCCACAGGGAGCAGCGGAGGACTAGAGTGAGTGGTTGTGTGGTTCCTAGTTGCCAGCTGGGGTTAAACCACAACAGTATTATATAAAACACATATTATTATATTAATATGGTTATTTTTGTACAACTGACAGTGTATTTGTTATGAATGCCTCACATGTACTGTGTTCTATACATGTTACATGAAGTGCTGAGCAGTTCATATGCAGACACTACAGCAAAGGCTTTTTATAGATATCTACAAATGTGTTTATGGAGTTGGCTATTACATAAAACCACCAGCAACAGCTTCTTGAGGAACCCAGTTCTGTCACTGCATGTTAGAGAAGATCTGAAAATTGCACAGAGCTCCTCAGGAGACACCGGCCTCATGCTGCCTCCTTCCTGCTCCCTGATTACATTTAGAAAAGAGGTAGGGGCTCAGACAGGGCTGTGCTGGGGCTGAGGAAATTTGAAGAGGCAGGAGAGTTCAAATGTCACCAGTCTCAAATGACATCTAAAAACAAGTCGTGGCAATGAGATTTTGGAGCCAGACACCTCAGTCTCACTTATTGCTTGTGCTGGTTGTCTGCATCCATGCCCAGATCAAGTACCCAGGCTGGGAAGATGACAGAGTTTCATTCCTAAGTCTTTCATGTAAATACTGTTCCCAGGACCAGCCCCATGATTTTTCTCCAGGCTGCACTTTTCCAGCCACTCAAATATTACTTTGCAGCCATGTTTTGAGTCAAATCTTGGTTAGCAGCTGCTTGTGGATTTTGGTGATGTCATTGGATGAAGTATCTCTCCCCAGAAATAAAGTATTATTGGTGTGTACCGAAGCTCTTCATAATCGCTGGAATCTTTCCCACTTGCTAATGCAGAACAGAGAGGTCTGAGTCACAGGAAAATACTCTTAATATCACAGATTACTTCTCCATGGGGTAATTTGTCAGAAACAGTCGTGAAGGTTGTGATCCACATTCACTCCTGCAAGATCACAGCAAGGGAAGGTACAAGAGAGTAATTTCTGGAATAAGGAGCAGGAAAAGGGTGAAAAGAGCAGAATAAGCAATTCTCAGAAGCTCTTTGGAAAAAATATAAACAATCTGGTAAGGAGGAGGAGGTGTGGGAGTCGAGCAGAAGAAAATTAAAAGGATAATTAGAAGAGAAAAAAAATTGCGTTGCTGAGAACATTTTAGCTGGTGAAGCCAGGGATTTCAGATGAATTCACAGCAGACAGATGGTAAAAAGGGGGAAAAAGCTACCAATCAACAGTACACCCTATAATCAGTTCCTTAGCATGAATATTAGGGGGATTCAGTTAGGGCTAGGGAATAAGGAGTTGGCAGCTTTAACACACAATTATTTTGTTTTGTACCTTTGAAACAGAGAAAGAGGGATCAGAGCAACTAGACACAAAAGCCACAGCCCTGGTTTATTGTGGGGTGTGAGATGGAACAGTCAAATAATCCTCACCATCCACCCAGACTGATATTTTAGCTGCAGTTTTCACATTTCTGTGTGATCGTGGTTGGGATTCCCTTTTTTTCTCAGATACAAATATCTCGTGGCACCTGGAAGTTTAACTGATGAACAAATGGGTGAAATAGATGAGTCTTTTTGCCATATCAACCATCAATGTATCCTAAAGAAAAAAAAAGGTGGAAATAAAGAACAAATTATAACAAACTCAAACACCCAATCCCCCATTCTCTGATAACATCAAATAACAGAATAAGTAAATAAGCAAAACAGGAAATAAGGAAAAACATCTCCCCAGTGACTAAGAGAGCACAGACCTTCCCAAAGCAATAGGGTGAAGGACAGAGATTTGGAAAGCTGCTCTGACTGCAGTGCACCCTCATGGTGTGGGGCAGAGACCAAGGAAGCAAAATTGCTTTGGCTCAGCACCACTAACACCGTTATCTTATTCTGGGAGCAAAAATGTCCTGTGCAAACCAGCCTGGAGGTCCCTTCACAGTATTCTCTAGAGCCCTGGACCAATGTCTCAGCCCTTTGGGGGCAGGTGGGGTGGCCCCATGACATAATCTTTGGCAGAGATTCTTCACTTTGGTTGTTTCTATTTTTTTAGTGGCTGAACTGAGATGTTCTACACAATGTCAGCTTTCTTGAGGGATATGCACACAGAGGTGACTTGTAACTCCTATCTAGTCTAAAGCTGGGCTCAACCTGTACGCAAGATGAAAAGAATCCTCATGCAGACTTGGAGAGGCCTTAAAACTATAAAACATTTCATTAGAAAAAACCGTTTCCCACTGAAATTACTAGCAGAACTCCCATTGATTCAATTAAGGGAAGATTCACAGTGTTTACAGCCCCCAAACCTGCTTGTACATAAGGACATCTGACTCATGAGGATAGTAAGCAGAGGCAAGCTATTCACACACTTTATTTTTCATGAAATCATAACTCTGGACAGCGCAGATGAGACCAAATTGATTTTAAATAGAGAAATATTTTCATATAACGCCAAAGCTTTCAGATAATTTTGCTGATTTCAACTATAATTTAAATTTGCACAGCCATGCTAATCAGGAGTATTTTTAAGAGGTATTACTGAAAATGAAAGGAAATTAAATGACAATGAAATATAAAAAACCCACAACCTTTGTAATTCCTCTAGTGGAGTCTCTATCATGAAGACAATTTGATTTTGAATTGTTGCAGTTTGCACATTATCAGTATGTGTCTGGATGGAAACCTGTTGTGCTTTGTGTGGTTTGGTTTGGTTTCTTTTGTTACTGCTGAGGTACTGAGAACTGTATAAAAAAAAAGAAAAAGGATTTTCACAAACACGTGTGCCGCAGATAGGTGTGAGATCAGGAGGGAGTTACCCATCCTAGCCAGAGATCTCCCACATTTCCCTTCACTCCATGTGGTGCTGCTCGTGAGCTGTGAGTCTCTGGACACAATCCTGGCTACAAAGACCACCAGCTCCAGGAGGGAGCTGCAGCCTCCCCAGCCCTGGCCAGGGGGGCAAGCAGACACCTGGCAGGCTCTCCCAAGACCATCTTTTCATGCAAAGTCCATGTTGTCCATAGGTTTCCCAGAACCCCTCAGATGCAGCTTCCCAGTTTTCCCACTCCCTCCAGACCAGCAGTTCCACCCATACAGTGGATTGCCTTCAACATCATCAGCCGTGGGAAGTTTCTTGCAACGGCTCTGACTTAGATTATGTTCCCTCCAAACCTCTTCCTCTCCCAGCTGTTGGATGCCCCATGACCCCTTTTTCATCTCCCAAACTTATGAATAAAATGGCCTGGAGGGCCTGAAACTGAAAGAAATGTCAGATTATGGTGGGTGACACTGTTTCACTGGAAGTACAAACCTCCTTTCAGACGAATTTCTGAAGAATAAAAGCCTCCATTTCACCCTGGCACAAGGCCTGGCTTTGCAACAGCTATTTCCATATTTCAGCTGTTTCTTCTCAGAGGCTGTGATTCCTTGATAGATCAGAACTTGCATCACTTCATCTCCCACTTAAATAATTTGATGAGGAAAATGGAACTGCTATGGTGGCAATTTAAGTGCATTAAAGGAAAAAGTTAATTCAAAATTTTGATTCGCCAAATTTAAAGTCCATTTCCATTACATTTAATAACTTCAGCCTCTCTTAGTTCATCTGTACTTATCTTTAAGTCTGCATGGCTGGGTGGCATTAGAAATAAGGAGATTATTCATAGTAGGGTGCTCTGCCTATGAACTTTTTCTTAGCTCTCAGTAGAGATAAAGAATATTTGCTCAACTGTATATCATTTCATAATCACATGAGTGGTCGGCTCTTCTGTTCTTATAAAATCATATCTCATACCATCAGCCACAGACCTTTCAAAAAATACCAAAAAGGATATAATTAATTCAAACTGAGTTATCATTAAAGTATGAGGATAGTCAGAGACATGCTTTTTCATTTCCCTCCAAGCACACATGAATTATGAGATCCAAGTCACAGCTCATGTAAGGGACTAGTTCATGCATTTGTGGAGAGGAAGGAACTTGCTGCCTGAATTCTCACTTTTTCACTGTAAATCCACACACAAAGCATTTGGGTCTGAAGGCCTGAGTCTTGATGTCCCTCACCACACCATGGAAAAGTAGGTGAGGAAGGGAGCCCAAGGGAAAAGCTCTGTAAGGACTGGCATGGTTCGGAGGGAGCAGGCTGGAAGGTTTCCTCTTGGGCTGGCAGCAGGTGCTTCAGTTTTGGAGGATTTAAGGAGTGACTGGGGAGAGGGGAAAAGTGAGAGGAAAACTTCCATGCAATCCTGCAGCAGCTGGTGCTTCCCGGTCTGTGGAGCCAAGGAGAGAGAGCAGAGCCCTTGGAGCCGGCGTGGGAGCAGGTGGGGGAAGGTGCTGCTGTTATTTGCAGCAGACGTTCCTTAGCAACAACCTTGAGCAGATGGAAGGCCGGGTACCACTGCGCAGAGCCTCCATCAGCAGCCCCTCAGCCTCTCCCCACGCAGGGGGAGGTGAGGCAACACAGCAAATTCTACCAGAGAGCTTTTCTCCAGACAAAAGGAAGGCGTAAGGAGATCGCTTTGACTCCTGCCAGGCTGAAGCGTAAAGAGATGTGAGCAAATTTCATTAAACAAGTTTGATAAATACCAACAATATTGTTGTAATTATATGGTAGTTGTTACATATACACATACACATATACATACAAACATATTCTTTTACTGTAGCTGAGTAACTTGGATTTCTAGGAATGCTGAGAAATCTTGGAAACTTAAAGAACAAATGTGATTACAAATATCTTTAGGTTATCCTGAACCGCACTTGATTAAAAAAAAAAAAAAAGGAAGATAGCAGGCCCTAATCTGTATCTGAAGTAAAAGGAAGATATCAGGTCTTAATATGTATCTGAAGTAAAATACAAAGTGATTGATAATCCACAGTTAAAAAGGTTATTTGAAAATGGGCCATTCACAGATGCAGAGGATTTCAGAGAAAGTCTGCATTGACAGATGGAGGTATTACCAAATTAAAGAAAACAGGAACCTTCTGTGGGATAACTAATTAATCTTGTACATGGAGAATGTGGAGAACCATCAAAGTTGAACATAGCTAATAGCAGAGCTGGGGCCTCCTGCAGAGAGTGTCCATAAAAGTATAAAAAATACTACCAACTTCTGCAGGCATCCCTTTTTTCTTCAAAATCAGGTCTGCAGAATTGAGCACTCTGGTATCCTCTCATGATATTGTATGTGTAAATATTGTCCTATCGTTAAAGGAAAAAAGAATCCTACTGTTTGTATGTGATCTGCCTACATGCCCTTGAGGTTTGGCTGTAATCTGCATGCAAAAGCAAGGGGGAACAAAAGTACAAAGGCCGTAAAATTTCATGGTCAGTAAAAAGCCACAACTGTCTCCAGGGGGAAGGACAAAAGCTCTCTTTTCAGAGTTTGTACGTAACAAGTAGTAGTGGTATTTCTTGCATCTTCTCAGGGCCAGGATGTTTGAAACACATCTATGACCAAATTAGAGTTATGTTGGTAAGACTTGTGCCTCCCATTCCTCTTTCCTATTAATATCACCATCGACAAAAATCTGATAGATTAATTGATTTATCTTCCTTGATTACCTTCATTAATCAGGACCTAGGCAAACCTTTTAAAGATGTAGGAATAGGTCTGTAGCCAGCAAAAGCAGATAAACAGTTGATTATGTATTCTGGTGAGTCAAGCTCACCCATATGGGATCTCATCTCCATTTCCCTTCTGCTAATCTACCTCTTAGCAACATTTTAGCAATTCCTGTGGGTGATACATCAGTGAACAGAAATTGGAAAACTGCAGATGAGTCTGAACTTACTTCCATTAAAGCCAATGGATGCTTTATTCCATTAACACCAAAGACACCAGTCTGAGCAATAATGGTATTTAATATTGTTTCTTTGGCAATGTCTAGACAAAAGGAGAATTCCTTTTTTTTTTTTTTTTCTTTTTCTTCTTCTGTAGAAGTATAGATTAAAAAGAATTCAACCAAAGCAAGGCTGAAGTTTTCTGTCTTATCAGAATTTAGAAATTGTCCAAAATGGTGCAATTTTGAGGAGATTGTTAATTTTTCAAGCTTCTTATAGATACCCTACAATTTTTTTAATTCTAACTTTCAGCCCACTTTCTTGTCCACCAGGTTACCAAAGTTTCTGATAACTTCCAGTTTCTTGACAGCTCACCTGCCAGGTAGGACAAGATCTGAGCACGGAGCTGCCTCACGGATCCTCAGGAGCCAAAACTCCCTGTCTGATAGCTACGAGAACACTGTGCTCTCAGGCTCTCCAGGGTTTCCCCAGCTCCAGAGTCAGAGCTCAATACCCTGTCACAGATAATTTTCAGTTGTTGTTTTTCCCCTTGAGAAGCAGTAAAACAAAAGTTCTGTATATCAGATCTTAGTCGACCAACTTCCCTACCCAGGGAATTCCTCAACCCTGAACCTGGGGGCAGGGTGAACCAGCTTTGGCACACAGGCATCACTTTGTTGTGGATGTTACCAGACAAGTGTCATCTCATGATCTCATACGTGGTCATTTCTTAATTTCCAATTACTGCTCTATCAGGTCCATTTCTATGCAGTATAAAGTGGGTTGGACTAAACCAGGGGCCATCTGTGTGTATTTATTTGTTTATTTCTTTGTTCTGCCCTGTAACAGTCACAGAGGTTTCACAGAATGAATTCCAGATCTCGGGTAAAAGGGCCCAACCTGGGCTGCCACAAACCTGTAGCCAACAGGCACTACTGTTGCCCTGGTTTTTGTAAGCCTTCTGTTTTTAACCTTGGAGTCAGATCCTTTCACACAGATTCATGTAAATAATAGCCAGTGTTTACTTAACGGTATTTTCTGTTTTTCATTCCTTTTGTGATAAGAGAGCTTCGATGAGCACCTTTCTTCTCCAGTGGGATTGAGAAGGAGGTGACATGCTCTCCAATCCCTTGTGGAGTTGGGACGTGTATAAGAGTGAGATAATGTAAACAATAAAGGTCTTCATTCCCTCCTTTCTGCTGAACCTGGCAGGTCTGCGAGCGTCTTTATTGTGTCTTCCCAGACACACACTACTGTCCCACACCACTGAGGTGGAGTCCCTGCACAGATCTGGCAACACCTGGTTATGCTGGGTCTGTGCAAACTCCCACTGAGTTGTCTGTGGACTGCAAAACAACAGCTTTAGCATCTCACCAGATACTATTCCTAGCTGCCCGAATGTGAAATAAGTTCGATTGAAACTGATGTAGAACTATCTAGGTAGGGATTTGCAGAGCTTTTGTTATGTTGATTGATACCACTCTTTCACTTAAACAATAGCTGCAAATATTGCAAGAGGGCAGGTAATGGTAAAATAAGGCAACAAAAGCCACTATTATTACTGTTGTTGTAATTTCAGTGTATTTTTCATCTGCAATCTTTCTATAATCAGTAGCAGAAATTACAAGATACCATCCTTCAGCAATCTGCTCTGGTGGAAAGTGTCCCTGCCCGTGGCAGGGGGCTTGGAACTTGGTGATCTTTAAGGTCCCTTCCAACTCAAACCATTCTGAGATTCTGTGATCTTCTTAGCCATTATACGGCAATAGTTCTCAAAATGCAGTATGAGTAGGAACTGAGATTAGTAGGCAATCCCATACATGACATCCTTGCCTCACAGCTGCTGCCAGCATGTCCATTTTCTTTATGTTTAATTAAGCAATTTAAAATAGCTTCTCCCACTCCTTTTCACACCCACAAAGCAAAAGACATTATTGATATTTCCAGTGTTGTATCCTTTATTATTTTATCCTCCATCAGGGCTGATTCTTTTACCTGCTAGGAGAGCCAACTTCACGTTTCGTAGAATATCCCTTTTTTATGCAAAGCATTAGCAACAATGACATTTCAGCACTGATCCTGAGAAAAGGACATTGCAAAGTGTCTTCATGGTGAGATAAATCCAGTGTAGCATGAATAAAAAAATTCCCAGTGCATTCACATTCTGATTGCATATCTAGTTGGAAATCTAGATAGCTTGTTTAAATCATCAGTTTGCTGGGTTCAATGCTGTAGAAATTGGAAAGAAATTCTGCTTTGCAGGACCTCCTGTACTGTATCTGATAGAACAAATTTGAATGTGCCTATGACCAGAGCAGAGCAATTTGATTGTGACACTTTTTTGTATGGGTTATGTCACTTTTCACACTGCACTGACTTTTCCAGGCTTCAGTTCAGCAGGTTAAGTCACTTGACTCCAGAATAATTATTTTAAAATAAATTGGGGTTTTTTTTACTTCTGTTTGGTTTGGGGTTGTTTGGGGTTTTCGTGGTTTATTGGGGGTTTTTTTTGAAAGGGTTCATATGAGCCTTTTTATAAAGGAGTCACATCTTGTATAATTCACTAGGATCTTATTGTGCAAATATTATTATTATTATTACTTCTATTTTCCACTTATAAAAGTAATAACTTGGGAAACATCTTAGTTTGTCTTGTGAAGATTCATCCTATTATAGTAATTCCATTATTCTGGCTAATCCCTAAAGACAAAGAGGAAATTTCCCTGCCAGTGATGCAGGTATTAAGTAGCAAGTGACGCATTTCTGGTGCAATCACTGAAATTGTCACCAAGAACACAGATGGTGACCTAGGGGACAAGAAAACCTTGATGTAAATTTCTCTAACCCATCCTTTGGCTTACTTTGATTTTAATGTGCTTCAGATATTACACAGTGAGCCAGTCATTACAGGATGCACAGATACAGTGCTGAGGCTGAAGGGAACAGTTGCAGAACAAACTTTTATATGTAACTCTGATTTAGAGGGAGGAAAGACTACAATCTCAAAAATGCTATTTAGAAAAGGCTTTCAAAGACAATAAAACCTAAGATGAGAGAGGTAATTTCTGACACTGAATAGTTATTTCATTCCATTTTGGTTTTGACACTGAAAAATACCATGATATGAAACTCACTGTCTCACATACTCCTAAGGATATTTTAAAATAGCTGTCTTTTTGTGTGTCTTCATAACATTTCTTTGAATATACCTTTTTCCTTATTTTTAAAAGTTGTCTAGAGTTAAATATTTTAGCTGTTCTGTCTCACTCATTTAAATTCTCCTGGCATTTCTGAAGAACTACTTCCTGAAGGAGTGAGAGGCAGCTTTCATGCCAGATTGCCTTACAACTCCCCAGTGACAGCTCCCCTTCTCCTTGTTTACCTTCCTGGAATTAATATAATGCCTCCTTCATGGTACTGGGGCAGATAGCAGCCTTCCCCTAAATTCTCGTGTAGCAGCATCATCTCTTGTGCAAGGTAGAGAACAGGACCCCAGCCAGCACAGAGAGGCTGGGGTACAAATCACCCTGAACTCTCCAATCACACTGGAGAGTGTGGTGTAGTCTGAAAGAAGAGTGCACCTAAACAAGGATTTCCCAGAACTGGCTTGCCTGGATACCAGCACTGCTCTAGGTCCATTTTGAGCTCTGTTCTGCACAATTTACACATCTAAGATGAGTCAACCCCTCATTTCTGCACCCTCACTCCCATTCCATAAAGCAAAACTCCATGCCCTTGGTAGGAGCCCCTCGCCATCAAGAACACAGAGCTACATCTTCATGAACATTGTGCAGCCATCACTCTTATCCTGATGCTTTCTCCATCTGCACTTGCATCACCAATTTGTGCCTTAGCAGTTAATGACCAAGCAGGTCTTTAGGGAGAATCACACATACCCTCAGCTCAGACACATCTCTCTGAAGAAACCACCAGGTGTAGCTGCCTTGCTCCTTTTGCATTTGCTTGAGCACTGTCAACAGCATGCTCACCATGCTTGATAAACTCTGGAATAAACCATTCCAGACTCCTCAACTGCCTGTGTGTCTGTCTCTTCAGTAGCAATAAGGTCATTCTTAAAAATAAAGAAATATAAATTCTTCTAAGTAGAAGGAAATGACCTTTATTTGTTGCATGTCTAAGTAAGCTGCATTAAAATAAAATGAAGACTGTGACAGGAGATAACCAAAGATGGTAAATTTAGGTTGACACTTTGTCCTTAACTTGAACTGTTCAACAAGAAAGTGTACAGTAAAAACAAAGATTTGGCCTTAAATCTGATTCTTTTGGGATATGACACTGTACTATATGCTTAATATATTTTCAGGTAGTTCTTGAGCTGCCTGCTATAGGAGACAGAATCTCTCGGAAAACAGGAGTGCTGTAAGACCATCACTGGGGATCTGAGTCCCTTAGGACCAGATGCTATAAAGTTAAATCACAGCAACAGTCCCTGCCCAGACACCTCTGAAGTTATATGCCAGAAGGGATACAACAGATGAGTCATTCAGGCAGACGAGGGAGGGATAAGAAGAAAAGGCACTGGCTGAATGGATCTGATAACATAAAGAATGGAGATCAAAAGGAAAAGGCTTGTGAGCCTTGACAGGGCAGTTTCTCACAAAGGTGGGAGTTATGGGAAAGCACCAGTGAGCTTGAGGAAGAGTCCAAGAGGAACATGAATGTGGGGCTGCTTCTGTGAGACATCTAGAACAGTCTTTTGGGTGACTGTGAAGTTTTATAGTCTATTTCTTCTGAAGCTAAGTGTTCTGAAATTAAATTCATACAACAAAACACTGTAAAATATAAAATGCAAAACCACATCAAGTTAGACTTGGGACACCTGGGGAAAAAAATTCTCACACTGACAAGTAAAGACTGCTTTCCAAAAAGGTAACCAGTGAATGCTCTACCCCAAAGCTGCTTCCAATGAAGTTGAAACTGAACACCTGGGTAAAAGTGGGAAAACCAAGAAAACAAAGGCAAAAATCCAAGTTGCAGAGGGGATGGCGGCTTATTGTTAAATTCTTTGTAGGGTTCATTATGAGGATGGACTTTGAGGGCATTTAAGGAGGATGAGGCCATGAATTTTGCCATTTATTATGGAAAACAAGCAGCATTAAGGGAGAGGACAACTAGTGGAAGCTGGCAGATCGTGGGTGGAGCAGAGGCAGGAGCTGACATTATGATACTGATTGAAAGAGGCTGGGGAGATAGTTCAGTTCAGTTCAGTTGGTTCAGTTCGGGCAAATAGGTGCTTTGTTTTGGTTTTCTTGTAATAAGAAAAGAGAATCCTGAGGGAAGCACAGAAAGACGTCATGGTGGGATGATGTGGTCTCAGTAGCCTGGGAGATCACTGCTGACAGCAGTGACTTACACAGAGATGAGGAAGGTCAGCTTGTACATGCTGGGGTGACAGGGAAGTTTCTTGCTTATGAAAACATACACTGATCAAAACCTGGGCAGGAATGTCAGAATGGCAACAAAAGCCTTTAATTTGGGAAAAAGTGAGATCTAAATTTTAACATTGCTAAGGAACTGAAAGCTCAACAGAACAGTGGCATTATCTGCAGCAAAGCATTTCAGACTGTGATTTTAGGCAGCAACATTAGTAGAGCAGGAGATGGACAAGCAGCAGAAATTGAGAAGGAAAATAGGGGTGTTTTTCATGTTTGTTTATATTTAATTTTCCTTTTCCTTTTTTTCTTTGAAGATATGTGAGATAAGGAGCAGATAGGTCAAAGGGTAAATACTTGCAAGATGGGAACATCACTGGGGCAAGAAAAGACAGAGTAGGGAAGTGGATTAAATTTTTCTACCTCTCAGACTGGTGGAAGGAACCTAAATTTAAATTACCAGATTTCTTCATGTTGTGATGAAATACGTAAAAGGACCCAAGTTAGTGTTGTCCCCAAGGAATGATGAACCTCAGCCTCAACTATAATTTAGGCACTGGATAATCCATGTGGAAGGGACACGGTATGGATTCTCCATCCATAGAAACACCCTTAATGAGAACAATTATGTTAACATGAGGGCCAGAGTAGAGGTTTCACCACACACATTTCACTGCTCACAGCAGCACTTGCTAAACCAATACTCAATTACTTAAAATATTCCTCAGTTTCATTTTGTATTGGTGCCTTTCTGATGTATATTTTATTCCTTTTAAAGTAGAAAAGTGAAATAACTGAAGCAAACAAAAGAAACCCTGATGTTGTTAATCACAGCTGATGTTTTTAATCACAGTTTTCTGGGAAGGTTGACCAGTTATCTTGAGTTATTTTGTGTTTTCATTGTTCTTCATGACTTCAACATGGTGTCACTGGTGTCTTACTAACTTAATTGTTCTTGTTTCCTTCCACAGAATGAGTCCTGACTGAAGAGCAAAACATTTCTGGTACAAATTCACAAAATACATCAGAATTCCCTTCCAGCATGAATAAAAAAAAATAATACTAAATAGTCTTTTAGACTGCCTTTCTTTCCAGTCCTATTTTGAACATAGTAGAAATGTTGCTATTATGAATAGGTGGTTACTAAAGTAATGTTGGTAGGTAAGTGTTCACATTTTGACAGTGTGAAAAGTTACCATCAGTTTAAAATTGTAACTTTAAACCACATTGCATTGTAGATAAATTCCATTATGAAAATTAATGCATTAAGTCTTATTCAATATCTTATTTTAATTTATTTTTCCATTTTAACAGGAAAGTTTTACCAGTGGGTTTTTGTTTTGTTTTTTTCCATCCATTTAGGCCCAGCTGCAGTTTCAAGGTAAAATGTTGGGAAATATTGTGTCACTGTGTAAAAAAATATCAAAACAAAGCGGTAGTTCAGCATGACAAGGCAGCTTATCACTGCCCAGCTGGGATGCCAAGAGGAAAATCAAAGCAAGCACTGGTGTTCGTAGCTCCTGCACAACGTGACAAATATACATTTTGATCTCAAGAGAAAGGACGATGGGCTCAGGAAGAGCGCAATGAGCAGTGCTGTCTTTGGGAGCCAGCAGCACCAGGAGCAACTGAGGTTCCAGTAAAGCTCTGCTCCCCAAAGCATTCTCATATTGAGCTGTTGCTAGTCAATAGCAAGGGGAACTCCTGTTCCTCTAGAATCCACAGCAAAGACACCACACAAACCTCCTACGACAGGTTCATGGCTGACTGGGGCCTTGGAGACCCTTCTGAGAGCCAGCAAGGAAGGACAGGACTGCCAGGCTGGGATCCATCGCGCCTCCCCTGCCAAAGAGAAGCTGCCTCTCCTGCAGGCTCGAGATAAATGATCCCCCATTTCCAGTGGAGGGAGGCAAGAGGTGTTTGATGGGGCCCTGGTCACATCCCAGGCTGACTCCTAAGGGAGTTGCTGAGGGTCTTGGTGCACTGGTGGGACGTGATTTCTATTAAAAAGGGCAGGAAGAAGGAATGAAGAAGAGAGAGGGACAGGGATCAGTCCAGGTTGGTGTGGTTCACCTGTGCCCTTCCTCCTGGGCTATGCTGGTGCCATGAGATGCCTGTCACAGCCTCACAGTGCAAACAAGAGACAGGAACTGTCACACATTCCCTGTAAAAGGTGTGTCTGATACACTCATGTGAAAATATGTACCAAGTTTCTCAGCTGATCAAAAGGGAAGGGTTCCAGTGCCGAGACTGACCCCAGAAAGGGGCAGGGGAAGTGGGAAAGGAGGTTGTACCTGGCAGATAGATGAGTTTTTCATCCCCAGTTATGCAGCAGGATGACATTAGCTCCTGTGATTGAATGGAGGCCTATACATAGATATCAATAAATAAATCAAAACCCCTTGCACAAACATGAAAACCGAGAGTCTTTAATTCAGGCTTGACTGTTACTTTCTTCTCTGCACCAGGACTGGACAACTGTGAGATATAAAGAAGCATTGACTCTATTAGGTTTGAGCTATTTATCATATTAATCATAATCCAGCTCACCTTTCAAAAAGTAAATAACATATTTAAGATTATCAGACTCAGTTTTGAGCAACATTTTTCTTATTAAACAAGCACACAGGACTGGCAAAAATCAATAGGAGAGTTAGAGTAGCCTCCCCGTAGAGGGTGTTTGTTATCTCCCATAAGTCACTGTAAAAGATGACAAAGCTGCCACATCATGAGGAAAAGTAATTTTACAGGATTCAGGTGGGTTCAAGTTTCCATCTTCTCACTGTGATCCAGCTCATCATGTGTTTCCACCAGCTAAATGAACCTGCAAGCCTGCCAGGCACAGGTGGCCACAGAGCTCAGTGTGCTCATTTCCATTTCCTAGATCATCTTTCCTTACCTTTCCTCCTTAGCAATAAAAAAAAGGAATTCTAATTCTTCACGGGCAGTGCAAGTTGGTGTGATTGGAAGGGTGGAACAGCCCCCAGCTGCAGGTGGCTGTCTGACCACATCCTTATGGGGAGGGGAGGGGATTCTCATTTCAGCTGGCAAGAGGAAACTTGAATGATGTTCAACACATTCATCACCCGGGTGACACAGTTCGCCTCCCTCACTGTCCCTGTCACCTCAAATAACCGCAAATGGCCACACAAAGTCAGTGAAATTGCTACGGTTTAGATTAAAATTCTCATGTGTAAAAAAGTTTCCAGATAGTCTGATTTTTCTGTGCAGTTTATGAGAGTGAAATTTTAAACATTAAGAACTGAAGCTAAGATTTTTGGGGAACGGCTGGTTTTTGTTGTTTATCTGTTGTTTGTTAAGGGTGGGATTTGTTTTTTACCAAAGTGGAAGTTAATCTTAAATTCTTAGTTGGTGTGTAAGAGCTCATATTCATTTGTATTATCATGAGGCATTAGAGCTTGCAGGTGTAGTGGGAAGATCAGTTGGAACAAGATGAGGTAAGTAGCCATTCCAGATAAATGCTTATAATGCAAAGGAAAGGAGGTAAAAGCAGAGAAAGATTAATCAAGTGGCCTGTGGTTTGAGAGCCTCTTTGTTTCAAAGGAAGAACCCTTATATTTGCCTTCCAAATCCTTATATTTGCCTTCCAGTCAGTAAATTGCTTTTAGTGGAAGTTACTGTCCATTGGTGAAAACAAACCTGTATGTGTAGAGATGTTAAGGACACTGGGAACAATAATAATATCATTAAAAAGTAAATATGTGGGTTTACAATCATACCTGTTGCAGTACCAATCTCAGACATATAAGAAAGATGCCACTTTTCCTTCTCCAATCTGTAGCTACTACATGAGTAGAATAAAACTCTTCTACCAGTGACTTTCAAACTTCACAGTTCACTTCTGTTACCCAGATAAATGGGTTATTATTTTCTGTGTTTGTCTTGCTGCCTTTGTTATTTCTGACTTGAAGTGTAGCTCCTGATGATCAATAGGGCTTCTAATATGCACATACTTGCACTATTAGCAGCACTAAGTCATGCACAGGGCTCACAGCTGAGAGTTCACTTTGTTAGCTCTGTTCTCCAGGCAGCTTCGTAACCTTTACCTGTCCTCTGCATATATTTTGATAACTAGTATTGAGTGACTCTCCAAAGTGAATACTGTACCCTGTATAATGAAATTAATCAATAATGCTTGCTATCCTTGATATTACATTCTGGGGACACTGAATTGTACATCTCTGGAGCACGGGGTTGCTTTTACAATGTTTTAATATTAATAGCGGGTTGAATTGAAAGACTATTTTTGTTCCATTTTTAATGATAGAAGACTTTCTCCTCATTTGATGCAAAAGAGAACTGCACATTCCATGAAAAGCAAGTTATTTGCAGGATCTTTCTAATTCTTATGTGAAATTCTAGGTATTCCTGCAAATTTCCTGTCAGACCACTGCAGCTGGATAGTTTGCAATCAGGTTAAGATCATTCCAAGCCAACACCAACTTTTGGTGTCAAGGCCACAACATCTGTATGAATGTATGGTGGATGCACACCACAGGAAGGCTTTCACTGCAAGAGGTCACTATTCAAGGGGGTACATGGTCACCTAAAAAAGCGATATGTGGAGCTGTAACCATGGGAAAGGAACTGCCTCGAGGTCTTCTGAGAGAAGGAACGGTCTTGGCATGAAAATACCTGCCATCTGATTAGTCAGAAAATCCCACAAGAACTACTTGAATACCCCAAAAAATCAGTCTAGATACAGCCATATACGATTGTTTCACAAAGACATGATTCCTGTCTCTTTCCCCTCCACACATCTGATTAAGGAATTAAAAAGGTCGTGGCTGCGTCTTTGTAGCCCACTCTGAATTTGTCCACAACCAGCAGATACAGACAATGGCCGCTTTTCTGAGGTGTCATAAATAAAAGTTTTCACCTTGGGCTAAACTACTGTCCCTGAGTCTCTCGTGGAGCATCTCTTGGGAGCTCTGCACTGGGTGGAGGGACAGGATCTAGTTCTTCAGTTCAGTATTCAACCATGGTAAGCAAGAAATCTTCCCTTCCATCCCCATATTCCCTTTCTTGTCCATCATACAACACCTAGTTGCTGCAACAAGCCACGTGCCTGGGCAGTGCAGCCCTTTCACTGCTCAGTCCTGATTCATCTGTGGAGCAGGTCCAACACGCAGATGCAACATGTGCATGTATCTGTACAATCAGTGCCTGGAAGGTCAGAGATACTCGTGAGCAGCACCAATTCAGCTGTCACCGAAAATGATAGTTCTAGTGATACCCAAGCTATGTGTTATACATGTTAAAAAAACACATAGGGTTTTTTTTTAAGGTCAGTAATCATGATTCTTTTCAGGTAAAGACAGAAAGGGAAACTCCAAACCTGATTTTGGGTTGCAATATGGCTAGATAATTATGCTACGTGTGTCTGGGATCATTCTTTGGCACAGATTTGCCTATATCTGTAAACTCTCCCAGCCTTGGAAACAGGGTGGGCATCCAAACTGCTTTCTGGGAATGGTCTCAGGTCTGTGCTGATTCCCAAACTGTGTCCAGGCTGCATTTGGGAGAGTGCCAGCTGGATGGGGCCAAAATCATAGCAGGAACCATTTAACAGGACAGTCTATCAATCTCCCCTTGCTGGGAACGTTCCCTGGTGCCATTCAATTAACCAGGATAGATGTAGTCCAAAAGTCTAAACTAATTACCATGAAAAGAGACAGTAATTCAGTGACGGTGTTTCACGGCCATATGCTGGCAACTTTGGGGTCTGGAGAGGAAATGGAAACATCTTAAGGAGAGCTTTGCCAAATGAGAGCTCCAAATGACAATTGTAATAGGGAAAATGTATTAGCCATTGCCAAACTGTGAGCAGAGTGAAAATCAGCAAGAGAAGAAAAGATGCGCCCATAGGAATGGGATATGATAAAACTGCCCTTCCCTTACTTCCAGAGTATTTCAATAGAAAGGAAACACAGTGAAGAACCAAAGAAGCAAAATACTCAATTATTTACAAAGTTGTGCTGTCTCATTTAAAGAAAAAAATACTCTTAAATGCTGTGTTTGCTTTACTGGAGTGCAGAGTTAACCACAGCCTGTTCCACAGGGAGAGCTCAGATCAGCTTTCATTTAAGCCAGATTTCAAACTCTGGTATCCTGGACATAGTAATGTGAGGAACATTTACAAGAAACAGAAACACTTTGTCAATAGGTCTTATCAGAATGAGCAAATGTGCCACATACACGCTGGGGCCTTGTAAAATTCAAACTTTCCCAGTGAAAATGCCATTGTAAATGATAAATCCCTCCTCAGGCTGAACTGAAGAGGTTGGAAAAATATATGTGTTTTAGAATTATCAACTAGTCTTCCTCTGGTATGGATTTAAACATGGGGTAAATGAGATGAAGTAATCCAGTTAAACATGAGAGGAGACTGCACTTTAATACTTCATTTTGCTGCTGATCTCAGAACATTTTTTGTCAGACCTCCAGGACTAGCAAATGTCTGGATCATGGGAAGCTACTGCATCAGCAAGGACATAAACAACTTCTGCAAAGGCCATTTCTTGCACTGTGGCTCTGCATAGTATCAGCTACTGGATGTACCTTGAATAAAGCCTTCAAAGGTGAATAAGGAGGGTAAATTCCCTCCTTGTTTACTGGACTACCAGCTGGGTGTGATAAATGTCTCTTCTTACTTTCATTAAATGTAAAATATTTATCTACTGAGCACCTCCAACACAGCATGACAGTGAAAAGAGGAATGGAAAATGTACACGTAGGACACAATAGTAATCTGGTTGCATCTCAACAACTTCTCCTTTGTCTGGAAGAATAAAAAATTTACTTGAAGCCACTGCATATCAGAAATGTCTCACTCCCACTTGTAAGGAGAAGTTGTCATAACATGAGGTATCTACCCTGTTAGCTTTTATCAACTTCCATTCACTAAATTGTGGGAGATGGATAAAGGTCAATTGGCAGCTGAGATAATTGAGTTTAATCATGAGCCACCCAAGAGAGGGAAGACATTACCACCTGGCATTATATAGTACATTAAACTGACTCTTCTCTGGCCTATAAAGGTCACTGTACATTGTATGGCAAGGGTTGTGCTGTGGAAATGCTAATTGATGTTTAATACTGGCTGCTGACTTTCCTGTAGAGGGTGTCAAGTGCCTCTTGGGAGTACTTACTGACACTCATTCCAAATTCAATCATCATTGTCATCCCATACCAGCAAAAACAAATGGATTTTTGGAGCCCAGTCCAGCAAAGCTGGGAAAGGACTAAGTGACTCTGTCACTTAATGACTAGACCACCTCTGTGCAGCTTGGGTAATATGTTTGTATCCCTCATCCTGAAAGCAAGATAATCCTGTCCTCTTGCCCATGGGATTCAGAGATGGAAAGGGCAGGTTATCACCATTCACAGAACAGGTCTGAGCACTTGGTACCAGGTCCACAGGGATTTAAGTGATTAACTCATATTTCCTCTGACTTAACTGAGTTAAATAGACCAATACAGAAAATACATCATCAATCCAGAACAAGTTCTGTGGAGGACTCTGAGGTGATCAGGGCTGGAATGCCCCAGAGGAGAGGCTGAGGGATGGGCAGTGTCCAGCACGGAGAAGAGGTGGCCTTGGGGGACCTTACAGCAGCTCCCGTGGGAAGGTGCTCAGGAAGATGGAGCCAGGCTTTTCCCAGTGGTGTGTGGTGGAAGGATACACAGAGAGTAGGAGCAGGACACAGGAGACCAGAGAGTCTCACACTGATTAGAAAGAGGTTTTTTTCCCTATGAGGATGGCCAGGCAGTGGAGCAGACTGCCCAGCTACACTGTGCCTTCTCATCTTTGGAGCTTTTCAAGACCCAAATGGATCAAACCGAGCAGTGTTACAGGATCCCAGAGCTGGCCTTGTGTTGAGAAGGAACTTTTGGCAGAGGTCTCCTGGGGTCCCATTTACCCTGAACACCTGTTGAGCCTATGAAATGGTCACGATGGTGCTGGATACTCCATTTGTGTGAGTGATCTGAGAATGGGCAGGTGGGAATCCATCATCCTCCACAATCAGCACACACAGCAACCAGTATGAGCCAGATGTGCTTCCAGCACAAAGCTCCAACACCTCTGGAGGGGGATACTACCAGGTGATACTTTGCCTTCTGAAAAGAAGACAACTGATAATTTTGTTTGGCATCTGTATAAATGTCCATTAGGCGGCTCCTGACCCTCAATTTTAGTGGCAAGAAATGCATTTGAATTGTACAAAGTTATAAATGCAAAGTTCATATCTTCCTGGTGCCTGTCAGTTAGAGTCAGATGCATTTCTAGGAAATCCTGAAAGAAAGAGAAGTGTAAAATTTGGAAAGATGTGGTTGGGAGGGCTGTGGTGTGACAGATTGCCTGGCTCACAGTGATGGGCTGCCATGACAAGGAGAATCCCTGGCCAGGCATTGGCAAATTTCTGTGTCCATAGTTCCCTCTGTTCTAAAATGAACTCAGAAAGGTTGATCATCATTTCTATTAGATGACTACTATGTAGGAACAACAACAGTGACAGCAGGGAAAGAGAAGTTAATGATGAAAGCACTTTAACAAAAAAACCAAAATACAGAAACCAATCAACAAAATCCAACCAACCAACTACCCACCAACCATTTAACCAACCGATCAGCCAACCCCCCAAAAAACATCTCACTGCCTATTTCAGAACTGTGTATTTCTAGAAAAAGCACCTCCAGGACCTCTTTAAATGGCACTTTCAGTAGTTTAAACATTACCGTTTACGTAGAACTTGTCACAGCTTTTCACAAATGCTCAAAATTAGAAAAAAGCCCAAAAACCCAAACAACAAAAAGTAGATGAAAAAGCACTACCAGGGCTGAAAAGGAACAGGTGAAAACAAAATTCATTCCCAGTGCAATCCAAGCTCCTTTTTGTCAGATTTAAAGAATTCCATCCAATTTCCCCATTAATCAGCTGATGAAGCAGACCCACATTCTGACATGAAGCATAAGATAATGTCAACATTATTTGCAAACTGCTACATTACAGTGACAGCCTAATGTTTATTACTGTCAAATTACTGTCATTTTATTAAAAGGACCAAAAGCTCTGGGTTTGCTAAGCACATCTCCCAGTCCCACCAGAGCAGTGGAGCTGCTCCCTCTTTCCCCGTGCTGTTCTCTGTGATGGAACACAGCATTTGCATCCTTCTGCACAGGCAGCTCTGTGAACGTGCTGGATAATGAACAGGGCAGGGAATTTTGCATTCCAAGACATTTTTGAATCTGAATATCACTCTTTGGGTTTTGATAGTTTTTTGTTGGGGGGTTTTGACTGGTTTGTTGTTTGTTTTTTTCCCCCTGAAGCCTTCCTATGTATTATCCCAACAGTGTATTCTCCAATAGCCATTCTCCCTGTGGTGTTTGGGTTGTTGGGGACAGATTCTACTTGCCTTCCTCAGACTTTCTCTGCTGTGTCAGTTCTGGCACTTGTGAAGTGACATGGTATGAAACTTTAGAAAAGATGTCACTGTGCCACCTTCTAGACTTGCATCTCCTAGTCAGACAGATGTAATAATCTCATCACCTATGCTTTACTAGTGTGAAGTAAAAATACTTGGCAGCAGATCTGGGCTAATTCACTCCACAGGTTTGTATGCAAACACCCTAATATTCTGGCATTGTTAACAAGAGGTGGAAGCTGGAGACTACAAAATTCAACCTTAAAATCAGTGATGATTCCCTAGAAATAATAATATTAAGAGCTGGAACAAGCACAATACTTACACAAGGAAAGGAAAGGAAGGCAATTTCTTCTGTGGCCTTTTAAACAAAGTTTGAGATCCTTTTCTCCAGAAAGAATTGTTGAATTTGCATTTTTTGAGGGTGAAAGGACATTTTAGCCTATTCCACTGAATGAATACAAGCACCAGCATCAGGGCTGGGATTCCTTGTGCTGCACTCAATGCAATCATAGCACAGTAATTTAGCTAAGGTTTAATAATTTCTTGCAGGACAACTTAATGTTATCAGATTATCACTTATAATGTCCAGAAGGATTTCACTACATACATAAAATATGAAGAAAAAGGGCATCAGATTTAGGTATCCTGTGCTCCACTTGCTGTGGCCCTTGCTTCCAGTGTTTGCTTGTTATGGCTGGTAATGAGCAAAGTGCAATTACTGTTGGTGCAAATGGGAGTTAGAATGACCTTTTTGACTTTTGTTAGAGAGGAAATAAATGTAGGATGTGTCTCTCTGAATATAGATGAATGCACTGCAGAAATACACATTCTATAGCATGTCCCATAGCAACATACTTAATACGAGAGGTGGGAAACAAGATGGAAGTGCTGAGGGATAAAAGCAATTGGCCTTGGTTTTCACTGTTAAATTTTCCTAGCTAAAATACTCTTACCCCAAGTCAAGCTCAGTGTCCAAACCAGACACCATCTCACTGAGATTTAGCAGCTGATTTCCAGATATGAACCTGAGGTTTGTGGAATCAACCACTGCGAGCCAGAAGCAAAAGAAACTTTGTTAGATACCCACACGAGAAACTCCTGCCTCCTTTCACCACTTCTTACAGCGTGTCCAGCTCTTTTGCCCAGGGAGGTGTGGCTGCCCCATCCCTGGAATTGTCCAGGGCCAGGTTGGATGGGGCTTGGAGCAACCTGGTCTAGTGAAAGGTGCCCCTGCCCGTGGCAGGGGTGTTGGAATGAGATGATCTTTAAGGTACCTTCCAATCCAAACCATTTTATGATTCTATGAACCAGAGAATGTTCATACAAAACTTAACGACTTTTAATTAACCTATTTAAATGTATGTCCTTGCTTCATTTGGATTCATCATCTGATGTCCATTTAGGGAAGCACTCCAACTCATCATCCCAGCCAGTGGTGGCCATGACTTTTCATGTTCATGATGCACAGACCTTCTATCATGTCAGACACTTCTTCTACATTCTGGAAATTCTTTCAACCCTCCACTTTAAAAAAGGCAAAGTTGCTGAAATGAAGGTTGCACAGAAGGAAAGTGAATTTCATATATGCACAGAGAACCTTTGTGTGAAGACTATTTTTATGTGAGCTGTACATAGAGACCAAGCCTCAGGATCTGGGAAAATTAGCATCCTTGAATTTTGCAGGAGCCATTTCTAAGCCTGGCTTGGCTAATACTGAAAACTAGAAACAGCTCATGACTGCACTTTTTCTGTGACAGGAAGGAGCTTGCACACCACACATGGCTAATCTGAGTGATCTGCATCAGGGTCGCTCCACGGTCCTCGTTCTGTGTTATGTGAAATTGCAAAGATGATCCATCTTCCTTCTTGGAAAAAAAAATATATATACTTGGTGTATGGATGTGTTTTGTGGTGGGGTTTTTTAACATCTTGTTTGTGTAACAGATTGTTTACTTATTATCTAATTTTACCAAAACACTTATGTGAGATCTTCTGGTATAAATGGAGGAAGTCAGCTGAAAAAACTACAGTAGGAATAAACACAAACTCAAATTAAATATAACTCATTCCAAGAACAGGCAGAAGGAGCACATCTGGTAGGGTCTTAAGGCTATTTTTTTTTCAGTTTCAAATACAAATGACCTCTAGTACAGTGATATTTAATTGCAAACATTTAGTCTGATTTAGTAAGCCTGAAAGTCTGTTTCCTCTAGAAGAGATCAGTAAAATATTTTTTCTGGGTGGGGGGAGGTGAAAAGAAGTAGTCATCTGCAAGGATATAATAATTTAAGGATGCATCCCTACCAATATCCAAACAGCGGATCTTAAATCTGCAGATGTTTGAAAAAAATTTTAAAGTCAAATAAGGCAGAAGATTAGGAGCTCTTTACTCCCAGGGAATTTCACATGCTTGAAGAACAGCAATTGCTTTGTCTTCTGCTGAAATGCTGCTCTCTCTAGGGTAAAGAGAAGCAGCTGTGTAATAACACACAGTGATGCCACACAGGAACTTGACAGGAAAGGAAAAATCGCACGTGAAAGCACAGCAGCACCAGGAACCTCACTAGACAAACTGTGCAGTCATTACCCTTTCAGATTATCGGGACAGAGATGGAAATTAGGCTTCCTGTAGCACAGGGCCTTTAAACACTCCTCTGTGGCAAAGCCTGAAGTCTGATATCTTATTTGAAGCCTGGCAACCACCACCTCACAGGGCCCTTTGCTCTGCTGCTGCTGCTGCTGAGAGTGCTGTTCTGGTGTCACAACAGCAGCCACGAGTTCATTCACGAGCAATCTCTGGTTACGGACAGAGTTTGATGGTGCAAATAACTTTGGCTGCTTTCAAAAAGGGGGTGGGGAAAAAAACGAAAAAGAAATAAAGAAAAAAATCAGAAAAAACACCAGAGAAAACAGGAAAGGCAGCAATCCAAATATGAATCAAAAGCTGTACCACCTACTGAGTCAACGGGAAACTGAAATGAGATAATAAATACCTGGCTCTAGATGAATATTAGAGGCTCATCAATATGGTTTACTCGCTTCTTGAAGGGAGAAGTGCAGGGTGAAAATTAACACAGTTGCTGGAAATCTAAGAGACAAATAACAAGCTTCACCAGAGGCTTAGGAGGTGGGGATGGATTTGCCCATAAAGGAATTTTGCTACACCTAATTAAAGCAATGGTAAATGTGAAAGGCACTCAAAGAAGGAACACTGAGGCAGTCCTTGTGAGGCTCACAAATCACTGCTGCAACCAGGAGGAGAGCAGGTGATCTGTTAGAACCTTCCTTAGGTTTTAAGTCATCAGAGGTGCCTTTTGCACAGCTGGGTGCAGGAGTGTGGCACCCTGTCACTAACCTACAGGCCTGGTCAGGAGAGTCAGAATCATCAAGACATAAACTTTGGAAAAGGCTTCCAAGGTCATTGAGTCCAACCATTAACCCAGCACTGCCAGGTCCAGCTCTAAACCATGTCCCCAAATGCCATATCTACACATTTTCTGAATACTTCCAGGGGCAGTGATTCCACCCCTCCCCTGGGCAGCCTGTTCCAACGCTTGACTACCAGTGAAGAAATTTTTCCTAATATCCAGTTAAGTTTTAAGTGAAGGATGGAGACACAGCTGAACAGATTCTGCCAAGAGTCACTGGGGGCCTGATCAATACCCACAAAACCTCACCATTCCCAGCAATTTGTGAGTCAGATCTGCTCCTCCCCTTCACTGTATATGGATCCAGGGTCCATCGGCCCTAGGCACTGAGGCATTCACACCATCCCTCTGGAGCTTTGCATGGTAAGCAATGCTTATCTACCTCAATCAGCACCGTGGTGGTAATTGCTGAGTGATCTCTCCCTGTCCACATCTCCACCCACAAATGAGCCTTTCGGTATATTTTCTCCCCCTGCCCAGTTAAGAGGGGAACTGATAGTGCAGCTTGGTGGGCACATGGTGGTCAGCCAAGGGCAACCCACCCCAGTCATCTCCCCATCTTTCACTTGACCCACGAGCTTAAGAGATACACTTATATATAAACATATATTTATATACACACAAAACCATAGCAGCCCTGATTTGCAAATACGACCCCAATGACAAAATTTTGAAGTCTATTTGCTTAAAGGCCAGTGCCTTGTACTCGGGTGAGCAGCTGTCTAAATCAAAGCTGTAAATCTTTCAAGGCTTGCTCCATTCTAACCAAATATATTGTGGCCAGGGAATTAAAATTCTGATTGTTCTTTTGAAAGATACCAGTAGATCACGAGGCATGTCCTAAACTATACTTTTTAAATTTTAGACTTTTTAAATTTTAATGCTTCTTACATGGAGCTAATAGGAAAAAGACATTCACAGATACATGGACTAATGCAGAGTTGTGTTCTGCTCACTAGACCTGAAATACTCAGACGGCGCTGAGAAGAAAATAAATAATAAATTGCAGTCTGCTAGATTTTCTGATGCTTTAATACTGAGAAGCTCCTTGAAAAATAAATGCCTGCTTATAATTGAAAATTTTGCCTGTTCTCTAGATGTACCTGTAGTAGAACAAAAGATCTGCAGGGATAATTAATCAGTAGCACTGTTCCTCAAGCACCATCTGATTAACAGCATTTCCACTTACACAGCCCTTCACTGGCATTAGCAGAACAGGGTTTCAGCAGTGAAGGACAGTAACAGGGCTGCTGGTGGAGTAGCATAAGGAAGTCAGCTCTTTCCTGCTGACTTACGCTGATCACTGTGAACTTATTTCTAATCAGCTCACTTATACTCTGTGTTTGCACACTACAGAAGACAAAGCAGGGAGCAGAGACTTCATATTTAGTGTGTTTATTTATTATTAAATTAATTCTATAACTGTATTACCAACTGCAGTTATTTCAAAAGCCATTCACGAGTCAGTAAGGAGGTGTGAGATAGCCTGAGGCACCCAAAGGAGGCTTCTGGCCTAGGAGCAGAGTGCCCAATGTTTCCCAGGGTAACCAAATCATGCCTGGCACACTGCTCCCCCTTCTCTTCAATGGCTTTCTACCCATGGCTATAAAGGAGCCTGGAACAGCTACAGGCCAGACCTAGGGTCACATTTTTGGGTCCAACACACCTGAAACACATAAAACTCAATAGACACTGATGCTGGGCAGATGCTTCCAAACTATTGAATGAAACTTGTAATGGTCCTAAGGTCTGCTGGCTGAGGGTGAAATAAAGACATGCAAACATCTTTCTTTCACCTTGATGGACTTGAGAAGAAAAAGTAACAGCAAGAAAGCATGCAGAGTATTTTTAACCTCCTTCTCATGCATTTTTTTACAGAAGGGGAAGAAGGAAGGACCTGTATAGGTTTAGGTTCCTCTCAAGGTACCCTTCATTTGGGTGTTGGGTAAATGTTGACTTGTACACTGTCCTGAAAGAAAGTCATCCTTTAAAAATATACATTTTTTAAAAGAAATTTTGAAATAACTTATTTGAAAATTAAATAGTTTCTCTGCTCCCAATGCATTTTTTTGTGCAAACTCATGTTTTTCTGGGAAAATTTCAGCTTGCAAGGAATATTTCACAAATGCTGAACTTCAGGCTTGCTTTGGCTCTTTTTCTGTATACTGCAAATTTATCTACCTGCATTACCACTCCCTTAACAGAACAGTGTTTGAAAGTTAATGAATTCTTTAAGTATTAGGAGCCACAGAGGTATAAATTCTTAGATTTTCATTAGCAGAAGTGCTGCATATTTTCTGTTTCCCAGTTAAAAGATAACCTGCACATATTCCAAAGGACAGATAATGTTATTTAAACAGCTCTGGATAACTGGGTAAGTACACTGGAGGTTTTTTACTTTCCTTCTGTGTAACATGTAATGGTTATTAGTGGGGACTGGATACTAATATTTCAAACACTAGACTCAAAGAGGAAAACTTTTGCTTCACATTGTTCTAAGTATTTTTGCACAGAAATTCATCTGCTTTTTCTGGTCTCTAGGCTTTCCTTCAGAATTTAAAGCTTTCTCTTAAGCAGCAACTAACATTTACAGCATAATCATAAATTCATAGAGTCATTGAATATCCAGAGCTGGAAGAGACTCACAAGGATCACTGAAGTCCAACTCCTGTCCCTGCACAGGATAGCCCCAAGAATAGAGATTTGTAGAATATCCTGAATTGGAAGGGAAATTCCCTTTTGTACAAGTCCTCTCAGCTAATATTCTACCTAACCCTGAGATTTCAGATGTTTAAAAACAAAAGCATGTGGCTGTGTTCATCAGAAGGCTCTGGAAATAAATACTGAGTGTGAAAACCTCCTGATCAATGCATATGCTAAGAAGGTTGATAGAGAAATATTCAGAGGAGAAGCCATCAAAAAAGAGTGTGCTTTTCTTTGTTCCTTGTTGTTGTTTTTAAGGTATCAATAAAAGTGGTTTTGGAACAGAAGTATGAGTGGGATTCATCATGCTTTACTTCAGACATCCAAGGTTTAAACATCCAAATAAGTTTAATCACCCACATGAATCAAGGGGGAAGAGCCAGGGGCTTTCAGAGGGTGAGTCAGTCCCCTGAGCTCAACGGATTTCTCTCTCAAAAAGTTGATTTATCCTTTGAGCTTGTTTCTCTGGGTTGATGATATGGGGAGCCTGGGCAAACAGTCAAGAGTTTGTCATCTGAGTTGTACATACATAAGTCAGAATTAAAAACACTCAGACTATTTCTTTAACAAAATTTAGAGCTTTCTGTTAATTTAAAAAGTGGATGGTGTTTTTCAAAAGGTGTAATTTGTGAGGAAACCACAGCAATACCCAAAATTTTTAGGTGCAGCCTGCATGAGGAACAAGAGCTGCGTCAGTGTGCCAGCACCAGTAAATACCAACTCATACCCCTTTCAATTTGCAAAGGCAGTAGGATGTGCAATACATAGATAACACACACAGAAATGAAGGATTCATCCCTGATAATAAAAGGAATTTTGATCATCTTCATTCTCATATATTACTAGTCTGGAAATCAGTTAAAGAAAGTAACAGTGAGAATTGTTATACAACAGTCATTGATCCATGACTCTCAAGCTCAGACACAGTTATTAGATCATCCAATCTAACTGCTAGGTAGGTAAATCAAGAGAAGCTCATTCTTTTGCATGTAGCTTGCTGCTATGGTTAATCACTCTCATTTGAGCCTAATTTCTCATTTAAGACTGCAGGGTTTTTACTCAGTATTAGTTACTTTTTTTCACTACTAGATTAGAGTCATTTAGTACTTGTTATTTTCTCCCTGTGCAAGCAATTATAAACCATAATCAAGCTTTTTAAGTCTCTCACAGTAAGATATCATCTTCTGTCCTTTGAGTTATTCTTCTGAAGGGCCCTTACCAAAACCGTTAAATTATGTACACATGCATATAAATATTATTCAGTACACAAAGTGACCTTTCAAAGGAATATTGATTGTGGCATTTACGAAAGTTATATGCGTATATCTTTGAAGTATATCACCAAAAATTAGTGCTGCTGTTCCTACTGTGTGAGGAATTTCAATACCAGAACAGTTACATACGTAGATAAAAAAGAAGTCATAGACCATAACTGTGACTTGTGTTTATCCTGCCCCTCTGGACTAGGATACATCCCTTCAACTTCCTAACATCAAATACATCTAAACTGAGAGTGAACTCCAGGGAAAAAATAGCTGGAATAGTCTAGACAAAAACAAACAAACAAAAAACCAAACAAACTGACCAATTTAAAGATTAGCATGGCTTTGTAAACTAGCTTAGGGAAGACATGCTCTGGAACATGAAGCTTTTCCTCTTCTATTCCAGAATTTGAAATCCAAAATGTCTTTTAGAATTTAGCCTGCTTTTTAACAACCATTCCTCAGTTTCCTGTTGTGTAATATGCTTACATTAATTTTTACACTTTCATTTCCTCAAGCCTGCAATTACTGTAATAAGGTAAATGCATTTCATGGTCACCACCATCGAACACACCACAAAACTCTACCCCAATCTCTTATGCATTCATCCCATAGTTCTCTCAGGAGAACTGCCTGAGGATTACCTCTGCTTTCTTGATTTATTAATTCTGTCAGTCTCAGAGGGACCCTATTTCTGATGTTAAAAAAAACGCTTAAAGTGAATAACGAAAAAAAAGCACACACACTTTTCTTATTAGTAAGCTGTATGAGAAAATAATTACTGGAGTATTTTAAATATCTAAGGGAATTTTCTATTCAAACCATTTGAAGTTAGAGCCTCAAGTGCTGTAAAAGAGTGAAACTGTGCATGGTATATGCTCTAATTTTGAATTTTGACAGTAGGTTTGTGCAGTTTTGTTAGTTGTTTACAAACTGAGATTGGCTCAGTTGGTCAGAGCATGGTGCTGACAACACCAAGGCTGTGGATTCAGTCCTCATATGGGCCACTGGACTCGATGATTCTCGTGGGTCCCTTCCAACTCAGAATATTCTGTGAATCTACTAAACAGATTAAGGTCGATTTTCACATGTGGGTAATTCTGATAATCACGCTTAGTCAGATGATTTCCAATATGCATGCAGGCAGAAATTAATATAATATTCTCATTTGATTTCAAACTGTAATTAACTATCCTGAAAGGTCTATCAAACTTTCTAAACATTTATATTGTAATATAAACACTGCACAATGATTTAGCAAAAGCCCAAAGTCCATGAATGCAGGTTTAGCAGTGTAATCCTGTAGCAGTCTCACAATTTGAAGCAAGAGCATCTTCATCCATTGATTTCTGAACTGGTAATTGCACTATTAGAAGAATTAACTAAAGGACAAATGTAATATCCTTCTTTTTTAAAAAATATCCTAGTAAGAGTAGTTAATTCTGAGATGGAGTCTACATATTTTCTTTCAGTAAGAAAGACAACAAGTAGCTACCTCCACACTAAAAAACTTAAACTCTTAATGGAAGAATGAAAAAAACCCAGGGCAAGTATTCAAATGACTAAAAAGTGTTTCATCCTCCTGAGATGTTTAGGACATCAGGAACTTTTACAACCAGATCAACAGCAAGAGCACAAGTTACCACTGACTCTTTTGCCAGAGAAGACAAAACACTTGAGTTCTTCGGTTACTGCTTGAGTAAGGATTCAGAGCAGTTCACTGCATTTTGTCTAAGAGAGACACAAAAAATCATGCTGTGGAGGTCAGTAAAAAACCCTACAAATCCCCATTATCTCCACAAAGGGGCCATAATTTCACTTCAGGTGAAAACATTTTTTTATTCTAAATTTCAGTAAGAATATAAAGATTAAAACATTTATACTATTTCATACCAAATGATTCTAAGCACAAAGAATGGGTTTAGTATTTAGCTTTGCAAAACCAGAAAATATACTCCAAGGACTGATTTATATTTGATTTTTCTCTGGGTAATAAGATCAACATCTTGTTTAGTTAGGAATTCTGGCCCAGTGGCTATCTTGAAAAAGCAAGAGTTATTCTGGTTACCAGATATATAGATTCTTGAGAAATTTTGCCGTAAACCTTTATCAAACAGAAATGAATTTCATATTTTTCAAGTATATCTTTGACGAAAAAGTGAAAGTTTCCATTAAGCCTATTTCCTAATTTGCTATTTTTAGAAGTGTCGACATCTCACACTTTTTTAATACTTTCCCAGTGATGGGGAAAAAAAAGAACTATGAAGCAAAGCAGCTTTATTTTGGCCCTTGGCTACAGCTTAAACATCTTTAAAATCCAGGTTTGCCAGAGATGTTCTCTTGACTTGCAATCGTGTGGAAAGCCTGCCTGAAGACAAGGGTCAATGCACAATGAAGCATTTAAGGCTGCACAAACATTTGTCTTCACAATATCTGCTTTAATACTAAATACTTTCAATAATTTCCATTACCAAAGGGGTTTTTCTCCCCATTAAACAAATGCAGCTGTCTTGGACAAAACTGCTGAGCTTGTGAAAGTAATTCTCAGCCCCTTCATCCAATTAATCTCTTTCATAAAGTTAAAAAGTCAAAGATATTTGGATTCTTGGTGTGTATTTACTATAACTGCCAACAGTACTGGTGTTCTTGGACATTGGTAACCTGGAAATTCTACTAAAAATTTGGCCTTTTAGCACACGTTTGTGAACATACTACAACAATCCAATTATAATAGCTAAAATAGTTTTAAAAATATTGCAAAATTCTGTGCGGAAAATTGGAGCAGAACCACTCAAGAACAGATCTGATTTTATTTTTATCCCAAATCATTATAAATGCATTTTAACTTTGAATTTTGATCTTAAATTTTCAGTTCCTTTGTTACCAGAAGGATGAAGTTCCGACATGAAATGTATGTTCTGCATCATCATTTAGAAACACGTCTGACCTCAAGGTATGTTCCATTTCATTGTCATGGAACATCTTTTCATACATTTATTATGTAGTACCTCAAGATGGGGTCATCCCCAAAAGAGCAGACACAACTGGAAAGGCTGTGACGCAGACTGGACAATTCATTTGAAGCAGCGGGCTCATGTCCTTGCTCAAAACCTTTTAAGTAATTGATGTCATGTAGAATTAGCACCTGGGAGCAGAGCATCAGGACTGTCGCACAGCGTAACACCACTGGGGCAGCACAGACCTGTACATGTGTGCTCTTGAAGTGAGTGACAAATGAGACCAGAATTTCACTCAAAACACAATCACAAGAACTTGAATTTTTACCTAGTGATGATGTAACCTAGCAGAAATGGAGCCACAGTCAGAGAATGGTTTGGGCTGGAAGGGCCTGAAGTCTAGGCTGCAAAGGCCAGAGGCAGACAGTCCTTCAGTTTTTAGTGAAACAAAGCACAGTACTTGTAACCCCACCAGCTGGATGGCCACAGTCAGCCCCCTTTGACCGGACCCCAGTGGTTCCTGTTAGGTCATTCAGCAATCAGACAAGACCCCAGGAAAATCACATTTGCTAGATGGATTTGATAGTCACATAATAAGTGATACTAGCAAAATATTTTAGTATTGCCATTAAGGAGCCCTGTTGTTCATGACTCCAGAGTGGAAGGTGATACTTCACTCCTTAAGCAGTTCATAGCACTCCTCAAATGAGCTTGTGTTGGTAATCCTGGTGTCCAAATTACAGAAAGTGAAATTGCATTCTGCTTATCTCAATTCCCCACACAGTATCTATATACAGTTTTTATACTTGGCCTGCATTTAGGATGTCAGGTGCTGTTCCACACCAGAGGCTCCTGCCAGTCAGTCTGAAGGAATCATTATTATACATCTCCTGTGCTTATTCAAAGGGGTTTTTTTCCTTGGTTTTGCTTTCACTCTATTTAAATAATTACTATTGCTGGCTGTAGAAAACATTTTAGAAATGCAATTTTAGCATAGTGAGAGATGAAGGCAGGGAAAACCTCTCCAGATTGTGAGATTAACTGAGAAAATCACCTTAAATATTCAGAGGTTAAAAATACAGAATTTTTTATGGTTAGTTGTTTAAATCTATTAAAAACTGTCTCACTTGAGATAATTTGATCAGTGCCACAGTTAATAGGAAATCTTATTTTTATCCATATCCCCACAACTTTAAAGCTATTTTTCAGTAGTCAGTATATAGAATTAGAAGTTAGGAAAACCTGTTGAAGAGGCAGTATTTTGGTGTGAAACTATCAACGGGTATTGTTTATGTTCCAAATAGCAACAATGCAGAACCAAATTATGTTGGCAATAAATTGAGATTCAGTGAAGAAAAATGCATCTGATGGAACCATAACTGAGGAATGGGACACACGTGCTTTGCAAGCACTATTTATGAAAAAGAACACAAGAAAATGAATTATCAGAACTTTATTTCTGTTACAAATTATCACAATCACAATTAATATAAAACAGAAAGCACTGAGGAAACATGACTGTTGGATACAAGATTTATCAAGGTGTAAAAGCCTCATCCAAGAGTCTACTACTAGAAAACCTGTGACTGTGTATTAGAGAAAAGATTTCTATGCATCAAACACCAAGTGAAAGAGAATAAGCAGCATAGTATAATTGACAGGGATTAAACACCTTCTTGTTATACAAGTTTTTGAAGGAAATGGGAAGTTGGAGCATTATTTCTACCCATGAGTCTTGTTTTGAGCAGACTTGTTTACAATTAGCTATTAAAAAAAGCTTCAGCAGAAAACACCAATCTTCATTTTAACTTATCCATGTTGTTCATACATTAGACAAGCTATTTCCAAAAGCATTTAAGTTCTAGTCATGAGACTTCACACACTCTCTTACACTTGCTGCATAAGGCTAAAGGAGTCACTAAAGAACGGGAGGTTGCGTTATTGCTTTGTAACAGAAACTTAGATGGAAATTCTTTATTGAGCTCCAAATAAAACGTTGCATCACTATACAATTAAGAGTTTCAATATACAATTATTTTAAAAAGTGTATGCTGTTATACACTTTAAGGCTTTCATACAAGAAATGCTGAGCAAGATTTTCATACTCTGTCTCGTCAGTGTCTGAGCACACGGGTAAGTACAATGCTCTAAGCAGTCCATAATCAACATGGCAGAAGTTCCTGAAAAAGAGCAAAATACACTTCATTTGTATGTATCTTGAGACTAGAGATCATGAATTCTCTGAAGCCTGTCAGACTTTAAGTAGGGGAAACAGACAGTTACGTATATAATAAATGTATGTAGATCTAGGCAAGCACTGCAGAAACTGCTATCATTGAAATTCAGTGAAAATGTTGTAAGAAGATTCACTAAAGGCAAATTGTTAATATGAGTACTTATGACCATTAAAATTACTTGTTTGACCAGTAACATACAGTAACAGACCAGTGTCAGAGTATAAAACTCTACTAGAATGAGACTACACTTCTAAGTTGTTTGTCATAATGGAAGAAAGGCTGCCTTCTACATTGGTTTTCTTTCACGTAGAGACCTTTTTAGATTATTTTTCCCTCTGCTCAAAATCTAATGGATTTAATTAACAGATTACTCCACAGAAGAAAAAAAATACCCACAGGAGAAATGCAATAGCAGAACAATGCTAGTGCATGTTATTTTAGGAAATGTCAAGAGAAGTTTTGCACTGCAAGAATATAGTTTTTCAAGACTATCCAATACCAGTTGTTTGATCTGATGTAGTTTATTGTGCAGACATAGGAATAAGAATTGATATGGAATTTTTTAAAGAGGCATGAAAACACATTTTCTTAGGAGAAATAAGATGAATCAATGTGGAACACTGGAAGAAGGAAGACTTAATTCATACAGTAATCATTCAATGGTGCACTTAAAAAGCCTCTGCTATTAGGGAGACACATTTTTCCACCCCAAAGGGAACCTAAAACAATTTAAGGTTCTCTAGGACTTCAGGGCAGAGTAGCAGAGAAGTGGCACAAATCACACATGCTGATCACATTTTCATTCTCCATACTGGAGGCACTAAGAAAATATGGCATTAAATAAAAGAGAGTTGGATAAACACTACAGAACACTGAATCCACTTTTGATTCACTTACTTATCTACCAGCCACCCTTGGTCCTAGATATTTTAGTTTCAACCCTTCAAGTTTCATTCTGCCTATTTAATATAATACATGATGTTTGCAGATGAACACTTCCTACGTAATTCATCATACTATGTGATTTAAGATGTGAACAGAAGGAGAGATTCGGCCAATTGTTATAAATATTTTTAAAAGATATTTATATATTCAGTATTGCCATACCAATTCTAGCAGCTGGTATTAAATCTTTGCCCTCTGAGCCCCAAAGGGAAGAAATCTTCTTCAAGCTCTCCTACTCCTAAAGAGTCCTTTGATTTAAGCCCTTAAAATGCTCAAAACTGTTCTAAAGCCATTTTGTATGTACAAAGGGTTCCTTTAGCCTGTGACAGCAGCCTCTTAAATTTACTGCAGTACACAGAGGCAGTGCAACTTATGCAGTATTTCATGGTATAGAGCTCTATTTATCTGAGCCTTGTCAACTAAAGGCACTGAGATCACAAGGTTAGCAGGAAGAATTACCATTCCAAGCAGTAAAAAATCTGTTTTATTTAAAATATACACCATCTGAGCATAAATACAGTTAAATTATTTCTTACTTTATATATTGAATTGACCAGAAACAGTAAAGCCAGCTATTCTTCAGCTAATGCTTCTTAATGGATTTGTTCTCCAATTAATGCCAGAAATCAGTCTGCTACTTGTGCAAAAATGCTCAACTTTGAAAATCAGTCTACAAAATGTATTTTTGAAATTTAGGCGTTTGTTGACCAAATTAAGAGTTTTAAATTCCCATTTGAAAACTACAAGCATCAAAATACATTCAGTTTCTTCAGCTTCCTCTGACCAATCAAATACCTAATGGGTCGAGATGCTGTCAAAGCTATGCACACCTTTCAATAAACTGCCAGAGGAGTGTCCACACACTGTGACAGCTTAGGGTCCTGATTAATGACAGTTCAAAACTATTACTCTTCTTACCAGAATTGAACACAGACAGCGATACCTAAATTAAAGCCTTGTGCAGAATTAAGGACCTGATCAAAAGTTCCATTAATTTATCTAATAATTTCACAGATGAGTAAACATACTTACCAAAGCATCAGAAGAGTAGGGTTTTTGTTCTCTTGGCTGTCCAAGGAGGTAAGTTCCCTGACAAGAGAGAAAAAAAGAAAGATATTTTTACTAAATTTCAAAGAATTTACAATAAAAACTAAAGAAAACAATGTAAATCAAACTATAATTAATAGAAACAATGCTTAAAAAAAGCTTTAGATAACATTTGCAATGTTTAAGTTACTAGAATTTATGGAAAAATAATATATTACAAGCTATTGGTTATGAGGTTTTACAGTTGTTTAATAGGGAATAGTTTGTCCAAATTTAACTAGCTAAGCTAAGGCTTTTTAGACGACTAATACAAATTAAACGTTTTAAAATGAGAATTTAGGTGTCCTCACAAGTCTTTCCTACATTCTAAAATGAAACTTTCTAAGTTGTAGCCTCCCTGTTTTTATTGGTTATATTAAGATAACTTAAGTGAGATTAAAATCTTATTTGATTTATTTACCTTTGCAAATGAAGACCGTTTTAAGGGTTACACATCCTCTGCCTCTGACGAAAGCGACCTCAATTAGTCAAGTCAGAAAGTCTTTAAAAGCTTTGTGTTTATTGCTTCCAGCACGGAGCGAGGTGGTCATTAACGTACCAAAATTCTCATAAAAATTCCAAAGTTGCACTACTGAAAAAATGCTCAACAAGGTGAAAACTAGTCACATCTTTTTCCAGAAAATTCATTAGCTATTTTAAACCATTTTTTAACAAAAGTATTTTGATTTAATGTGGCACTCAAGCAGATCCATACCATTTGGATATTTTAAACAGCATTTATATCTACTGTGAGTATATAGAGAGATACATTTAGGTTTAAACCATTTTGTTTTAAAAGAAGTTGCACAATGTTTAATATGAGCCTTTTATGCTGATCACTGTTAAACACTTCTCCCTGTTTACTACTATTTATGAAGGTTTATTATAAGATAAAGCATAAAATTAATCTCACACACACTGATTTTCTTTCAAAAGTTTATTTAGTATCAAGCAAGGGTAAAACTTTGCTTAACACTACAGAACATTTCAAGACTTGAGTTACAAAATACCACATTATTCGCATTTGTAGTCTGCTTCCCTTTTTACGCACGTTTGCAAAGAGAAAATCTAGCAAATGGCTGAAAATAAAAGCTAAAAACTAAATTGTTGAAAACCTTTAAAATAAAAGGTTACGCTTATGTTAAAAAGAATGGACTAATGTATTTAGTAAACCTATTTTTTATTTAACACTAGTTAATCAAAGGTTATTTTTTTGATCACCTACTTTTTCAAACACAGTTTGGAAATAACAAAGTTCCTTGTTTTACATATCTTTCTGTCCAGGTTGCTCTTTCAACAAAATGTTTTAAGTTCAGTCCATCCATTCAGATTTTTTATGCACTTTGAGTTAATAAAAAGGGATTGTTCATAGAAAAAATTACTTTGAACAGTATACAGGACTGGTGGAGATTGGATATTTCACAACATCAGACAGTACAATCAGTATCTGGCATATGGCTGGTCTCTGTAGACTCCTTTTGTTGTCCTTGCAGAAGGTGTCTTGTGCCGTGAGTTTGTCCATTCTTCTTGCCCTACAAGAAAAGAAAATATGGTCAGAGCCCTTCCAACATTCTCAGATGCTGAACTTAGTTTTTCTTATCTGTGAATCAAACAGCCACATTCTGTTTACAGAAACCAAGGTTTACAAAGTGAAGTCTAACACTAGAAGCAAAAAATCTGGGTACAACACATCTATCTGAGCTATCCCACAGTGATTTCTCAGAACATAAGAGCAGGGAGTGTGACAGGCTAATGGCAAAAATATTTAGGGCTGTAGAAATTCAGCTGGATCTGCTTGTTGCAAATGCACAGAAATGTCAGCTCCAGAAGCAGACACACCAATAATTGCAATGAGATGAAATGAATGGAGGGTATGAATTATCTATAAGGAAATAAGCTGCCCTCAGAAATAAGTTTCTCTGCATCAGTACCAATTTAAGCCTAATTCAAACATGCAAACCAAGCCTCAAGTATCACTACAAACACCTGTGGCTTGTAACATCCTAGGGCCAATATTTAATTTCTCTGGAGGTAAACACACACCTCTTCTGAAATGCAAGAAATAGGAGGGCAGATTATTAAAAAAAAAAAAAGCTAATAGGACAAGGAACATTGGTTTTTTGAATTTTGGCTATAAAGTAAGTTTGTAAAAAAGCTTGTGCTATATTTAATGATTTATAATCCTACCATTTTTAATGGTAATAAATATTTTTAAAAAGTAGCAAAAATTATTATCTGAAATGAGAGTCAAACCTACTATGCCAGGCAGTTGCAAAAGGGAACATACAGGATTAAATGCAGTGTGTAATGAAACAGTACTTGGGTACACTGTAATGATGTAAACAAATCAAAGTGCTATGTCATATCTGTGAGAACAAAAATTTAAAAAGCAGCACCAAAAAAAAAAAAAAAAACCCAAAAGCAAATTCTCCTTAAAACAGTGTATGTTTCCATACCTATTTTCACAGAACTGCCCTGCCCTAAGCAGAGAGGTGCCCCAGTGAACCCAATGCAATCCAGAAACTAAAGGTGGAATCCAAATCTAAGGTAGAATAAAATGTAGACATCACTTTGTCTTTCTAGTCCACTAAAAAAAAATAAAATAAACTCAAAGAACCCTTGCAATTTGAATGCTGAGGTAACTCGCTCTGACACGAGATATCTGAAATTAGATGACAAGAATCCCATACGTCAAGGGTTCAGTTTCACAATCCTTTTGCAGAAGCCTCATCCTAACTACTTTTTAATCATGTAGGTGGTAGGTGGCTGCCTGCAGAGTCCAGGCTATAAATCACACCCAGGTGGTCAGGACATTTGCCTAGGAGGTAAAAGGAACAAGTTCAAATTTGGTGTAAGGCTGAAAGGATTAAACTTGCACCTCAGGCAAGTTCCATGGGTATATGGTAACAACCTCTTGTGCTTCATCACACAGAAAGCAAGACTTACATTGAAAAAAGACCCTGAGCCTAACAAGTCCTAGAGGTAGGAATTAAAAATATCCAAGCTCTTAAACACTGCTGCAAGAACTGTTTAAATGAAAAGAGCAATCTTGGTTACAGTTTAAGGGGAATACTTGCTCTTTTTCAAGCAGTTGATCAAATCAGCAGGGTAAAGAGTTACCTTACTGTTTCTCAGTTTTCATTTGGTGCTGTTCAGGGCTCCAAATCCTATAAACACTGATACTCTTCCTACATCCCCTGACTGTCACATGAGTTTCTCAGAGGAAAAGTTCAGATACCTCCTGGGAATCTGCATTTCCTCCTGGCCGGCACTAATCCACTACCTGCTCACTAGGCAGTCTTACTCAGTTTGAGGCACCTGATACTCTTCACATATAGAGAAGATGGTTATTAATCTCTAACTCTGCTTTTAAGGGATATACTTAAGAAATAAAGTGTATAGCTGTTTATATGTGCAAAAACTACAGTGGCTGCAACCCATAATCATTCTTCAAGGTATTTATAGTCTTTCTCTCAACTTGAATAAATAGATCACTTAATATTCTGAGTGGCTGTGCTTTGATAAATAGAAAACCAATTTTAAATGCAAAAGCAATGAAAAATCCATATTTTCAACCTTAAATACTGCAATCAATATCTCTCCCCATCAATCCATCTACATTAAGCAGTTTCATACATTTTTTCCCTCATCAATTTTGCATTAATGAAATAGTCTTAAAAATATCAGGTTTATTATGGCAAACAGTTTATTTTAATGCTGAAATAAAGATTTAAGCTATATATCTATCAACAGCAACTGGAAGTGCTGGAGGACAGAGGAATTTCAAGTGACCTCTTCTTCTGATGAACTGACTCTCCCCTTAAGCAAAATAATCAGTTTAAGTGGATACACTGGGCAAACTACAGCATTAGGTGCATTTATCACAACTTAGTTGAGGTCACTTTAGTTTTCAGCAGGAAGCACTTCCATGTGGAGTTAAAGAAACAGACCTTGGAGAATTTTAATTAGAGCTCTAAAATCGTTGAAGCATTCATTACTCAGAATCACAACTTTTACACAGGTTACTAACAAACCTCAAATGTTTGAGATTTGAGAGACCTAGATTGTATTTCTCTGATCTTTAGCCAGAGACATAACATTTATCCCTTAAGCAAAGGTGCCTTTTAATATGTTTTATGCTTCTAACCCGGAACAGATTTCTTTAATTAAACCAGTCACTACCACACTTCTATACTAAAAAAAAAAAATAAAGATCTTTACAACTGACATATGTTTTTTGCTTCATTACGCATTATTTTGTCTCTATACAGAGTAGCCCACTGTCTGCTTGTCTATTAGCTACCTAAAGTACTTCCCTAACCTTTACATAATGACTCCCTGCTTGATTTCCCAAGACTGATGCATGAAAATGAACTAATACAAAAAGACCATACAAGGCTAAAACACACTCAATTAGGCCCTAACTCAGCTGGGAGCTTCAGCATATTCTTACCTTGTACCAAATCTCAATGCCAGCTGTGCCACACCAGAAGCATTTGCTTTTGGCAGCCAAAAGTTCCTGGAAAAATGTCCCATGCGCCCATTTTTTTAAAATCTCACTGAATGTGACATGAAAAGGCTGCGTGCATCATAATTTAAGTTTTATTTTCTCTACTTCTTTGGTTTTAGTTTCCCGTGACTGCGTTAGCTAACAGACCACAGAGGGCATTTTTCTCAATAAGCACAGGAGGAGCTCTGTGACAGCTCGGGAGTCGCTGAGCAGCCGTTACCCGCCGCAGGACTGAGCCTTGCCTCACAGAAATTACTCTTTCATTAGGGTTTTTTTTCTAAGAGTCTGCTGCTGCAGTCATTGAGCTGATAAAGCCACTCACCGTAGGAGTCGTAGGTGTCTTCACTCAGTCCGTGGCCATAGTCGTAGTAATCTGCTCCACTGCGGGGCAGGAGGGCATGGAGAGAACAAGAAAGAAAACATGAGAAGAAATACTTATTACTCATTCTACCTTTGAAAAGAAAACTTAAAGGATATAGGACATGCCCTAAGAAAGGTGAGTATCCATGCGACAGTGACAACTGAGGTCCTGTTTATTAGTTAGAAACTATATTTAATTCCATTTAGGATTTTTTCATCACTCAGCTACTCATCCATGTTGTAAATGTAGATGTGGGAACTTTTAATTTAAAACTGTAGTTGGGAAGGTTAAAGATCTCACAAGTGTTAATGAAAAAACTGGAGATGTAGGTACTGAACAAATTCATTTGTCTTATAAACTCCTTTTCACCACCTACTCCTGCCTAGTATTTCACCTTTGTATCTTCAAATTCACTGATAAGATTGCAATAAAGGGGAAACAATTTGCTAATGGGAAGGTTATACAGATGCTGTGTGTGTACAACTTCCAGTGTCTTCAAGAAGAACACAAATATAAATGCTATCTTTTAACAGGAAGATAAGACATGACAATAGGAACTATGTTAAAAGGTGAAATCTGTAGTTGTTAGGATTCAAAAGTGTGTATGAATACCATAACCATGGCCTAAACCAGTCTTCCATTTCATAATGGTATTTATATCTGGTATATAATGGTATATATATTTGGTGTCTTAATGGCATTAAGACCCTTGAATGGAAACTGAACAACAATCCTTAGTAGACACTACTCTATTTTGCTGTCATTTAAGTCTAGCTATGTGTAGTCTTTTACACAGTTTGTAGAACATGAAAAACAAGCTCCTAAATAATTTTTTTTCCTTTTCTTTCAAACCATAGCCAGACTCAGGGCTGACAATATTTGGAAAACGCTCTACAAACTGATGCTACCAAGTCATGACCTTCTGAGTGAGAAGGAAATCACTAATATATGATCACTAGCAAGTAATTACTGATATTGACAAAATGTTCCTAACATTAGATTGATTGCTAACAAAATAAACACCAGAGAGAAAATAAACAATTTACAGCCTTAACACGAATTAGCAGGTAAAGTATTTATATAAAACAAACAACACATCACAATTACTTCCGAACTGACAAAAGAATTTGTTGTGCTTGGGTTGTTCGTGCTTTAGTTTGGGTTTCTTTCTTTTTTTTTTTTTTTCCTAAATTAAAAATTTTTAAATCCCACAAAGTAACCAGGCCAGAAAAAAATACAGTTTTGGTGTGTGCAAATGCATATCTTGAAAGTCTGGGTGAGTATTTTTAATTGCTGGTGTAATGCTTCCTAAAACAAAAACATAACCAAAATGCACTGAGAAGATCCACAAAAAAGTATCTCTACAAAACCTGTTCTCTATGGTTTTACATGTGATAAGGACCCCAGAATAAGGGTAAAGTTTGAATAAGAAATATTTTTTCTGTGCAGCAGCCAGTAATAAAAGCCTTTATTTTGACAATGAACTGGAAACTGACATTCACTATCCTTCCACACAGCACTTATTTATTTTAAGGCTGTCATCGAGTTTAGAAGCCTAAAGCAGCTGAGTCCCATCCCTGTATCTGTCAATCCTGTCAGAATGACTTTGCAGGGTCTCATTTCATAGATCCAATATATCTACTAAACACAGAAAGGACTGTTTTTACAGCACAGATACTGCAAAACAAACATCAGAAAGGAAGGAACCTTTCACTTACACTGGAACTGTATCACAACTCATCTTTATTAACAGACAAACCCTTCAAAATTAATAACCTGTCTGAAAAGTACAAGGTATAATGGGAAGTAAAGTTGCCCAGTGCAATTCAGTACTCCCTGCTCTACTTCACTCATGTTCTATGAACAATGCCAATGTTCTCCAGTCAACTCTGTGTTAAACAAACCCAAAGCTTCAGATGAGAAAACCTAAAGACCCAAAGAAAAGGTTACATACAGATGGTTGTAAGGAGTTTTTGGTGAAAAAAAACCATTCAAAAGATAATTTTTTGTTTAATTTGTTACAGAGTCTGAATATTCCATACCGTTCACAATTAAGACCAACGGTAATGGGTTTTTTGACTTTTTATAATCACAGAAAAATCTAGTAGTCTATATGAACTTAAAGATTATAGAATTGTATTTTGTTTTAAAGCAAGTGCCTGCAAAAAGGAAACGTAGTCAAAGCAGCCTGCAGTACCAAACTTCTAAATTGTACATTTTAACTCATTAACTGAAATAACTGAGGTAGCTGAGGTCAATTGTGCTGTGAGGACTTAAGTAGCTATACTAAATAATTCTTCCTCTGGACAGAAGATATGATATACATTTTTGCTTTAAAATCAACCTTTACATTTAGACTCTTTTATATATATTCTCTGACATCTTAGCGTTCTGACTGAAGGCTATTAAACTTTTTATTTCCCTTAATTGATTTATTCTGCAAGGAAAGGCCTTTTCATAAAATCACAGAAAGACTTGGGTTGGTAGAGACCTTAAACATCACCTAATTCCATGGGCAGGGACACCTTCCACCAGACCAGGTAGCTCAGTTGCTCATCTTTCTTTCATTTTGTCTCATAGAAAGGAAAAAAAAAACATCCATAAACCCAGTTAATTTTCTTTTTTACCTCATGTGACTCCCTCCTTTCACAAAAAAAGGACAAAATATGACATGGATTCTCTCCTTTTTAACCCAGCAGGACTAAAACATCGACTCTGCTTGGAGTTATTTTGTTTTCAGATGTGAATTGTCTTCATGAAACCACTTTCTTTATTTTTCCTCATTTCCTATGCATCTTCTTTTTAAATAAATAATTCGATGACACGCTACAGCCGGCTGAGTTCCCAAGTATCTTCGTAACCATCAAGTAAATTGTACAAGTGCAATTAACACTGGACTATCAGCTGTGATTCAGATCTCTTGTACACACAGACACTTTGCTTATATCCCCCTCTTTTTAAGTTCTTTTGTATTACCATTCCAGCATAATGGCTTTGGGCTGACAAGAGAGAAGACAGAGATGGCAAAGAAAAAATGCTTTGATTTTCCATGTCAGCATAAGAACTTAGAACCACTTAATACTATGGAAGGATTAGAAAACAACAATAAATTTCAGTATGTTGTTTCTAATTGCTGAGGGCTGGGCAGTAATCCTACAATATTCACAGGAAGTGTGAAGTCAGGCTTAAATAGTTTAAATAAGGCTGAGGGAAGTGCCTGTTTTCAGTCTTAAGAGAAAAAGCTTCAGACAGAAAGGAGCAAGCTCAGATTTTAGCACAGCATCACTGATGAAGCAGAAATGCTTCTCTAAGGCTTTATTTAGTAAACTAGAGGACTGGGAAGCTTCCTGCCTTTCCTCTAGAATCACTATGAGAAGTATCTTAAAATACTTTAATTTAGAGGTATTCAACATAAGTCTTCAAGAGCTCTATGAAAAATGACCTCAATTTCTCAGGCTTTTCTACTAAGCTGATTTGTTTCTGCAAATATCTTGATGAACCGTAATAGAACAAATGTTTATGAAGAACACTCAAATAGGAATAACTGCTCGTGACATGATGGTGAAGTCTTAAGGAACTTTACCTTTTATACTATATTACTATTAGGTTATTCTGCCTAGAGATACTAGAATATTCTCTTGGGACAGATATCAACAGAATGGTAGTTTCAACCAAACTCTCATGGGTCCCTCACTACATAAAACAGACATTGAGGTGCTGGAGTCTGTCCAGAGAAGGACAGCAGAGCTGGGAAGGGTCTGGAAAGTCAGTCCTATGAGGAGCAGCTGAGGGAACTGGGGGTGTTTACCTACAACCCTGGAGAAAAAGAGACTCAGAGGAGACCTTATTGCTGCCTACAACTCCCTGAAAGGAGGCTGTTTCCTTCCTTGGAGGGGTCAGTCTCTCCTCCCATGCAACTAGAGACAGGATGAGAGGAAATGGCCTCAAGCTGTATCAGGGGAGATTCAGGCTGGACATCAGGAAGAATTTCTTCATATGGTCAGGCATGGAATGAACTGCTGAGGGAAGATGGTGGAGTCACCATCCCTAGAAGTGTTCAAGAAATGTCTGGGTGTGGCACTGAGTGCTGTGGTTTAGTTGACATGGTGGTGTTTGGTCAAAGGTTGGACTTGTCTTGGAGGTCTTTTCCAACCTTAATGGTTCTGTGACTCCATATCAGAAGAGGTCACCAGGCTATTTTTGGGACAATCCTAAAACAGGAAGATCAACCACACAGTCCAAGTGCACTTCCAAAAAATGCACAAAGGTAGTAAAAATATATTGCAATTAATTCATGTGATTGCCACAGCTCTTTATATTTGATGCAGGCATCTTTTAGAACAGTCATTAAGACATTTCTGTGTTTGAAACAGAAGCATTGTGGCGGGGAGCCTGGTTGCTAAGGGAAGATTAAAAGGTCTCAGACTGAAAGCTTCTAGTTTACTGGAATATCAGACTTAAGAACTGACAAGTCTGATATAAGAATCGAGTGATCTGAAACTTTCTTTGGCTTCTGATGAAAAACAACCTTTGCAAACCTCTCCCAGTAATGCTTATTAGGGAAAAACTGACCAAACTTTCTGCTTTTTCTTTTTCACATGAGTATCACAAGTAATTTTGATCCCTTTAGACAGAAACCAGGGCAGTTTCACAAAGTGACAGAAAACCCTTAGAAACACCAAGGTTTCCTTTTGCGCCAAGGGAAGCTCCACAAGCACCACCCTTTGTGCTTCTACAGAGTTGCACAGAACAGCAAAGCAGAGAAAACAAATGAGGATCTCTCTGGCCAGAGTTCTTATATGATAGACCCTGACTGATATGATCACATCTGAAGAGAACTCTTCCATAAAGATAAGCCTCTTTCCATCATTCATGTCAGATCTTCATGCTCAGCTACTTCTGTTAACAAAAAACATCTGTCAACAGGAAGAGTGTCCAAGATAAAAATCACTTCAGTGAAGCTTCTCATAACTCTGTAATTGTCTTGAACATTGAGTGGCTGTTCTCAATCCTTCTGTGGATCACTAGAACACCCTATTCTGAAATTCAGCTTACAGCAGGACAGCAGAAATCCAGGATATCAAGAGGAGACCCACCTCTTTTCTTGCATCTTGTAGATAAATTTTTAGTTAGTACCCAGTTCTTCTGCTACTTAGTAAAGATTTCTTTAGTACATAGTTTTAATCCTCAGTTTATGTCTGTAAAACAGATAATGATCTCAGAAAACAACTGAGACCCCTATGTGAAAGCTTTATAAAATACAAAAAATGATGCAATCTTCTTTGAATTATAGTCTATTGTACTCTCAAATGGATCCTACAAACAGCAGATCTGTTACCTGTAATCCTGAAAGTTGACCAGAGTGCCCTCTCAAGGATTCCCTCAGCTATCAGTATTTAGGAATTTTTATGGCAGAAATCATGCGAAATTTCACTTCTGACGAGTGAAATGTCCTCAGAGGCATCTGCATTCTGGTGCTACCTACCAGCCACAGAAATATCTAGGTATTTCTAGCAGAACTCTACAGTTGCCTAAAGCAGTTTTACCATCTGAAATGTCCAGTTATTGCTGTCTCAACTCAATTAGTCTTTCCCCCCACGCCCACTACATTCTCACGTCCCACCTCTCAAAACAGGAAAGGAAAATGGCAATTAAAAGAGGTGACTGGAGCACATGGTACAAACAAGGCTTCTCGGGAACTGCAGCAGTAGGAGCAACAGCTTTACCTTGAAACTATGAATAGAATACAGCAACAATATATCCCCGAACATGAGAAATGCTAACCATATTAATGTCAAAGATTTGCTGCATCAAATAAAGCACCAGCAGAAAAACTAAAAATTCAGGTTGCTTAAATTCAGCACTTTGGTTTGGCTGGTGAATTAAAACCAAGCCCCAGCCATCCCCACACCACGTCTGTCTGGTTTGCAAAGCAGGGTGTGAATTGCTACCAGAGGAAGCTAAACTTGAAGTCTTTAACAATCCAGGTATGTATCAATCATATTCCAGCTGCTAAATGGAGAAAAAAGACATGAAACTACATTAACATCAGAAAAATATGTATTTTCTTCCCTCTCTCTCCAAACAGACAAGATTACTCCGGACAGTGGAAGCAGCAGAGAACAGTGAAGATCTGAGAGACATCAGTAAAAAAAATCCTTAGACTATTCACTGCAATATTGGACAGATCTGGGGTATTATTCCAGCTAATTCTTGGTTATCCCCCAAGTCTTGCATACGTTGTTGCCAGAGATCCAAAATGATGTCACTTGTCACAGAGTGGAGTAAAAGCAACACTGCCTCTAACACACTACCCTCAAAAACTGCACACGTGGTTTGTCACCATTCCATCATCACAAATACTGCTCCAGAAGATAACACATCATACCTTCTTATCTTTTTAATTTACTAAAGGAACAGTACAACTTTCAACACCTTTCTAAAAATTCAAGGTCTCACTCATCAGTTGAAATTGAAGAACATTTGAGAAAAAAGGTATCATTCCATCCTGGTTTTATATAATTCAAAAATAGTGAATGTGCCATCAAGGAATACATTTGGTAAAAGAAAGATTAGTTTTAATTGTTTTCAGGGCTGCATAATCATAAGATTTACCATGCTCAAGATCTTTCCAGTACTTCCCTAACATCCTTTGCACCAGCAGGGTCCAAACCTTGCCTCTCCAAGTACAGTAAGGCAGGACTCTTCCTCCTAAGGACAAATCAATCCATTTAAATGCAAAGACTCATTTCCTGGCCTCATCTGAGCTCCACTACTTCTATCCATGTATATCCAGGTGGTTTACATACAGCACTCATGACACAGTCACACCAAAAGAAATGTGGTTACGATGGTTACTAATACAATATTTTTCACCATCTATACCTGGACTATATCAGAATTGTACTTAAAAGCACAATTTACAGCCCTAAATATTTATACGGAAATAAAATACAAGGACAAACAATTCAGACCATTATAAAGTTCTCCTGCAACCGTCTCCCATTTTTAAGTTGCCCAATTAAGTAGGTATTTCCTTTCTACCAGAAAGAAGGAAGATTTTTCTTCCCTTGGAAGCAAACTGAATACAACAGGGTAGTCAGAAAACTGCAACTTTCAATTACTCCTAGTAAGCAGACAAAGTGTGTTGACTGTCAACCGCTAAACAGCGTCAAATCTTCATCTGCAAAAACATGTTCTATGAGAAAAATATGCTCTGAGCTGATGCAGTCTGACTTCTCACTCAACTAATAGGCACTTGCTTCCAAGTGTGAGTTTCCAGTGAACTTCCTTCTTCACCCCACACCAGGAAAAATAAGTCTTCCCTATATATAACTAGATCTATACGTCAATCTCTGTCTACTGCAAATGTAAATTTAAGAAGTCCTTTCTCTAGTCTGGAGAGACTATGTAGTCTCTCTTCCTTCTCTTTGTATCTCTTAATCAAACTGCTGGAAAGTTAATTATAATGTGAGACATTGGAGAAGTCCTTTCTAAATGAATAACTTTAATTTGTAAGATTGATTATCCATGTTCTGTCTCCAAAGCCCATATATTCAGCACCATTTCTACAGCACCCTGCTGACGCCTGGCAACTGGATACTCTCCACTCCTCTTTGTTACCTCCATCCTCCAAGCTTACAGAACCTTATTTTTAAAACAAACTGTCATTAATGTAAAGCCTTCATATGATTAAGATTTTTTTAAACTATGAGTGATTCCACAGGTTACACCAGCAGGTACAATACAGCACTTAATGTTTAATAAATATGCTCCGTTAATGATCTTTTTTTTCTAATTTTGGACGTGGAAGATCCACTTTGACCTCGCCCTTCCATGTGTTCTTATTTGTGCAATCAGTCAAGGAAAAAAATTTAAAATCCTACTAAATACTAATTCTCTTTAATTGTATTGTGGGATTCAAACATCCAGTTTAAGATGCTGTGAAATCACCTAAGTAAAATTACACCAATCATGGAAAATTGATATAATTTTATGAAATATTTATGATTTTTCATCAGTACTTGTAATTTGATGTTACTACTCTTTGTACTGCTATAACACCTGCATATTAGTTTTCTCTAACAGTTTTCTAAATTTGTTTTCAAATGCATTTTTACTTGTTTCCTAAATATGGAGGCACAGCCACAGTTAAATTTAATAGCAAAATCATGAAGAGAACCAAATAAATTTTACTGAGTATAATTAGTACAGATGAAGAGTAATCCGAACATTTATTAAACAGTGAAGCCATCTACCAATATCAACATGAGGATTCAAAAAAAACTTTTCCAGTTTATGAGTGCACCATGAGATATGCTTGTGTTTTTTCCCTCACTACAGTTAAATCATCTTAGTCTTATTCCTTTTTATTAACATTTCAGACCAGATTTCTGTAAATCAATTAAAAAAATTAAAATACACTAGATTCACAACTAAAACTATCTATATTACTGAGGCACTTCTGAATAGTTTACCTTCTCACATCTCAATATGTAATAAAAAAAGAAAACATCTACCTAAACCTGAAAAATTAGACCTGAAAAGCTGCAATAAATAATCTCTTTCAATAATACAAGTGCAAAAATTAAGCAGGAAACCACATGGCAGGGTTTTCAGTTAAAAGCTACATTAGCTTCTTTATGCTAATGCTTTAAGGCTTTATTTTGCAGAATTATAACCTCCAGTACACTCTGGTACATACCAGGTGTTCATAAGCAACAGCAACAAAAAATGCCAACCCTTTGCACAATCCCCAGAAATCAAACTCCTGTGGATTGATTTGATTTATAAGCCAAAGCATGAAATACAAACAGCTACAAGCATTAAAAGAGAGAGAATTACATCTTGGAGAACTACAGTAACAGACAGTCATTTACATATAATGCATATTTATACATCCTGGAAATGCATGATTGCTGACAAACTCAACAATGTAAATTTAAAACACTGAGCATCACAAACAAACTGCTAGCAATTAACTTTCAAATACCAATAGCAATATCTCCATAAGCCAATTTCAAATCCATATGCTCAGCTCTTCATGAAAATCCTCCTATTAAACAGGAATGTCATCATCTTTTGTGTGACTACTAAGCATAGTTTCAAAAAACCTGAAAATTTGAGCTCCTAGTGGAAAATGAGGAGGGTATTTCCAAGAGCTACATACTAGGAATCAGCTATTCTTGTAACTAAAGTGCCTCTGGAATAACATAAAAAGCAGTATTTGGAGATTTTAAGGATTTTAGCAAACCAATTTAGTTGTGTTCTTCAGGCATCAGTTTAACAATGGCCACTGCTGGATTTTAAGGTGTCTTTTTAGGTCCTTTTAAACCCAACATCCAGTTTCTCCATTCTTAGTAACTACCACAAGCTACCAAACACAAAATTCCTCAAACCTTTCCCACCAAAGAGTTTTTGTGCATAGCCTTCCCTATCAGGAAGAAATTTTCTGTCTTGAATCAGTCACTTTCAAAATAAATGGTAAAGAAGGTAATGGAGGATGAAGGAGGCTCAGGGAGAACCTTATCACTCCCTACAACTACCTGAAGGGAGGCTGTGAAAAGGTCTTCTCCCATGTGAGAAGACCAGTATCCAAGACTTTTTCCCAATACCCAATTCCCACTGGATATTGGGAAAAAAACTCTCCACTGAAAGGGGGTTCAGGCACTGGAACAGGCTACCCAAGAAACACCATCCTGAAAGTCTTAAAAAAAGTGTGGATGTGGCACCCAGGGACATGGTTTGGTGGTGAACATGGTGGTGTTGAGTTAAAAACTGGATTTAACCTCTGAGGTCTTTTCCAATCTTAACAATTACATGATTCATAACACCATGTTTTTAACATGCTTAGGACTTACCAGAGGGGCAGTTAGGTTTTTATGCGTTTAAGTAAATGATCTAACAAAGTTGCAGTATGTAATTCTTACTTCCCAACACATCGACAATAACTACAGAATGATTTAGTGGCACTGAATAAACCTAGGTGTACTAAAGACAATTTGCCAATTCCCTCAGCTCAGATTAGGTTAACTGGGTGCCTCCAAGGCTCACAGGCAACTTCCAGGGATTTGAATTTATCACATCTTGGTATGATTGGAAGTGATAGCAATTATTGTTAGATATGCACAAAAAGCAACTGAGAAATGCTGTTTAAGCTAGTGGCAAAATGGTTGCTGCCAAGAGAAATCTATAGCACTGCTAGGTAAATGGAAACCAGAGAACAATGCAGAAAACTGCAGTAAACAAAGCCAGCAATTTCTCCAAGTCCTATTTTTTCCACTTTCATGCATGTGTTTAGATTGAATTCTGAAACAAAGTGACGGTGAGATCACCTTGACTGAAGATCTAAAATACTCTTAAAATTATAAATTATAATTAAGCACAAAAAGAAATTGCTACATAAATGACTCATTCTTGTTCCTCAACAGACACTGGCATACAGCTACACAAAGTGCTCCTCATATAGTTTAGGCTGCTGATCTCTGTTGTAGCCTAAAAAATAAAGCTAGACAAAAGCTTTTTTTTCCCCCTAGGAAAAGTATCCCATTTTAAATGCTACCAGACAAGCCTAAAGAAGTTTTTTGAAACTTGTGAGTGCCTGAAGCAGACAGATGGGGTTTCTCCACCTTTTTTTTTTTTGCACTACAGTAACTGTGTTAGCCATTCTCTCTCGATAATAAACTTAAAAGAGCACAGTAAACCCTCTACCGCTACTGGAGAGGTAACAAACCCAGCCCCCTTTCTCAGCAACCTTGCCACATAATCTGGATTCCAGCACCAAACCTCGTTCCCTGGCATGTTAACTCTCGGCAGCATCTGTCACTGCTATGAATGGTTGATCATAAGTACCTCTGCAGTCATCTCAGTGCCATTAAGCAGATGGCAGCGCTAAATCCAAATGATGTAGTACATCTCCCTGGTGGACTTTGTTTCCATACTCCACCATTATTCTACGATTCCTCAGTGATAAATCTTATGTATTCTAGAGAACATTAAACAGTGAGCTGACAGTGACAATTGATTTATTAGCATCCATTTCCCTTTGCCATATTATTGTCCTCGCAAACACTTGTGCAGATCATGTATGGAGTCACTAAGGGACCAAAAGCACTTTGGCTCAATTTGAAACCTGTTTCGGAGATTTAAAATAACTAGATTTTTTTCATGCTGAAAATGTTTAAACTAGAGTTTTAAATTAAGATCCCACTAAATCTTCACGATTACTCCACAATATGATTAGGTGAATTTTCATAATAAAATTGGTCTAGCATTAACACCAGGCCATCAAAGCACCCACTACTTTCTGCAATAAATCCAAGGAAATAAATACAATTCTAGACAAGCTTGGGAAATCCTTTAAGAGCAACTAAGTTGTGTAAAGATGCATGCATGCTGGTGACAAGTCTACATGTCTCTGACATAGGCAAACATCAGCACCAGTAGTCACGAGTTTGGTTTTCGAAATTATAATTCATATTTACCATAAGATCCTGAAAAGGTTTTTGGCACCCAACTGCAGATGTGAAATTAATATATATCTATATACAGGAAATTTTATGGAGGAATTCCTGACTGCATAACATGCCCTTGACTGCATATCATATGACCCTAAAGCCTGACTGCATACTGGGGCATGTAGTGATAGGAGAAGATAGTATGGCTTTAAACTAAAAGAGGGGAAATTTAGATTAGATATTAGAAAGAAATTCTCTACTGAGGGTGGTGAGGCACTGGCACAGGCTGCCCAGAGAATTTGTGAATGCTCCATCCCTGGAAGTGTTCAAGGCCAGGGTGGATGGGGCTTGGAGCAATCTGGTCTGGTGGAAGGTGTCCCTGCCCATGGCAGGAAGGTTGGAACTGAATGATTTCTGAGGTCCATTCCAACTCAAACCATTCTATGATTCTATAAAGCATTTGCCATCCTCTGATTTTCAGAAATTGCAAACTATTTTCTTAATTTTAATTTGTTTTGTGTTTTTATAACAAGATTAAGCAGTCCAGTTGATTAAACATCCCAGTTTATACTGATAAAAGTATCATCTAACAATCCCTCTGCAAAAAACTATACATATAATTTAATCTTCTAAAAATCAATTAAGCATGTAGCAAAGCACAGTACAGCTTCAAGGGATATTTTAAATCTTTTTGACCATAAAAAATAATTCTGTTAAAGGACATCCTGAAGCACAATTTGGGGCTTTGTTGCATGAACAATCAACAGTGGATAATAAAATGTTCTAAAGGAAAACATTGTTTTATAGGATTACATGGCATTAAGATAGATGAGAACTCAGAAAACTGTCATGTTTCTTTCTCTGTTAGTGCTGTGGCAGGTTTTAACTCAAACTTCAGATTGCCAGGCACAAGGAAGGATACAGTCTCACACTATGTCAAATAAAATACCATTAAACTTTTAACCACTCACAACTTGCTATCAGCAAGCAGTTAGTAAATCGAAAGGAATAACTTATTTGCAGATAAAAGTCCCAACTACCTTAATGCACACAGAAATACAGAGTATCCTATTCTTCATATCTAAACATGTCACCCGTCCTAATCCATCTAAGATTTGGCCATTTCTGGGAAATACACTTGAAATGTCCAGATTAAAAGAGCAATAAAGGAGAGTCACACTGTGTTGTGCTGAAGGCTGAATCTGGAGAATGCACTCCTGTGCACCTATAGCAAAAGATTGCCTACCGTGCAACCTCTTACAGATTTCCAAAATTCCTAAAGATATTTAAAACTCTCTTGCAAGTTTCCGTCTTTAACAAAGCAATCACTAAATAAACAAAATGTTTAAAACAAAAATGAGCATTTTCACTGTTTCCACCACAACACGCAATGTACACTTGTGAGCATTAAGCCCTGTTCCTGCACTCAAACTTAGCCATATAATAAAAACTACTGCAAGTAATTTAAGGAGCCAACTCAGTTTCAGTTTACTAGCTATTTCTCAAATTTCCTCTTTATTACACATTATTATCATTAATATCACAATATTTCTAGAGAAATCAGTATCAGAAGACTGTCTAGAAATACTATTACTTCAAGATTACTATTTTCATCTTAGAAAAGGAAAGAGCATTTCCATATGCTGGTCACTAAATGATGCATTTTAAACACATGACTGCTCTCCATGTGCAAATGCAGTTTCTTTCCATGTTTTATGAGAGCAAAAAATATCAAGAATGAAATAAGGTTAAACTATGAAAACAATGCACTTTTCCCTAATTTCCTTCAGAGTAATGGCATTGTAATGCACCTAAATATGGGAAGTATCTCATAGTGGTTACACAAGGATATTTTGCAATATGAGCTACTACTTGATATTCAGATCAAAGACAGGAATGCCAGTCTAGGTAGCTCAGATGGCTGTTTATAGTTACTACTTTTTGCCTGCCAATACTATCCTAAAAATCTTTCTGCCAAGCCAGTAAATATGCCAGAGTGTTGATATCCTGTGAGAAACGTGCAAGTGAATAATTTCTTGGGTTTTTTTACCACAGAGCACTTAATAAAATTAGGGGGAAAAAGTCAAGTAATCATTAGGAAGATAAATTCATTAAAATCTAACAATATATGTATTGTGAAACTAAAGGTAAAATGCAAAGTAGAGCAATCATTTTATGAAGTATCTCATTCTAGACAGCTAAGCGCGTGCACATGTATTTAATAATATTAGACATATTCTTATGTATTAATCCTTTACAAGAGCAATTTCATTCCTTGGGAGATTTGCTTTTTTTCCTAATTTTAGTTCAAAGGAAGAAAATCTCAGTGAAAACCTTCTTAATGTGGGAAAAAAAAATCAAATCCAAGTAATGTTTAATTTTGGCTCAGGCAAATGACTCTGTAATGAAGTCCAAACGTTTGTGTGCAATAAACCCACTTACCAACACTACAAGCAGGAAGCCAGAACAAAATTACCAACATAAAAGTTGAGGATTACTTTGGCAACTGTCTTTTGGGAAAAAAAAAAATCCATTACTAGTAACTGCTCTTGAAATGTAACCCTCTAGAGAATCTCATATTTTGAAGATTCTACACCGCTGATTTCTTAATTCATATTTTTATCAAGCTTAGAGTCTGTAGGAGCCAAGTATCAGACACAAAGGGAATTCCATTATTTTAGTTCTCAACAATAATGACACTTGAACTTTCCACTACGCTTTTTCACATTGACTAAGTTGTTGAGCACAGAAAAATATTCTTTTACACAACAAAACTGAAGCTGAGTGTGACAACACTACAGCAAAGCAGATGCCGGGTGTAAACAGCTTGTTCTCAACTTTGCTGTGAACAGTTCTGTACTATTTCAGATAATGCTGCATTGTAAATCTTACATATTAAGCAGAAGATAGACCAAATCTGCCTCATATACACTATTCAGTTTAACTCTAATTCACCACAAGGGATTTATTAACAGGAACCTCAGTAACCCTACCTCAGAGGCAGGTCATAACTTTGCCATAAAATTTCAAGACATTGTCAAAGACATTCAAACATCTACTACTGAGCAAATTATGAATGCTTGGTCGGAGAGAAAAAGAGTGAAAATAAATTACATCTCAGTAAAAGGTGCACAGAGGTTCTCTTTTCAGACAGGCACATTGGAAATACTCAGAAGTGGAGATGATCAGCCAAGCTGCTGATCATTACATTTGTAATGGGATTTTTGCCATGAAGTTCAAACTATCACTTAAAGAAAGCAGTTTGTAGTTCATAGCATGTTTCCCATCGTTGGGTCACACTGTTATTCATGGAGTTGCCAAATACTGACTGCTCTGAGAAAAGCAAAATTAAAAAAAAAAATAAATCAAAAGTGCTTAAAAATACTGCTGAAAATTAAGTGGGAGAAGGAAAACAAATGGCAAGAGAATCAAATTTGTCACAAGGAATTCCACAGAGGAGTAAAACAAATTGAAGTGTATACTTTTCTTACAGTCAAATACAGGTAAAATACTGGAATATAACTTTGTTAACATAGTAAGAAAATTTAATCAGTTGCGTATCAGATGATTTAATTCCTTTTATAAAGTTGTCTTTTTTCTCCTCTCCCCTCCTTACCCACTCCTCCCTCCCACAATGAATTTGGATTAAATTTTCCTGAATTCCCTGAAATCTTGAGAACTTTGATTTAAGATTTGGCATCACTAAAACTGTTACAAGTTCTCCGTTCTGTTTCTTTTCAGCCGCTCAGAAATGTAACATTTATACTTATGTGCTACCAAAGACAAGTAACATGGGGGTTATTTCTAAAATCCTCACATAAAATTTTTGCTGTTTAAGATGAAATTTAAAAACTCTAAGTAAAACTAACTGGCCAATCACAGAATTTTTCAATTGTAGTTGCAGCTGATTTGGAGGCTTACCTTTGTGCTTGAGTGCTATAGCTGTTATCATAGGAATCGTAGCTTTGTTCATCATAAGCAGCTCCATAGCCATCATCATACTCCTGAAATGATATAGAAGATGCAATATTAACTTCAAGCACACCCTAGAAACAGAGCAGTAACCTAGTTCTACACATGAAAGAGAACACTCTCCTGAAATGTATGTATAACATATGTACACCATGAAGTGGCAAGATCTTAATATTAATAGAGGCCACTTCTGTCTACAAATTTTAGACCATAATTTCTTTAAAGGTACTTTGAGCTATTGGCAATGCACTTCAAAATGATTTTTTTCTTAGTTAACACTGGCTTGTGCAGAGACAGTACAAACATTTCATGTCTCCATGTTCTTGAGTTTGAGTGAGCTACTGATCTTTAAGAAAGTTCTGGGAAGCATCTCAGGAATCAAAACATCTGAATAAATATTGTACAATTGAATTAGGTAGCTGACTTACTTCTGGACAATAAATTCAATACTCTATGTAGACTTTAGGAACTTCCTTAGAGGTAACATTAGTAAGAATGATAGTTTTACTACTCGGAATGTCCTCTGAATATTCTTCAACTTGTGGGAGTTCAGCGCTGATCAAGGAACTAGAAGTAAGGATTTCTTACTTCTCTCCACATTATTCACACTATTTAAGAATACACTGTAACATTTTTCCCAAAACAGCACTGTATATGAACACCAATTTGAACAAATCCCTAATCCCAGCCATACAGAAGTTTAAGATAAAAACAAGTGACAGTGATGTTGTGTTTTCACAGAGAGGGACGAGCTATAGAAATCTGAAGAACTGTCATCAATTTACTGTTCTGTCTAGTAATACACCTACCTGAGCTAAACACAGTAAAAGCAGAAATAGCACATGCACTGCATTGATTCCTAGGAAATCCTAATATCTAAATCCTATCCAGATATGCTAAAGACCTAAATGGATATTTAGGAGTATCTTGTCCAGGTTTGCCAGATGAAAAAGACCTAATGAAAAGACACTTTGAAGATTGGGGTATCATCTTTCATATACGTGTGTGTGTGCGTGTGCGTGCGTGTGTGTGTGTGTGTATGTGTGTATCTAAATAAATAAAAATGGTGTTTTCTGAATAAGTGTGTATCCAGTCCTGGTAATTAAAGGATAAAGCCTCATGAAAGAACCAACGTTTCCATGAAAAAGAAGACTTAAGAATCTTTCAGCATTGACAGAAAACAAAACCAACAAGCACTATCAATTAGATAGGGATGACAAATGATGGATGGATTGTCCAACTCCAGCAGAAAACATCTCCAACGATAGGGATCTGACAGCTTTCTATAGCAGAAGCCAGTGACATCCTTAAATCAACTGATAGGAAACCTAATTTCCTGTGGGTTTTTAGCAAGTTTTCCAGTAATTCGAAATTGCTTCTATGGAAAACAGGCAACCTGTGTATCAACAGGGCTTCACCACTGCTGGATCAGTGCACATGATTGTTTCCCAGCAGTGATTAGGAGAAGGGTGTCTCTGCATATTTGCCGGCACAGTTGAGTAAATTTATTCATTAGTTTGGAAGAAGAAACCAGGATTCTCTCAACTGTTGGTTGCATGGAGAACCATGGATAAATAGTTACTCTTAAAAGGAAATGCATTTTCTCTTTCAGTAATTCACTGCCCTGAAACTAAAAATTAAAACAGACTCAGGATTTTCTTGCCCATCAGATATGGATTTTTCTTGATAAGCCACAGACTAACCCCCAACCCCACTGCCTCCTGGCACTCCTTCCAGACAGGCATTTTATTACTTATTGATGCAATACACAGACATCTGTTAACAATATGGACCCTGACTAACAGCAGAATCTGCCTGAGCCAATTTATTTGCTCTGTTCCAGGACATTTACATGACATTCGGTCTCCTCTCATAGACTCTCCGAGCTGTGAACCAGCCATCCCTAAGCTGGGCTTCCAAACTTCAAACCAGGCACATCCAGCAGCAGCAACAAATGAAAGCAGAGAACTGAAATGAACTGTTTAACATGTTAGGAAAGCTTTGCCACCAAGGAATCATTAGAGATCTCTTGAGCAATCAGTCCTCTCATTCATATTTATGTTAATTATTTTACTGAAAAAATGGATCATGAAGAAAAGGCGGTAAGAGACTACTTTGAAGTTATGGTGTTTCTATGACTTCTTGAAAACAGATGAACAAAATAAACTTGAAATGAGAAGATCCTTCATAAAATGTTCAATAGAACAAAAGGAAAACTTGTGAGAGGTCTGTTCTGTATCAGAGTGAACTATTTCTTTTATTAGCACTTGTCTTTCAGAGAATTTTTGCTCAGGATTGATTACTGTTCACCACTTTGTGTGTTAGTAAGTTGACAACTGCTGAAATTAAGCCCTGCATTATGATATTGTGGAAGGTGGCTCTTAGAAGCCTTGTATGGGAAGATATCTGATTTGTGATTTATATGTGGGACTCCTGTCACTTAGAATTAGAATCACCAACCTGTGCTTTTGAGATTACTATAATCTGCTTAATTAGATCAATTATCTTTTACTGATGTATTTCACAGAATCACAGAATGGTTTGGGTTGGAATGGACCTTAAAGATCATCCTGTTCCACTCCCTGTCACGGACAGGGACACTTTCCCTGTGTCCAGACTAGACCAGGTTGCTCAGAGCCCCATCCAACCTGGCCTTGAGCACTTCCAGGGATGGGGCATCCACAACTTCTCTGGGCAGCCCATGCCACTCCCTCACCACGCTCACAGTAAAGAATTTTCCCCTAATATTTACAGTTATAAACCTCGAAGTTCACACTAAAAACAAGATAAACATGTGCAACATGCTCCAAAAATAGAATGGGTTTGCTCTCAATAGCTTGTTCTGTTAAAAAATAAGAGATTCAAATTCCAAAATATGTGTTTGCTCTGCACGATTCCTTTGAAGTAGCAATTAGGCAGGAGCAGCTGAAGTATGTTTCAGAGCTTTTCCTGAACTAGGTCCGACAGTATTTGCTCTTAGTCATGCAGTATTTGAAAACTTTCTCTTCCAAGAGGTTACAAATAAGGTCAGCAGAATTTTTTACATTTTAAATTAAATCCACACTACTTGAGTACTTTCTTTCTGAATCAGACCTCTAATGGCTTCAGCAAATGTTTTCTTTAACTTTATTTAATATTTAGGTGAAATACCCTTGGTCATCTGGCATGTTTCAGTACTATAAAATACCATGCTAGCTTAAATAAAAGTAACTATCAATTTTACACATATATAATGAAAATGGACAGGACTGAACTCATATGTACAGGAATCCTGTGCCGAAGTACACCTTTGTACTAAGTACATTCTACTAAGCCCAAGCATTGCTATACGGATTTCTTTCTACGTAATAACAAAAGAATTACACCTTCACAAGAATCTTCTCATGACATTTTTCCTGCTGAGTTTTGAGCATCTTTCAGGTACATATAAAAGCATTCACTTTTATATTTAAAGCCCTTATTCTTCTTCACATGGATGACAGTGTCTGTATTCCTTCTACCTACTAAATGTAATACAATGGACTTCCCTCTCTATTCATACTACATATGTCTATAAATAGCTTTTCCTAAATGTACTCAGATAAAAGTTTACTGGCGAACCCATAGTTCATCTCCCACATGAAAACCCCAAAGCCCACACCAGATCATGTCTTGATTCCACGAACAGAAGCCTTTTCTTCGTTATTCATTATTCTACTTTTCAGGATAACCTAGAAAACTTAACTCTTAGCAGATTTAGTCTGATCAAAAGGCAGTAAGTGTGCTGAACTGTCTGTGCTTACAACAGAAATGCAGGGAAAAAAAGGGCTGAAAATGCTGAAGTCCTCCTAGACTACAGGTATTTATCACGCAACATTTAAAGTATCCACCACGAAGATATGAAGAGCAACTGTTTTGATTACAGGCTTAAGAATCTCCCCCCAAAGTAACAGAATAGCTGGAGTTCCAACACAGATCATCCAAAAAGAATATGAACGTACTCTGTAAAATCTCAAAGCTTATTAATAAAGTCCTTTATTAAGCCAGCTTGTAAGCATTTCTACTTAAAGAGAGCTTCTGCTTGCAGTGGTCTCAATGATAGTGCCCACAGGTGATATAAATCCAAAGAGCAGCACTGCTAGCTCTAATTGCTCCTGGTAAAATACAGACATTTTTCATTATTAGAATCAAAGGCAAAGTGTAAATATGCACCCTTCAAATATTTTAAGTTACTATCATGGGTCAAAAAATGATAAAAGCAATCTTTGCCAAAACCTCTGCACTCCCCAAAACATTATAAATCATGCTAAGCCTTGCTTATCAGTGTTTTCTAATTACAACAGGACTCTAAACAAACCCCTGGTAGTGGAGAACAGGAAATGGTGGCTTTAAATTGTAATCTGCTGGCAGTGACAATGACAGACTACTGTTTGGACCCTCTTTAAGGAAAATGAACAGTGTTTCAAAGAATAAGACAGAGAAACAGGAAGAAAGAAGAGAGTAAATGTGGCCTTTAACAAAAAGGCCATTTGCAGCGTTGGTAAAAAAAAAAATCATGAAATCAATAAGAAATCAATTTTCCAGCTGTTCCCATCTAAGGAAATCCATCCAAGGGAAAAAAATAAGGGCCATTACCACTACAGCTAAAAGACTGCCGTTTCTTTTCCTCATCATTCTCGGAAAAAATACTTACACCACTACTTTATCCCAGAATACCGGAGGAACGTATTCCTTTTAGATAAAAACTATCAAATTAAAAAAGAAAAAAAGTTTGTGCAGAGATTAACTTGAAGGAGAAAACACAAAACATCAGTGCAGTGCAATGAACTTTTCTTGGCAAATTAGAACTGTAAAGGCAAGGAACAGCCATTTTGTTATGTGGGAATAACATCCCCCCCCTCATTTAATCAACAGGGAATATGGGGCAATCAAAACAAATATGGGTAGCTACAACCATCTAAAGTCTGAGTGCCAACATCAAGGACATTAGCAGCGAGCATGCACAGACTGTAAGCTCTTATTTTGGAGATTTTCATCTGTTTTTATCCAGAAGGAGCCTAGTGCATATCCAACCAGAACAAATAAGGTATTCCTGGAATGAGAGATGCAGGAGTGGATTGTTTTTCATGCACCTCAAAAAAAACCCCTGAGGAGTTGCTAATGAATATAGACAGCAACATTTAAACCAAATTACTATCAGACCAAAACAAGTCTGGTTTTCTATACACAACAGCAGGGAGCAGTGTTGGAATCAGGAAGACTCATGCTCATTCAATAGTACCAAGTTTTAGATAAGCAGCTTAAATTAAAACACTTTGAAAAGAATTTTATAGGAACTTTATACATGAATTTTGAGATAGGCAAGGGGAAAACCTTTTCAGCTTTTTCTCCAAACACTCCACTGTTTCCACAGCCAATGTACCAAATTCCTGGGAAAATGGAAACATTTTGCATTCTCTCTCCATCTCATCCTGAAAACCTCAGAGAAGATAAAAGATTGGAAATAAAACAAAACAACTAATTGAAGGGCTTAACATTTCAAACCTTTTTTTTTACCTTTATCTCTTCTTGCTTGTCCTACTTACTATGAAAAAGAACACTGGATTGGGAAGGAAAACCCAAGAAATAATGAGTTCATGTTACGAACTTGCTTTTCAAAAATCTTACTCAAATTCACCCTGAATTTAAGAACAGTGTTAGCACTTCTGAAAAGCCAGAACTCAGTGAATGAACTGCTCAAAAAATGGTGCAATAGCTAAAGGGAAACCACAATGTTTTCCACAGAGGGGAACAGGGAGAGCATGGACAAAAGATAATTTCTCTAGTTCTTAGAGACTGAAGCTAATTCAAGCCCTTTTCCAGGAACCCAAACAAAAAGCTTCACATTCAAAACAACCAAGCAAATAAAACCACTGATTTTAAATGCTGCATGTCATTAGGAAGCTATCAACACTCACAAGACCAAAGTAAATTAAAACATGGTGTAAATCTTGCAAAGTGACACTGAAATTATACTTGCACTCCTTTGAAGAATTTAAATTCTTTGCAAAGTCTCACATCATCTGGACTAGCCCTTACTTTCACTAATATTTTGCCACCTCAACTTCAAGAATCCTTTATTTGTAAATAAAAAAAAAAAAGTGTTTTTCTATATGGTATACAGAGTTTTTCTCATTTTTTCCTACAGATCTTACTTTCTTCAACCCCAAACAGCAAGTGAATGTTAATGAGAAAACTCTACTTTAAAAACAGTTCACCACACCAAATCAGCAGTGTATTAATAGCTCCAAGAAATTGCTTCCACATTAATCCTAATTTTCAGTTTTTCAAAACCTAAATTAATTATGATCTGAATAGGGAGACAGGGAATCCAAGCTCAAGGCCAGAGATTAAAACAGAATTTGCACTGGCTTTTTAAGAAAGTGAACTAAATAACAGGCTATAGGTTTTTCAAGGGAATGGGCTCTCCCCTGTAAATAGTAAGACTTTGCAAACATTCTTTTCACTAATGGATAGCTACATTCATATTTTGTAATAATCACTGGATCATGAAATGCATTTCTTAGCCATCCAGCCAAATATTATTTGTGAATCAACTTTCCCTAAGGCTTACCACAAATTTGTAGGATTTCTTGCAAAATCAAAAGGAGAGAAAGCACTGTGTATGCTGGGACAGTATCCTGGTGCTCAGTACATTATCTCCAGAGAGAACCACGGGAAAATGAATACCTGCAATAGGAATTTGAACCACAGGCCTTCCACTACCAGGAAAATACTGAGATTTCACTTTACAAAGGGAGACAGAGCAACACATCATCTGCTCATTGTTTTGGTAGAGATCTTGTGAGACAGCAGGTTGTGGTAATGTTTTGGGTCTTCCCCATTTCTCATGGGAAGCAGAACAAGCATAGTCTCATGCTATTATAATATCTGTAATACACATATAGTTCACAGTACACATGTAGTGGTAATTATAGTCTCGCAATACAGACTTTGTATGAGAATTAAAATCTTAAGTCTGAAGTCTGCTTTGTTGATCAGTTAAAGCAATGTATTTCTAGAAATATCCAGAAATTAATGCTTCAGAATGATAAAGGTTTAAAACATCCCTAACCTTTATGGTTTTGCAGAGAGCAGAAATAACTAAATATAGATTTCAAGAAGTAGATTTTGAAGTTTGTTGTTATCAGTAACTTTTTTGCATCCAGCTGTTCTGTACATCCTTCTGAGTAGCCTGTATCTGTATTCAAGTTAAAATAATCTTGACATCTAATTGGAAGTAATTCACAATGCTCTTTTTCAAGTTATAATTTACTTAACATTAGAAAGGCTCCCTTGGTCTCTTATTGGTAGACATTCCATCTTAGTTCAATTTCTTAATACACAAAGCAATGTCATTGAAGCATTAGCTGCTAGAAATTATAAGTGTGGTCAGTCCATTAGAAAACTCTGCCACTGAGTTAACTCTTGTCTGAACACCAGAAAACATCAACAAATAGCCACAAACAGAAATAAAGCTCTGCCACAAATTTTCACCAGAACTGGAAGGAATATTTAGATGTGACTGCCTTCCAAAGTAGTGTTGAAGCAAGTCTTGGCCATAACATGCTAGACTGATGAGTTATTTTTTCACTGTAGACATCCCACACTGCCAGAGTAACAGGTTTTAAATCCATGTTTAAAGTTCTTAATGCCTAAAAATCTGATTATGAACTCAGATAAAACTCACTTTGCATTTAACATACTTAAGCAGCCAAAACAGGGCTTGACACAGTATCATCACAAATATATTCATGCAAAATACAGAAGTGAAAGACTGGCAGAATATTTGCAAAATATTTGCCTTTGTAAAATGAAAATAGCATCAAATCAAAACGTACTCTCAAAAAGCTTCAGTCCTACTGCTGTGTTGCTAATTTGGAAAAACGCCTCAGAGGTTGGAAGCTGCTAAGAAGACAACAGCAGGATGAGGCCAAGAGCAGCAAGTGTTATGAGACAGTGACTGAGACTGAGCAGTTCTGTTCTATGTTTGATTGAACATTCACTGAGGAATTGACCTTACACTATTACTAATTTCCTGCTTATTGAAAAATTGTGGAAAAGCTTGAAATTTTCAGCTAGTAGTTAAATACAGTTTCTATTTCTTATCTTAGTGGAATAGGTTGTCAGCTTAAAAATACATAAAAATATTTTTTTCCATTACACAATCTAGTTCAATGAGTAGAGAAAAATTCACATTTTATTATGAGAAAAATGTTCCTGAAACCATCTTTAAGTGCTTCAATAAATGTAGCATCCACCTAGTATGGTTTCCCTTAGCCAACTATTACAAAAATAAACCTGGCCATGCTTCACACATCACAATAGATTTTCTCCTGACCTGAGCAGTTGAGGAAATAAAAATGAGAGTCCTGTTAGTCTTCAGAGAAAGTTTATCACAGCAACCAGAGCTATTAAAGAGTCAGTCTTCAGAGAAAATGATAAGGAACTGTCATTTAGTGGCTTCAAGAGCTTCATCATAGTACTAACAGTGTGGTGGGGTCTCAGGAGGAATGAGTCCTGGGGCTGAGACTCATAAGTAAGTGAGACTGACAAGAGTAGAGTTGGAAAACTGCTTATATTGAACTGGGGAAATGTGCAAATATTGCTGCTAGTGCAGTATGTTGTGTGACTGTTGCAGAGAAAGCCAAAGCATTCAAAGGCCACCAATGCAAAGACCCCAGAAAGGTGACTGAAGACAGAGGCAGCTCACTCTGAGGAGAGCTTTCTGTAATGGGCAAGGTTCTGAACACTTTTCTGTGGGCTCTAAACACAGCACAACAATGGTCACAGTTTTCTTGATCTTGAGCCCAGATTAAAATGCATCTCAAATTAATGACTTTTTGCCTGTGATATGAAATACTGCCTCCAGAAGTAACTCTTCCAATTCTTCAGAATAAAGTAGCCATTCCCCTTCCCATTTTAATGATAACTATTTAAAAAAAAAAAAACAGCTACTTAAGCAAGAAGAGGAAGAAGAGAGATCAGGATAAGCAGGAAGCAGAACTGAGTTCCTCATAAGTGTTAATTCATTTGTGTCAAGGACTACACAGAGTTAGCAAAGGGAATGAAGGAAAAAGGAAGCTGTTTGTAATTCACTGTCTGCAACAAGGTAGATTTAATAGCACTCAACAGAGGAAATGGGAAAGGACTTTACATACTGAAAGCCCTAAATCACCTTTGAGATATTCACAGAGTTACAGGAGTGAGTGGTTCAAAGCTTCCATCTGTACACAGTTTGATTCCTCCTGAACCTGCAGTTTAACATTAGTTTAATGAGTATAAAGCAAAGGCTCGTAAGCCTAAGGGAATGGAAAGCTTCACGAATCCTTAGGACTTTCCAATCCTCAATGGAAAACCGTCTTGTGGTGGGTTGACCCTGACTGGACACCAAGTGCCCACCAAAGCTGCTCTATCACTCCCCACCTCAAGTGGATGGGGAAGAGAAACCTTGCCAAAAGTCTCATGGCTCAAGATAAGAGCAGAGAGAGATCACTCACCAGTTACTGACATAGGCAAAGGGGACCCAGCTGGGGGAAATTATCTTATTAACAATGAAATCAGAGTCGGATGATAAGAAATAAAAACTAAATTTGGCAACACCTTCCCCCGCACTCTTCCCTTCTTTCCCAATCTCAACTTCACTCCAAAATACTCTACTTCCTCCCTCACAGCAATGCAGGGGGATGGGAATGGGGGCTGTGGTGAGTTCCCCACGTGTTGTCTCTGCTCATTTCTCCCTAGGGACAGGACACCTCACACTCGTCACCTGCTCCAGCACCAGTTCCTTCCCACAGGGACAGTCCAACACAAACTTTTCCAGTGTGAGCCCTTCCCTTGGGCTGCAGCTCTTCATGAACTGCTCCACTGTGGGTCCCTTCCATGGGGTGAAGCCCTCTAGGAACAGACTGCTCCAGACTGGGGGGTTTTTTCCCTCTTTCTTAAATACATTATCCCAGAGGCAGCACCACCATTGCTGCTGGGCTTTGCCTTGGCCAGCAGCAGGTCCACCTTGGAGCTGGCTGGCAGTGGATCTGCTGGACACAGGGGAAGCTTCCAGAAGCTTCTCACAGAAGCCACCCCTGCACCCCTCTGGTACCAAAACCTGGCCACACAAACCCAAAACACTTAAAAAGGTTGCTCTGTAACCTCTCTGGGTATCTCAGTCTCCAAAGCTTTGATGGTGCTTAAAGCAACTTATGGTATCCCCTAGTCTGTCTGATGTTCTTATTCTACAGATACTTCTCAATAAACAAGACCTTATTCTGCTCAGGCTGGCAAACTAATGCTTTAGATATAACTAAACAGGAATTAGTAAAGAAGGGGCAGAAATACTGCTAATGACTCCTACTGTGCTCCCTTAATCTGTAAAATACACAGTTAAGGCACTTTGATAATGTACTGCAAATGGACAGATAAAAAATTACCAAGCATCAAATTTAGCACTGAACATATAATACACCAATGGCTCATGTTCCTGCTAAACATTCTTCTAAAGAAAAAATAGACCATCTTGCACTGCTTTACCAACTACAGCTTTAAGTACTGTATCTATCTATCTACATCTATCCCAGTTAAGGTATCTTGTTTAGAAGATAAGTGATCCAGTTCTAAAGAACATTCTTTTTAGAAGTTATTTAGCACAGCACTATTTTTCTGTACAGTGCTATTTTCTAATTATTCTCTCAGAAGTGAAGCATACATCAGGATACTCAAACAGCTGCTACTTCCATGCCACTTCTATAGACACACACTATACATAGCAGATTATATATAAATATGAAGTTACTCAAAGAGGTTTATATTCCACCATCTCTCTGTGTTCTAGAATGTATGTCCTAGGCTGTTCAGTGAGGACTGATTCCTTTGAAAGCGTTGTGACAGAACCACTTATTTGCAGTGCCCACTCTGACTAGTCAAATATAGCCAGATCAAATTTAGGTATGTTGTGAAGTGTTCTTCCTCAGAATTAATGAACTACATAAACTTTTTCTGAATTGTTCAGTTATATGCATAAATACATCTTTCTGAATAAAGCTGTAAGTGTTATATAGAAAACTGGATTTCTGTCAAAAGGAAAAAAAGCTGGTATTTGATTTAGAGGGTTTTGGTGGGGATCTTTGGAAGAAGAGAGGAGAAGGTAGGTGAAAGAAGGGTTAAGAGAAAAGCAAAAAAAGGTCTAAATAGCAAAACTATTTTCAGGAATGCAGGATCTCCGTTTTTGCTTATCTAAACAACAGAGACAAAGTCCAGACACACTTGGCTGGACAGAGGATACACTAAAAGCTTTAGTATATGTAAGACATTAAAAGCATTGTCCTTGAAGGTATTATTTTCCTATAAGACTAAATTCATTTTTATCACTATAGGTTTGATTTAATGATCGTTTTTCTCTATCTTACTGCTCTGCAAGTTCAATTTAAGTTTTCCCTAACAATTCATAACTGCGTAGTTTTGTCATATACAACATAAAAAGTATTTTGATATGGTTCTAATGTTTAATACAATAAAATCAAGATGAATATGTATGGCTTATTGAGATACACTATGCAATGTTAAAATTCTGGTATTAGTTCTGAAGCTTTCATAAAAATACTTTACTTGTCTAATCATTAAACAGCTGTATGACCACAAAGACAGGCTTAGGAAGGAAGATTAGAATACTATTCTGTTTTAGTTGAGAATTAAAAGTATACAACATTGTGACTTTTCAGATTGCTTGGAAAGCAGATGAACCCAATATAAAACATTTAAGAGGTACATAACTACTTTGCCAAATGCACTGTAAATGTTTTTATGGTGGTGTATACATATAACCTGAATTTTTTTAAATTAAACAGTTCAAGTCTGAACGTGTAAAGAGAGATGATCACAATTTGTCATTGATGCTGGGTGTAGGACTCAATTAGGTGCTAATTACAGAGATTGTACAGAGTTCTGAAGGGATGTCACCTCTCCAGAATGACACACACTGCATGCACAGCACATCCACAGCTCCACTTACATATTCCCCGTAGGTCTCCTGTGCCGGGGGCGGCGGCAGGGGCCGGTACCCTGCAGGGGGAGGAACTCCTCGTGCTCGGGGTGCCAGGAGCCCCCGGCTCCGACTGACTGGTCCTCTGCTGGGAGGGACTCCCCTGGGAGCTGGTGCCCCTCTGGGCACTCCCGCTGGTGGTGGAGGCACTCCCCCACGGCCCCTGTGAACACACGGATCACTCACCATTAAACACTATACCCAGGGCCTCCCTTCCAACACCTCCCTCCCCCACATCATGACAGTTTTGCATTGCTACAGCCAGAAAAAGTCTAAAGGAGATTCAGAGTTTGTCATTTCTCTGTAGGCTTAAATCCGATAACACGCATTATGCAAAAAGTGCTGGAAGATACAAACTAGACATGGGATTCAGTGATGAACCTTGCACTGACTTGAGTCATTCTCACATACGCAGACACACCCAAAACAATCTGCTGGCATCAGTCAACCTCACTAGAATGTGACTTCTCTTTTGTGAAATCACAACCACAGAATAACAGCTTCATTTGAAGGTGTCAGGCTATATCGTACTCAAACCCTGCACAGAGGAATCAGTTGCCACTCCCTTCTGATCCTGTGAAAGCTTCTGAACACAACCCAAAAATCACACTGTGTGTGAGCTACTGAGTGGGTCACAAAAAATACATTTTCTTCTGCTTCTGAAGAGCTTTCCATCTGTTTCAGGAAACAACCAAACGTAATAAAACGTGCAGGGTGATTATAGGATATAACCTGATGTCCCACATGTATTTAAGAAAACTGAATAACAGTATATTTGGTCTAAAAATTCTGAAAGTGTGATAAGCATTAACTTGCATTCCATTACTTTGGACACTTAACACATGGGTGAAAAATATGAGACTTCAGTTGAACCAGTTTTCAAAAAACATTTGATCCATTTAAAGGTGGCTTTTTCTCCTGCCTCCCTGTAATAAAGGGAGAGACTTAGAGGTACAATGTGAGAAAAATTTGCATAATTTACTCTCTTTTAAAGAGGACATCTGAAACGCTGTTAACAGACATCTCCTTTTTAAAGGAGATCATTTCACGCCATGGACTATAATTGAGTCTGAAGGACTGCTGGCAAATAGAATTGTTCCAAAGAAGTCAAACCCTTATCATACACTCTAACAGATACATAGAAGGAAACAAGGCACAAGCTCTACCCTATCTTTCTACCTATGAAGCCATTATCTAATTAATCTCAAGAGTAGTAATTGAGTAAAAATACTCTGTCCTGATTTCAGTAGAAATTTCCAACTTGAACAGTATTATAAAGATCCAGATTTGGCCTTAAGATTCCCTATCCCCTTTCATACAAGTCATGTAATTTCACATCAATACACAAATCAGGAAACAAGGCAATCATTTTACCACAAATAAGTAGTATTTCAAAAACTGCATCACTGAATGAGGAATGCAAAAAAAATGTAAAGGTACAACCAGGATAGACTTTATTAATTTTAATTACTGATCAAAACACGGTCACAAAGTATTTTAAACAAGCCTAGAGAGTAAGTGATTTAAAACTGTGCTTATTACTTGGTTTTGGCTAATCTGTAGAATGCCTCCTCAGGACAGGGTACCAGCTGCTTATTTGACTTCATTGTAGTGGGGGCAGGGGTGAGCAGTGAAGTTCCCAGACACAGCCTGCTGAAGTAATATAAAGAAATAGCAAATGTGATACTTTCCAAGAGAAGCCAAAGAAAGGGAAATGAACCTAGTGGCATAGACAATAGTCAACACCAAGTAAAAAAAAAAAAAAAAAAGAAAAAGGTCAGTAAGAAGATTCAAGAATCACTAGGCATAATCACGACAGCATCCTTCAGGCAGGGTGCAAGTGAAAGTAGGAAATGGGACATGCTGAAAAACATGGAAAAACATTCAAGTGAAGAAAAAAGGTGCAGTTTTTCAAGCTAGCATAGATTTATTCTTGAGAAGTAATTAGAACACCAGATCCATGTGATGAGGTCTTTTCTGCATTTCAAAAAACAGTTAATAGGATTGGAATGGTGATGGGTGGGAAATAATATTTCTCTTACATTAAGAGATCATTTATGATCTTAACTTTTCATAACTTTGTCCATTCCTCCTACAGGAACTTTTAATGTGAGTTGTATGGTTCTCATGGTGACTGCACCAGGCTGGATGAGACTGGAAAGGCACCGAGATAGAAAACCCAGTGAAGGGAGAGTTCAATCACCACCACACCGATTTGAGTTGTATCAGGTTATGATGCTAAGAGGAAATTTTTAGAAACTGTAAATTGTTATTTCTTGAAGAAGTTATTGGGGAACTAAAGAAGTTTGATGGAAATTTACAGCGAACAGACTCAAAATATTGAGGGACCACTTGAACAGGAACCTTTGCACACCTTTGCACATCTGATCTGTTCAGGTATTGCTTAATTTGAAAAGGGCAGCTACACAAATTGTATTTTAAAATGCTTAAAAGAGTAAAAGGTATATATACACATGATAAGGGAAGACAGAAATTCTAGTGGAAGTCAGAGCAAATACACAACAGTCATCAAAAAAGAAAAAGCTTGAGAAAGGGCAATAGGAGGTCAGTAAGGCTAGAATAGGTTTTAAAAGAGGTATGACTTGAAAGGCTGAACCCAGCTCTAACCTCAAAGGAAAAATCTTAACAAAACAAAATACTTGGAAAAGCAGGTTCAACGTAACTGAACTCAGGTGAAATAACTGAAGTCCTTCAATCCTCCAGAATAACGAAACTGCCCAGAGTGAGCCTAAATCCCCAGTGCAGACCAGTTTGTATATACAAATGTCTACATGTACATGCACATTAAGTTTTTTGCTACACAATCAAGAAAGACAGGACAAGGTTCTCATGGTAGAGGTGTTCTTACAGTAATCCACTCGATAGTGCTGCCAATGCTTTAGAGACAAATTACAGAACAAAAGGAACAAATAAAAGTATGTGCGCTATTTTTCTATAAACTACAACAGAGATTCAGATGCCTACTCCAATCTGTACCTGAATCCCAACCTGAATGTTTTAGAAAAGAAAATAGCTAAAAAAATCCAGCTTACAGGAGGGGACACTTGGGAGTTAATACATACACACATATAAATTTATATATCCTACCATTACACAAGCTAGTAGGTTCTGCACTATGACTGCCTATAGAACATCTAGAATTAAGATTGGCCCAGAGATCAGGACACTTAAAAAATACAATTTTAGAAAATATAAGTATACACACAAAACTTCGCTACTTAACTGTGTGTATTCACAAACTTGTTTTCTAATTCAACTTATTTCCTAATTAAAAAAAGACAAACATAAAATAACTGGAAGTGCATCAGAAACTATGTCAAGATGACAAGCAGTCTAGAACCATTCACGTACCAAGAACAATTCAGTAGATTAAGGCACTTCATACTACAAATGACTATTGAGGCTTATCTGATGGATCCAATAGATGCATCAAAGGAATGGAGAAGGCTGAGGGGTGCCCTCAGCACAGTCTACACCTTCCTCAAGGGCAACAGTGCAACAGGAGGTGCTGGACTCCTCTCTGGTGACCAGCAACAGGACCAAACAAAACTGAATGAAGCTGACTCAGAAATTTTGTTCTTTCACCTTCTTTAGCTTTTCATGTCCTAATCAACTACTTTTGAGGGGTATCTATCTGCTTCCCAGGCCTGTGAAGAAACTGCACAGAGGGTCTATTCTCTACCCTTTCTCTCATATAGAAATGAAAGAGTCTTTGTGCAACTACTAATAATTAAAATAATTCTTCTGCATAATTCATCCAGATCAAGACATCCCAGTTCTGTTTTATCACATTCAGAGATACCTCACCATCTAATCAAACTTCTCATGGCTCCTAGACCACTTCCACTGCTTGCTTCTTTGCCCAAGGACATCATTCTGCAGGCCCAGTTTCAAGTGCCACCAACACTCCCAGTTTTTGGTAACAGACTGCTGATTGGTTTTATTTTCTTTATAAAACCTTGTAACAAGTTATACATTATCAAAAGTCATTCGTCAGCCCATGTCAGCCTTGACTGCCAGCTTATATTCTGAAATACAAGAAAGTTTTCTTTTGCCTTTATTTTCCCTCCTCTCTACCATGGTGTCACCTCTGTCCCTGTGAGAAATCTTTTGAATGTCCTCAAAAAGAACCTCTTATGAATAAAAACCCATAAAAACTTCTTACAGTGTTGAGTCCATATATCCAGGCTAATGGTGTGCACAAATAAGCACTGAACCTCCCACAGATCTGTCTCCAAACTTTTTGAGTACTTTGATTGTACAAATACTTTAAAACAGGGTTCAAGTGTCTTATGTTAGGACACGGGAAATAAAAAGGTCCTTGCTAGTAACCCCTCAGAGGATGACACTGCAGTACACAAGTGAGCATCACAGGGGACACTTGTGCTTGGTCTCCTTTCTGCTACATTTTTAAAAAAACCTCCAAGTACGCATTACCTGTAATTTCTATCAAACACACACTAGTACTTAATTATTGTCAGTAAACACACTCAGCAAATCCCACCTCCTAGCCAGGTGCTGTTATTGTCACTTCCAGACAGGCTTTAGCAACAAAATGATCATCTATGCACTTGAGTCCACTGTGCCCTGCTCTCAAAGAAACATTTTATTGCCAGATTATTATTGCTTCCGAAAATCTGAAATATTTGTTTCATCTTTATAGTCACTTTGGGTTTGATTTTCCTGAATTTATTAATCTGGCAGTGGTAAATCCAGTGGAGGAAGTTTACTCGTCCCCATTAAACACACAAGTAATTTAGATCATTAAATTCTGAATAATTTTACTCCCAAAGATGGGTAATTAACTTGTAGGCTCTGCATTTAAAAAGGCTTTTAAATCTGGGTACCATGGACTAGACTAAGTAAAGCAAATCCTAGTAACTCATTTAATATCTTTTGTTTCACTACAAAATGGGAGTAATAATTCAATTTAACTCACATATCACACCATCCCTTGAAGATACTGTCATGAAAGCTGTTTTTGTTGGATTCTAACTCTCTTTCCATTACATGATTTCATTATTTATACTTGCAATTCAGTATATGAGGAAAAAGAAAATACAAAGTGAAGCACAATTTCTATAAAACCATAAACACACTAGAGAAGAGGAGAAGCCTCTAACAAAAGGCTCAGAAGGTGCTACGGTGATTTGTTAACACTGTGGAGTAATGATAGAAGATGGTTAATGTCTAAAAATGTGCAAAGCTACCTTACCGTGTCCAGTTGCAGTATTACTAAAGTGTGGAATTTTGTGATTAACATCTCACTATTTGAATCAAGATTTTAATGTGTGTAAAAACATTCTCAAGAAAATCTAATACCACTTAGAACTACGCTACACAATGTTAGACTCAAAACACTTGTGAACGTTCATAACCAATTCACAAGTACTAATCTAATCATTGATTCCCACTAAAATAGTATTTTAACATCTCATACAACTTAGATACTACGTCTTTGGCCTTTGTTAGCAATAATATTTGACCTTTCTACTTTACAGTAGTCCCACAGTGTTTCTAGGATTTATTTCCAGCAAACTAAGTTACTGCCCTTGAGCACAGCAGCAGGCACAGCATCTCACTTACACTCATCTCCAGCTGCCCTCAGCAATAGCCACTTTCATAATTTCATTTAGTACTTTCTCCGTTCTAGAATCACACTGATTTTTATTTCAAGTTTCACCCATCACTGGATGGCTGGGTTAGTAAAATTATTCTGATCATGAAATCACAGCAAGAGTCAGTTCACAGCCTTCCTTCACTTTTAGCGAAATAAAAATTAAAACAGTTTATGGTATGAAGATCCTTTTCTCTATCTCCCCCCAAAAACATTAAATGGAAGAATAGCTTTAAAATAAAAATACTTGTAAAATTTAGGACCAGTTCCCAAACACTGTATTATTCAATGAGGAAACACTTGGAATTCTTTAATTTTAGCATTCACAGTTGTATATATCTGCAGGGATTTAAAATGTTCAATATATAGATCTAACAAATTAGGTTACCAGATGTTGATATATTTTCTTCATCTGAGCACAGCCAGCTACATTCAATGTTCCTCAAACAGTAAATATTTTTGGTTTATGTTAGACATCTGAAAAATATCAGACCTATTATTTTGGTGGTGGCATTTTAAAATACTAAAACACTGGTATCTGGACACAACTCAGAACTCAGATTTCTGGCTTTCCATCCTTTTTGAAAAAACAGAGTCACCACTCTTACACAAGTTTTATTTCGTATTTCTATTTTAGAACAGTAATATATATGTTCATGTTTCAATTTTCTGAAAAATGGGAGACCACAAAACTAAAACAAAACACAGTGAACATTAATAATACCTGCCTTTTGCCTAGATCCTGAACTGGCTTTGTCAAATATTTCTTTTGTGCTACAGAATCTTTTGCGCTTCACTACCTACATGTTTTCAGCAAAAAGTTATTCTTAAAAAAAAGAAACCAGTTGATTCCAGACATCTGGCAGGAAAACAGCTGTAAGTTGTGAATACACTGCAGCACTGATCCACATCAGCTCATTTTACTTCTAACATATAAGACAGCTAGTTCTAACTCACAACTTCTGTAGCAGTTTTATTTTTCCCCAGACAGAGTGACAGCCATTCAACCATTAGGATCCCAGCCATGCACAGACTGAAATTAATAATAATAATAAATGAGAAAAGTAAAAAAAAAACCTCCACACTCCCATGAAAGCATAAACCAGAAATCTGCCATTTCTTTAAGGAGACTATTGATAGACACTGGCTTTATGACAAGTTACGTTTTTCTTCCCTTCCCTTAATGAAACCAAAATACCTGTTCTCAAATAGAATCTCTCTCACTCTGGGGTGTGAACTCAGCCAGCTCTCCCTTACTGTGGCCTTTCAATACCTAAGTGGAGCTGCTTATAAGAAAACAAGAGTCGTTTTATCAGGGTCTGTAGTGATGGGACAAGGGATAACAGCTTTTAATTGATGAGGGCAGGCTGAGATTGGACATAAGGAAGAAATTTATGATGAGGGTGGTGAGACAACACTGAACAGGTTGCCCAGAGAAGTTGCAGATCCCCCATCCCTGGAAGTGTTCAAGCCAGGCTGGGACTTTGAGCAGCCTGGTCCAGTGGAAGGTGTCCTGCTCATGGCAGGGGGTGAAATAAGACGGCTTTTAAAGGTCCCTTCCAACCCAAACCATTCTGTGATTCTAGCACTGATTTCTAGGTATAAGTGACATGAAGCGGTTCCCCTCATGCCACTCCAAGGTATCAAGGAACTTTTAGCCAAATTCTTAGACTTACTATTATCATCCTCTAGAATTTCACTTTTCTAAAACATCTTAGCTGGAGTCACAACTGAGTGATCTTTGAATCTTATTTTTATTCTCAAAATAGTGTGAAGTTTTAGAGAGGAAACACTGCTTTAGTTGCAAAACCTCCTTAGAGATGTACATTAACATGTATAGAGCCATAGACAGGTTTGGGTTGGAAGGGAGCTTAAAGATCATTTAATTCCAACCCAGCTGCCATGGGCAGGGACACCTTCCACAAAAATGTTAACATATGCATATTTTAAGTTTTTAGTTAATCAGAAGTCAAAATAACACATTTTGGTTGGTATCATTTATAATGCACTGATTCAGGATGGGAATACAAATGCACTGAAGAAACATTGATTTCTAAAGAGTTACACCTTCTAGATCCTCACCATAACAGCATTACATTAAACACCATGGATCCTCTAAGCTTGTTAGCACAATAAATTAGAAAGCAGCTGGTATGATCATTTTATATAGTTGCCTTCAAAAAAGAATTTAAGAAGATCATAATAAAAACAAAGGAATGAAAGGCAGACTTCCATTACTTTCCCTTCTTGTTGTACAGAAGAAGGATTATGCCAAAATAGTTTAAGTGTTCAGCATGAACACTACAGAAAATAGAAGTGCTGTGATTGCATCTGAAGGTCATCCTTAACAGCATTAGGGACAAAAACTGGGGGCAAGGTGGGGGAGAATGAAGCAGCTATAGGAAGCAGCTGTATCCTCCAAGATCAATGATGAGAAAAGAACATTCCTGAAGGTAAAGGTTACAACACACACACAACTCTTCTGGAACATATTCCATCCAGTCAACCACAAAACCTTACTTGGCTCTAGAGTAACAAAAATTTAGACAAGAAAAGCTGGAACAAGCCAAAAAAAGAATAAAAAGTTACCAAACCACAACCATTAGGAAATTGCTTATCAAATACAGGAATACTTGTATATAAGCTAGAATTTTTGTATGCAAACCCAAATGTACTGGTTTCTACAAAATAAAATTTTGTTATGGAGCTAAAAGTAGATTTGGTAAGATGTATTATATCCAGTTCCCACATGTCTTATAAGGAGAAAAAAAGGCATAAATTAGTATTTTTTTTCTTTTCAACTGAAACTATTCAGGAGTAATAAAGGTTTCAAAAGTGGGAACTTAAACACACTCAACAGGATGTTTCATGTATCAAGCCTGGTATCATAAAATCATTCTGCTGATTACAAAGCAAGGTTAGGATCAAGGTTTTAGACTTTGTTTTACAAGTCTTCTGAGGCTTTACTTCAACTTCTTCTGGATATCTCAGGGATGCTGCCTATTGAAACTGTTTTATCCAACACTGAGACAAAGCCTTTAAAGCTTTGCTTCAAAAAAAGTATTATTCAGTGAAATCCATTTCTGCTAAAAAAGAAACAGAGCATTATAACTGAGCTTGAGATCTTCAGCTTAATGGCTGTAGAATCTCAGTAGCAAAAAAACTGAATTTCACTTAAGGAATATGCTAACAGAGCACTTCAATTTGAGAGAAGAAAGACTTGGAGTTTAAGACAAGCCTTCAAGTAAGGACAAGTCAAACAGATACCTTTTCACTTTCCTTTAGAATATATGTGAAAAAAGGCAATGGCAAAAACACAACCTCTTTTTACTGTTACCTCCAAATCAAACATCAATAACATTTAAATTTACGCTGAAGTCGCCTCAATAGTTGTAGACCAACTATGAAGGCTTCTGCGAGCTGTGTAACAGTGTATCTCTTACATAAAATGCAGAGTTTAAAAAATAATTTACCAAAATTATTTTTGGTCGTAATACCCAGAGGACAGAACTAGCAATGTTAGAAGAGCAATACTCTAAAACTATTTACATATGCAGATACCAGGTACTAAGACTGTAAATTAGTTATCAGGCTTTGGTGATAGGGTCCAACCAAACTACAGCTTCTGTATCCCAAAAATATTAGCTGAAGGACATGGAAAATGAAATAAACTTGAAATGGTACTGCAAATGTATCTGTACTGAACATCTGTAGGAGGATCATTACAGGCATCTGTGGCAAAGTTACAAACAGCTATTTAAAAACCAAAACAAAATTTGCAAAAAAAAAAAAATCTCCAAAATCAAGTGAGGTCTCCAGTTTGAAAGAACTCTTGTTTGGCTGACTACAGTGCCAAGGGGTGAACCTTGGTATATAATTTCCACTACTCAGAACATTAAAATCAAGAAAAGCAGAATATGTATTTTTTACACAATATTACAAAATACAGGAACAACAATTTGATGATTGAGAGAATTTTTTTTGCCTCACAGGACACAACCCACAGCATGCATAATTTCTTTAAATTAAGATTCACTCTGCATTGCATTTGCAATCATTATCAGGATACATGTAACTAAGCAGATCTATATAAATGGAGTATTTCCTTAGTGCTGCTTCTTCTACCATGCTTTATCATCTAAGGTAAAATGCTTCGGAGTGTTATTCTGAAATTATTTTACAAGTTGAAATTCAAGTTTCAAGTTGCAATAACAAGAACCGTAGACACAACAGAAGAAAATAGTTTACCACAGTAAACAGTCACACTTAGGTGCTGCAGCCACAATCTCTGTACTCTGTAACATAAACAGTTATGAACTTCATTTAGGTTTTGTTTTCACACTTCAGAACTTGAAGGAGTTGAAACTCTCATCTCAGTACTGCAAGGAAGATAGGGGATGCTAAAGCAAAAATAAAACATCTCCTGTGACAAACAGCAAAAGCAGTAGACTTTGCCTACTCTCAAATAAAAAAAAAAGCCACTTTTCACAAAGTAAGTGTCGCTCAGACAAGAAAATCCATTTTCTACCTCCAAAGCACTTCTGTATCATTTCATCATGACTATGAAAACTTAGTAGTACAATAAAAAAGAAAAACACACTGAGTAAGTTGGAGATACTGCCTGCAATTCATGTCAATCGAGGTAAGACAGATTTACCAGTTTTGCAAAGCTGTGAACTCCATAGGGCCCAAACACAGACTGCACCTAAGAAGCAACTCAAGGAGCTAGAAGTCAAGCTGCTCACAGTAGGATTTAACATCTCCTGTGCTGTGCATTGCTTCTTTACAAAGGCAGCATTCAAGTTCCACAGGACAAAATTCAGCATCATTGTTAATTCAGTCCAAATGAACTAAACTTCCATCAATAAATGAAGGTTGTTTCCCCGATCTTTTGCTCTTCTTTTGGGAATCCTTAATGTATTTTACTGCTGTACTCTGGGGGGAAATTGTGTTTGAAGGGAGAAGCTTAAAATATGTACATTCAAATGACATTCCACCTACCTGGACAAAGCAGGAACAGGTACTCCTCTTGCTCGAATAGATGCTTTTCCACGGACAACAGGAACTTCTGCAGTTTCTGAGCCACCATTTAAATATGTTAATTCTTGAAGCTGTGCCTGTCTGATTTCATCGTTGTAGTCCTGAAACAGTGGGGAGGCAGAGTGAGAAAAAAAATCAAACTGTTTTCAGCAGCAAACGCTGCTCCTGAAAGTTCCCTCTTAAAAAGTTGAACATTCCACTAAAAAAGTTTAATATGCATAATAAGATAGGAATAATATTCAGTCCAAAAATTATTTAAAAATTCTATGTAATAACTACCATTTTTACTCAGGCATGTTTTTCCTTCCCTTTGCATATTACTTCTATGAAGCTTCAGCAATTAAAATGCCAGTGTTAAAATGCTGCAGAGATTGAAGGAAACAGGAAAAAAAAATCAAGGTCCCATATTCTGAACTGAGATCCAGTTTTTAGTTCTGGCTGTAGAATGATTGTGTGTTAAAAGCAGGAAAAAGGGGAGAAAGAGACAGTTGCAAAGAGTAGAGAATAAACACACTATTGAGAGCAGCACATGAAAATGAAGGAATAGATTAGGAATCCTCACTTTTAAAATCAGGAGTTATAGAATAAACACAGAAATTCTTTCAATACTCACATACACTGTTACCTAATAAGAGGAGCTCAAAAACATAAATTTGATAATATGCAATGATAAAAATGCCAAGGACATATGGCTTATTTCTGTCTGCACAAATCCTCTACTCTCAAGGTCTAGCAAAAAGAAAGCTCAGGTTTTTATACATGGAAATAATATGGCTCTTCTCAAGCACAGTTTTCAGGGACCTTGAGTCAACCTCCAAAACAAACAGAGTACATAGGAATAAAACAGACCCAGCACTGAACTCTTGAGGTATAAGTATTTTTCTATCATTTCTCCTCCACTTAAATTGAGCCAAGCAGAAGGCAGTCATAAAGGTGAATTAAAGATAACTATTTTACCCAAGGTGGATACATACAAACTGAGTATCAAAATATTAATGCATCCTCCCATAGGAACAAAGGGATACTTCTGATACAACTGCTCTTCTGCAAATTCTCCCATTTCAAGAAGGAAGGTTTGTTCTAATACCACCCATTTTACAATTCAATGACAAAACAACAAATCTGCATTTCACTGCAAATCTGAGTTTATTACATTTATTCACTAGAGAGGGACCAAAAGATTGTCAGGCAGTCTTACAGACTTTGAAACATAACCCTGCATTGAAAGGAGATTAAAACTTCCATGAATTCAAATATCTCAATTATCCTTGAAACATTCTGCTTCTCCTAGACTTCTACAAATGGAAATAATGAAGTTTTCCTTTATATGCCATTGCTGAAGAAAAGTTACTGGTGTTAAAAGAAGAAGCATCATACAGCGTTTTGTCGAAACTGCCTTAAATTGGCTCTGAAATTTAACTCCCAACTCCCCACCTGAAATCTCCATCCTTTATTTAGCAGCAGAAACCAAACAGCAAATGTGAAAAATGTCTAGAAGACTGAAATAATGTTTCAAAGGGCAGAAATGAAGCTTTTGAGAAACAGAATCCATTATTAAACAGCCAGGACCCAATGCATAACCAATCCATCCCAGGGAGTAGACTAGAAACAGGAAACTGAACGCTGTTCTGGCCAGCTACTGTACAGAAACCCACTTTATATTTTTCATTTGTTGCTGGATCAGAACTGGCTACAAATGCAAAATTCTATGTACCGTATAGAACAAAACTTCAATCTTGACACAAAATGCCAAGAAACTGTTCTACTAACACACAATATCAAAGTTCTGTCAGCCTGTATCAGATGCCCTTTATAATTTCTTCACAAAACTTCTTTTTCAGAACTGGGCCCCTGGAAAAACACTTTTGATCATTTTATACTCAATTAATTTAAATCCTTAGCAAAGATATGCTTGGGTTGCCACTGTGTGGTGTTGGGTCCCTTTTCTTTTCTCCCTGATGCTTTCTCACTTTCCTGCAGCACATTACCAGACACAGCAGCAACCTTAGGTCACAGACAAGGGCTCCACTGTGCACAGCACAGAACAGAAAACACGGCCCTTATCACATATGCCAGAGGCAGCAGGAGGATACAGAGTGAAGGGGCAGTACAAGGCAGCCACGATAAGCTGCAGTGTTAATCCATTAGACTCTGAAATGGATTCCTCAGTTAAAAGTAGCAGATGGTCAATTTATGAATACTCACTGCTGGAAACAGCACACTTCAAGTCAAATTAAGCAGACAATAATCTTTTCCTCACCTAGAAGTTGGACACAGAAACCCTTTAGACTGCATCCCTCCTCTGAACAGCTTAGGCAGTGGCAGCACTTGAATTTCAGTCAAATGCTGCTGCTGAATTTCAACTGAACAGATGTACTCTCATTTTATGAATAAATTGCCTATCCTGACTAACTGCAGTCTTATCCAAACATGGAGGGGGCAGTTACATCAAGATCCGTGCAGGAGATTTTCATCCCACAAGTGCCCATACTTACATGATCATTCTTTTAAATTTTATCTATGATTTTCATCCAGCCAGAACAACACACTGGAAGCAGCTCTTCTTGGGATCACTTTGACTTAAGACCTTATTTGAATTTATCACTCAAACTATTAGCAAAGCTATTTATTTATATTATGTTAGGACAGATCCCTACAAAACCCTTTTGTAATTTTGCAAAGCACTCAAGTAGATCTTTATCCTGGCAGTGAGCAATCCATTATTATCAGGTTTCCAGCCACCTTTTTATACCTTAGAGCTATTTGCCAGCTTACTTAAGGAAAAGTCTGAGTTTCCAAAGGCCACCAAGCTCTTCCAAATGCCATTAAATGCTATTTCATCACCACAAACCAAATATGCAGAAGTTAAGACAGGCTACAGGAAAAGGTTGTGAATTCTGCTCACATTGTCTTATAACTGCTATAGATTGTTCTCTCTCAGACATTTCTATACTTTGCTTTAAAGACAAGGAAAACAAGAAACTCTGGTAACCAGTGGCAAAGGGTAATTAGTGCTGTATCTGTCAGAAGAAAAATGACTGCCACTACTCAAAAATTAAGCAAAATAGTCTAAATTCTAATGGCCAAAACTGCCATAACCATAGAATCACAGAATGGTTTGGGATGGAAAGGACCTTAAAGACCATCTTGTTCCAACTCTTCAGACATGGGCAGGGACACCTTCCACTGCACCAGGTAGCTCGGGGCCCCATCCAGCCTGGCCTTGAAATCACGGTATAATACAGCAACCAAGGGCAGGTGAGGTTCGAAGTACCTGGCTTTTTGACCTGACAGAAGTAATTCTGAGATAATTAGTATCAAGCACAACACCCACCAATCTAATACTCAGAGTGCTGACCAGAGAGTCTGGCCAGAATAAAGCAGCTGCCTAATTTAAAGTAAGATAAAAGAACATACCTAAAGTCAGAAGCCACAATTCTAACTGCAGAAGAAAGGTAAGAGTCAAGGCAACATAAGCACAGGCAAAATAACCCTTGAGACCAGTTTTTATGCTTTGGTTTGAGTTATGTCAATAGTTTAAATGAAATTACACCACTGCAGCTGCTTGAGGTTAAACTTCAATGCAAGAATTCNAAAAGAGATTAAGGCATTTAGAGCAATTCTGATAAGATTACATTTGAAAAGCCAAAGGGAAATTAAGACAGTGTTGGCTTGATCCCACAGTTCAGGAAAGATTATGTAGCATCAGTTCAGCTCAGTACAATAAGGATGCAATGATCAAAAACCAAGATGGAAAAGTGTGTAACATCCAGTCAGTGGAACTGCTCATTACCAGTCTGTAATTCTACTGGGTTAACACACTAATGACCAGGTTTTGACAAGCTCACTTCATTTATGGGTACATTAAGGAAATCAAGGTCAATGAAGAAAAGTAAGACCTCTGATGGAGGGGGCACGGGGATCAGACATATCCTTCCTTCCAGGACGTGCAAGAGGCATTTATCAAAGTGAACATATTCCCATCTAAAAGAAGGCAGCTGTTTGCTGTCTAGAATACCCAAGAATTTAATTCTCTCTTATCTCTTCACACCATTAAATCACGAATCATGTAAATACAGTAACCTTTGACATTATGACAGCCCAGCATTCCTACAAATATTCTGTTGAGTATCCCGTCTGATCAGTTATGATGCCTGAACAGTAGTATGCTCATTCACCTCTTTTCATATCCATCAAGAAAAAAGCCATTTGGAACCTGCAGACAAATTTATAATGTGATGCTTGATCTTTCTAACACAAGAACATAATGCCCAGGACATCTCCTTGTTTTTTAGCAGCCTTAAGGTGCATCTCCATTAGGGTTATTTCACATCAGAACATACTCCTAATGAACCTCCTGACGATTGTCATTTATCATGCTTTGGTTCATGCCATGGTGCAATTTTGGGGCACATAAACTCACTCTGTTCAGACAAAAACAGGCCAGAAAAAACACTCAAAAAAGCACACAGCTCCAGTCACCTGGGGACTTAGATTCATAANGAAGTTAAGACAGGCTACAGGAAAAGGTTGTGAATTCTGCTCACATTGTCTTATAACTGCTATAGATTGTTCTCTCTCAGACATTTCTATACTTTGCTTTAAAGACAAGGAAAACAAGAAACTCTGGTAACCAGTGGCAAAGGGTAATTAGTGCTGTATCTGTCAGAAGAAAAATGACTGCCACTACTCGAAAATTAAGCAAAATAGTCTAAATTCTAATGGCCAAAACTGCCATAACCATAGAATCACAGAATGGTTTGGGATGGAAAGGACCTTAAAGACCATCTTGTTCCAACTCTTCAGACATGGGCAGGGACACCTTCCACTGCACCAGGTAGCTCGGGGCCCCATCCAGCCTGGCCTTGAAATCACGGTATAATACAGCAACCAAGGGCAGGTGAGGTTCGAAGTACCTGGCTTTTTGACCTGACAGAAGTAATTCTGAGATAATTAGTATCAAGCACAACACCCACCAATCTAATACTCAGAGTGCTGACCAGAGAGTCTGGCCAGAATAAAGCAGCTGCCTAATTTAAAGTAAGATAAAAGAACATACCTAAAGTCAGAAGCCACAATTCTAACTGCAGAAGAAAGGTAAGAGTCAAGGCAACATAAGCACAGGCAAAATAACCCTTGAGACCAGTTTTTATGCTTTGGTTTGAGTTATGTCAATAGTTTAAATGAAATTACACCACTGCAGCTGCTTGAGGTTAAACTTCAATGCAAGAATTCTTGCCCATGGATCTGAAGATCCAATAAGAGAGACTGAGGATTTTTGCTATAGTCAGCTACCACAAAGGTATTTTGTATTCTGCATTCTAGCACCAAATGTGATGTTATGTTCAGCACTGATCTGAAAAATGAACAATAACCATATTCATAAATTGGGTTCACCGTCTAAAACTGTAGGAAGGCATACATTGTAAAGAGAATGCAAATTATGATCATAATCGTATGTACTCATAGCAGGACATCTTTCCTGAAAAAAAGCAGGTAATTTCTTAAGAAAGCCACAACAGACCTTGGAGAAAATAAAAACCAAGTTGCATTTGCAGCAGTGAACCAAACAGTAGTTGTAGAGCAGAAAAAGCTGCTCCCTATTCCTTCAGTGGCTGCTGCAAAGGAGGCGGGGGGGNAGCCATTTGGAACCTGCAGACAAATTTATAATGTGATGCTTGATCTTTCTAACACAAGAACATAATGCCCAGGACATCTCCTTGTTTTTTAGCAGCCTTAAGGTGCATCTCCATTAGGGTTATTTCACATCAGAACATACTCCTAATGAACCTCCTGACGATTGTCATTTATCATGCTTTGGTTCATGCCATGGTGCAATTTTGGGGCACATAAACTCACTCTGTTCAGACAAAAACAGGCCAGAAAAAACACTCAAAAAAGCACACAGCTCCAGTCACCTGGGGACTTAGATTCATAAAATTTCCTGAGCTGGAAGGGACCCACATGATCATTAAGTCCAAATCCTCACCCTGCACAGGACACCCCAAGAATCCCATCCTGTGCCTGAGAGTAATGTTCACTTCTTTAACTCTATCAGGCTTGTTGCTGTGACCACTTCCCTGGAGAGCCTGTTCTGGTGCCCAACCACTCTCTGGGTGATTTCATGGATGTGGATTAGGTTTGGTACAAACTATAATCCCCAAAATACATACAGGAGCACTGTCAGGTCATCAGCACCAACTGCTGTACAGGAGACATCCCCAACACAGCCACGCTGGCTCCACTCAAACATTGACAAGCTGCTGTCACTCAGATACATGCCCCAGGAAAGTCTCCTTAACCAGGTCCCCACATTTCCCAGATCTGACACAAATAAAGACCAACACTTGGGTAGCATTTTCAGCAGTAAAAATAAACAGAAGTCAGTGCACCTTGAGGATGCTTTGCTTTCTATACTCACTCCTTTGATCACCAATAAAGATTGAAGAATGTTCACTCAAGAGCTAAAACAGTTGGGAACTTCACACACAGAAACATCACCTCAAGAGCCCCAGCTTCCCAAGAGAGTTTAATATTGTAAAGCAGTAAGGTTGGTCCTTACCTGAGGAGCAAATAAAGCTATCTCTCTATAGAAGACATTAGAAACCCATTGCCTAGATATATTCCAAACCTGGAGTACAAACTTGTGCTGGAAACCAGATCTCCTTTTATACATACATACAATGGAAGCTGAAGTATACACCAGAAGACAAGTATAGCTCATGTATCACTAGCACTGTGATAAAAATAAAGATACAAGATAAACCTGTATTGATTCTCAGCACTCAACACTAAACCAGGATTGGAGGGGAGAGAAATACAACAACTTAAAATGTATTTATTCTTAAACAGAACTAATGCTTCACGTGTACCAAGAAAACAGAAAAGCCACACATTTTGCAGATTTTTACAATTAATTGTAGTTTGTGATACTTTGCACATGACTGGTTAAGCAAAAATAAGTTTCTCTTTTACTGTAGGTCAGATCATGAGATTTGTGTGGACAGTTACAGACTCAACCAGTAATTGCCTGTATCAAAATGTGAAGTATTTGACAACATCATCATTTCTTTCACAACGGAAATTAATGAACATGAACTGACCAATATTGTGTACTGTTCAGAATCACAGAACAGTTTGAGCTGGAAGGGACCTTAAACATCACCTGGTTCCAAATCCCCTGCAATGGGCAGGGGCACCTTCACTACACCAGCTTACTCAGTTTTAGAGATAACATTTCTCACTCAAGACTACCAGAATTCTCATTAAAAAAATAAAAAAAATACTAACAGGGATGAGGAACTTCTTGATTTCTTCCAATGCATGGCCCATTCTGGCATATGCTTCTGCAGGCGGAGCAAATACTTCAATTAAAACATGCAGGTCATCATTTAGGTGGAAATACTTTGCCTCTCCACTTTTTCTCAACTCTTCCTCCTAGGAGATAAGAAAAAAAATTGTTTTACACATTCTTGTTGTAAACATTGCAATGCAAGTGTTGAAGTTTCTCCAGAGGAATTTGCAGACACTGTTCACTTATGTTCAGATGTCTACAACTAAGAATGTAACATGAAATAAGAGCCAACAGCTTCTGCTCACAATACAGAAACTGTAGCACAAGGGGGAATGCTTCCAAGAGTTTTCCCAGGTGCAGTTTCATGAAGAAGACACTCTTTCCTTTAAAGTAAAGTCTACAGAAACAGGTTTGATCTAATATTCCACAAGAGCAAGATTCTCTTACCAATATTATTTCAATCTTGGTATTACTACACTGCTTTGATATTTATTTTCTGTTCTCACTAAAGTTCCTATCCAGTGAGTGCATCCTTCACAGATCTGTGCTATTTGGACATAAAGCTAACAGCATATGAGATGAGGGAAGAGAACATTAGCAAAAAGAGTTCACTAGCTATTTCAGAAGCAAGCTTATGTCTTTCTTCCTCCTTCACCCAACTCACTTCAATGACTGCAAAGCTGAGTTCAGTTTAGTGAAGCAGAGGTCAGTTCTCAAATACTGACATCCTCATGCAAAATATTCACAGACCTAAAGGGCAGCATTTGCCTTTCTCAGGCTGCCACCCACCCGTTTGTATCTGACAGGTCCGAGGGATGAAACTAGCACTAGAAATAACTTCATTGCTTTACCAGGTAACATTATATCAAATACTTAGCAGTTCTGCTGTCTGAAAAACTAAAGCTCCCCTGCAGCTTCCTGTCTTTGGCAAGCAGCAGGTAAGCACTTCACCCTTTTGATTACTAAAATTATAAGTTGCAATGATAGCTGAAATCTCCTCCCCTGCACACCCCTTAATTATGGGTTGAGGTTTATATGTGACAATCCATTTCTGCTTGTCATGAATAACATTCTTATCAACTTGATTTGTGTTTAACTATGAGGATCTTTAAAAAAAAAAAAAAATCAGTCTAGATCAATGTCAGAGCACCCACAGCAAGAATATTAAGAGGTCACTCTGCAGGATAAGACTCTTCAGCAAAATCATTATTTTGTCAATACAAATAAGAGATCTTAAAAATAGAAAGTAAGCTAATATAAACATCACAGCTCAAATATTTAGTTTTAATAGGAACTGTTTCTCCGTTAAATATTTTAAGCACAGTTACTCAAAATGTATTAGCCATCACTAGCACTGGAAGCTACTTGAGTTCCCCATATACTTTGGTTTTTAGTATACACTGGCACCAAGCATTCCCAATCCCTTTTTCCTAAAGAGGAAAAATAATTGCTGTGCATTTAGTTTGTGCAAAAAATAGAGTGCTAAGAATCTTGGGTTTTGTGTTTATCAATCAAGTTGGCTGGTAACAGTAATAAGCAACAGAAAAGTCACAATTTTCCCTGTAGTACCTGGTTTCAGTCAGCACCTTTAACAAAACATACAGAATTTCAAGGCAGGTTTTTCTAAGATCATTCCCATAAACAAATTTTTGAAGTCACTCTATGCTTTTTTTTGCAAAGTTCACTTTTATTAATGTATTTTATTTTAGTTCTGTAACATGACTTGGCAATGCTTCCATTACTTTCCCCATTACTTGCCAGGCCAGGAGTTGGACTTTGATGATCCATGTGGGTACCTTCTAAATCAGGATATTCTGTGATTCTATGAAAACACTACACACTAAAATCCTTGTAACAGCACACAAATGCTCACTTCCAACCTTGGGCACATGTTAAGCATTTAGTTTTTCTTTTTCATTTCCCATGATGACCAGTATAAAAGCCTCAACTTGTTCCCATCCCAGTACCCCTCTTTGACAGCAATTTAGCTCCCATGAAATCCTCTGTGTTCCATTACTTGACAATGCATCTACTGGCTTGCTTTGCCCAGTGCATGTGGATGCTTGGCTTGGCTGGCCAAAGAGAGATCACCTATGCTTTTTATTTGCTCCACTTTTTGTTACAGGGTTTGTTTCCCTCCTCAAAAATTTAAAGTTACAAAATTCCAGACATATTCAGGCCTTACCTTTGTCTTGTCCCTCATAGAACCTTTTCCCAAAATAGACATTTTTGTCAGTGTTTCTTCCTGTAAGCGCTTTAGAGAATTACCACGTGGACCCAAAAGTTTTCCCACGAAGTTGAACTGTAAGAAAACAAAAAAAAAGCTATTAACCTCATTGGATTTTTAACTGTAAACTAAGGAGCACAACAGGATATTTTGCCGAAAAAAACTTTTGGTCCTAGGTTCAAACAACGATTAGATCATAAATTAAAAAATATTAAGTACAGCCATGTAGTGCAACTAATAGAATGTCAGTGGCTGCAGTAACACAGAAGTATCTGAACTCAAGGATAACTTGGTGTCCACTACAGGCTGCCAGATCAAGAGGAGCCTGTTGACAAAGCCTTCTTGCTCCAGCTACAGGAGGCACTGTGCCCAAGGCTTTTGTCCTGCTGAGGGACTCCAATCACTCCAACATCTGCTGAAGAAGCGGCAAGATGAGCTGCAAGCAACCCTGGAGACTCCTGGAATGCATATGGGATAACCTCCTGACCCAGGTAACAGACAGACCTACCAGAGGGGAGGTGTTACTGGGTCTGTTGGTCACCAGTGCAAATGAGTTCACCGGGGACATCACAATGGAAGGCAGCGATCGTGCACTGGGTATGGATCAGGTAAGGAGTGAAGCTGGGCTGCTGAACTTTAGCAAAGCTCTTTGGGGAGCTAGTCGGTGGGATCCCCTGAGAGACTGCCCTCAGGGAAAAGCAAGGGACAAGAGCTGGCAGATCTTTATGGAAGTCTTCCATTGAACACAAGAGCTGGCAATTCCCAGGAACAAGAACTCAGGCAAGAGACCAGCATGACTGAGTAGGGACCAGCTGGTCAAACTAAGGGCAAGAAACAAATGCATAGACAGTGGAAGTGAAGACAGGTGACCTGGGAAGAGTATAGAGATGAAGTCTGGTTATGTAGAGCTGGGGTGAGGAAGGCCCAAGTGAAGCTGAAACTGGCAAAGGACACAAAGAGTAATAGAAAGGGCTTCTCCAGGTATCCCAGCCAGAAAAGGCAGATTAAAGAAGGTGTTACCTCCCACTCCCACCAATAAACCGTGATGGAAAACTGGTTACAACAGATAAGAAAGTTGAGGTGTTCTACAATTGAAGTGACACAATCATGTTAAAAAGATAGTTTTAGGTAGAAATAAAATATAGTGATGCTGAACAACAAATGGGCTTAAGCTTTGTGGCCTGAAATTTATGAAACAGTTTGTAAGGTCTTTGCTTGTCCCTCTACTACTGAGTCACTGAATAGCCAAGATGGGCTGCACTGATCTCCCTGTTCATCTGGAGTAATTCAAAAGGACCTGACGATGGGGCAGTGGCAGTCCCAAACCTCTTGCTGCTACACTGCAAGTGCTGATGGAACAAAGGCCCAGCTGCACTTACCCTATAACGCAGAAAGTCTACAGCTCCAGTTTATTTCTTTCAGCTTTAGACCAAAAGGAAAGCAAGCATTAAAAGTCAACTAAATATGAAAATATAAGTTTATTATCCTTACCACCTGCAAGTTCAATTCCCGCTGTAGACCTGACATAATACTATTGAGAAAATGGCTTATGGATGACTATAGTCTACACAACCTATTCAATTTAAGGCCTTGCACGAACCAGTCTTTTCTGAAACTATCAGGTCACATCAAGAAATTCTCAGGCAATTTCTTCATTTTTTTTTTTTTATTAGAGAGGTCCATTTTTTTTCATATAGGTCCTAAGATACAGTCAAGGAAAATATTATTCAGAAAGATTGAACAGATAAAGGTAGAAATCTCCCTTGTTGAGACTATTCAGGACTCAGGGCCACCGATGGGGTCCTGTGAAATTTAATTTACAATCATTATTTCAACAGAAGGTTGAACATGTGAAGGCGTGGATGTTCTCTAGATGTTCCTTTTAACTTGCACTTCTGATTTTATCAGTTCTGAAAGTATAACTAAGGAAAGCAAACAAATTGAAACAATTCATAACAAATTTGAACTTTGAGAAGTCAATTACTCCTTGTTAAAAGTTTCCTTAAAGGAAGCTCATAGTTAAGCTCAAAGTAAAGTTTTCATGTAGTGGACCACCTCAGTTTTTCAGGCATTACTTAATATTACTTATATCTATCTATAATAGCCTTTTAAGCTACTAGGAACAAAAATAAGCACTACCTCTTCACTGCAGCTGTATTCTTTTAGTTAAAATCAAACAGCTTAATATTGTGTAAATCTAAAACTTGACAAACCAAACTTTAATATCTCCAAAAGTTGTCATCTTTTCAAAACCATGAAATCTAGTGCCAAAGCCAGACATTACAAAAGCTATACAAGGACTGCACAGATGACATATTCTAGACACATTTAATGAACATGAAAATATATTGTCTGTATCCTGAGATCCACTGAGCTATTCTTTTCTGTGCACTGAGGCTCCAAATATTCCATTTGACAAGTCTAAAGCATAAGAAACTTGTGTTGCAAATCTGAAATTCTGCTGATTTGAAAGCACATTACTTCTAGGTGTATCTTAAAAGCACAAACAAAGGTTAATAAAAAATGGCTTACAGTGCAGTCACAAAAAATTTTTGCTCCCACATAACAAAGCTAAAAGGCTTTGGAACATTTCGGTTGATTATTCCATAAATCAGACCCATTTATGATATTGAAGGAATTCTTTCAGTAGAAAAGAGATTATTTACTTGGAATAAGTACTGCATTTTGTTCAAACTATTGCTTTATCTCCCTTTTATATCAAACTGGAAACATCTGATCAAAGGTTTATTTTGAAATATTTTGTAGATATAGAAACACTCAAAGTATCAGTCACTAAGTTACTATTATTACTTATATACTGCTTTCAGTCAAATAGTAGAAGGACTCACACCTAAAGGTACAAAACCAGCACAGAGTAATACAAATTTCACTGACAAAATTAGCAAATCCTGTTAATCTGCTGGTGTAACAGAAGCAAATAAGCCTGGCAGATCCAGGTTAGCCCTTAAATAAGACTGCTCACATACAAGTTGCATGGGTGCTTCCCATGTTCCACATTTGGGGCTTATTTGCCCCAAGAGCTCAAGAACAAAGAACAAATTAAGGTCCATTATTTAACTCAAGCTTATAAACTATCTCTGAATTAGACACATTGGGTAGTAACAAAAAGACATCTGAGCAGCTCTGCCCAACTCAGACCGGTCACGTTCACCCGTTCTGGCTCAGAATCAGACATGCCAGACTCCCATCTTCACTTGCTCCTCTCAAGTACAGCACCATCACCTCCACTGTAAATACCAAAAATAGTCCTCACCTTCACCAGCTTCAGCTTAACACTGTATTAAAGCAGCCACACTGCTCTCCAGTGCAAGCTGGTGAAGTTTTCAGTTCTACAGGACAGATGAACTCTAAAGAGCCAACCATAAATGTCACTCTACACTGGATCACCTTTGTCAAATCAGGAATTGTCTCTGCATTAAGACAGCTTCTAAGGTATTAGGTAAGTATCAGTAAACTATGGACAATGGCATATAAAAGAGGAGATAAAGTCCCCAACTCAAATTTGCTTCTAGACCAGCTTTGAACAGTATGCAAACATGGTATCTCGAGCAAAATTACAGCAAAACTTCAGGCATCTTTGCAAAAACAGTATCAAGATTCAGGTTAACAGACCTTGGAGGAAACAATTAGATAAAATGGGAAAAATTAGCACCTCAGCTACATTTCTAACCAAATAATACTCTGCTGTTGATGATTGGTACCCTCTGAACAAAATATCATCAGATAATACATCAGTTTGAGCAAAAGGATGCAAGATTTGAGGGATGTTCTTATTCCTAAAATCTGTGATCACTGAAAGCACATCCTCCTGTACCTCTGGTTTACTTTGTGGGTAAAGATATACCATGCAGTGCAACAGCCCTTCCTCAGATTCCTGGGATACGGGGTTTGCTCTCGACCACGGTGTCCATTAGCTGACAAATACTGGTTAACTGTACTGAAAGAGTCTATCTGTTTCCCTTTTATAGATTATCCCAAAGTGTGTAACAAAAATCTCCAATTTAAAATACATCTTAAATAGAAAACATCTTTCACAATAGAAACAACAAAAGAAAATTGTTTATAAGATTTTTGCTAGAAAATTGTTTCCTTTCTTAGATGTTCAAAAATCCTCATTTTAAGAAGCATTTTTTCAGTTATCATACAATGGAGATTATGGGCATCCCTGTATAGCACCCATTTCTTCAGAATCACCAAATCAAAACATGACTTGAACAGTTATCTAGAGATTTGTTTTCTTACCAAATCACTGCTTGAAAATATTCCCTGAAAACATTTCTGGAGAAACACAGTTACGAAGAACATTCAAAGAACAGGATAGTCTCTTCAGAACCATTTGATCTACTATATGAATTATAACAAAAAAGAAGAAACAAACAAACAAACAAGAACAAAAAACAAACAAACAAAAAAACCCCAAAAACAATTAATGCCAGTGCTACAGAATTTTTAAATGTATATATTACAGAAAAGGGGATATAATAGAAAAAGTAATCCTTGTTTATCCCCAACCAAGGCAAGACTGCTAAGAATGGTTCATCCAGCTTAAAATACTTAGTGAAAGTATAAATCCTTGACCAAATGCTTTCCTGTAAAGCTTTAAGCACTCCATTGTTATTAAAGCCATAGAAAGCTTTCTTGACATATTAGTTTTCTGCAATGGTTCCTCTCTGACAGGGTCACGAGAAAAAATAAAAAGTTAATTTAAGATTCAGAGCACACTCCCTTAGAATGACCTGAAACAAGGAAAACTTCAAGGTTTTTCCTATTCATCTCAGAAAGATAAAGTTTCTATAGAAAGGTAAGTGCTTCAAGCATCTGTTTTACACCACAAACCACTCTCCTTCATGTAGCATGGTAATAGGTCTTTAAACATTTATTCACAGCAGAAAGCTTGGTCAATTTCTCTATAAAGTTGCTCAAAAGTTACCCCGGGTATTACAATTGATGTTTGTTCCTCCACATCACTTCTGGTTACGCAACCACACTTTCTCATTTCTACTCTAAGAAATCCTTAGAGCTTAGTTATTACGAAAAATTGCTTTCTAACTAGTCATGTGATTAAAATATTAATCTCTCCATGACTTTACATAACAACTGCAGATATATTGTATGACAATGACATTTTAAAACAGATACTTTTCACTTTAAAAGTTGAGCTAAAAGGCTTAAATGGATACCAGTTCCACAAGTCAGTAACTTTTGAGAAAATATATTTAAAGTATCACCTCAGGGAACAACAGACCATTTCTCCCTGACTCCTGAGATTTACCCAGTATTTAAGTGTAGATCTACGAGCAATTTGTAATATGGTAACCTGTCAAAACTGAAATAATTGTTCCCCCCAGTTTTGCTCCACCTCATGGAAAACCATCACAGTTCCATTTACCATCCACGGGAGCTATTTTTTTCACCTAATTCAGAACACCCAAGTTCAGCAAACTGTCAAAGCAAAATCAGGTTTCGGAGACTAAACTACTTCACAATGCATATTCATTAAACGTCTGAGAGGGGGATAACACCTTTTCCTGCCTCACAAGTACACAACAAAGCTCTAAAACACCCTTCACATGTGATGGCTCTTCATAGCAGAGTTAGGACAGATCCACAGAGTCCCTTCACCAACACAACCACATCAGGACCTTCCTTGACTGGCCAGCTCATCTTTTCTGCCTTTAAGTCTGTGCAAGTTTGAAGATTATTTTTAAGCATGAAACACAAGAGAAATACAGGTCTAAGGGTCACATTTTTACACACGACTCAGAGTCAGTTGAGGTATTCAGCTGATCAAACAGCAAGTCACCCTAACCTCAATGTCCTAAGCTGACAGGAGCTCATTCTACTACCTGCAGTTTAGACATCCAGCATCCACATGGATTCCTAGCTATAGGTAACTTGATTTAGAACTCAGTTCCACCTCAGAAAGTTGGCCCTTTTCCTATAAGGTTGCATAAAAGCCTAACCTCTCTAATCCTTACTTGTAGTAGATGCCCCAGTTACAACAGGATTGCAGATAGCATTACCAAAGCTTATTCAAGCTTCACCTAAATACCTCAGATTAATTTCCGTATCACAGCAATTCAGACCTCTTGGAAAAATCTGCAGAGCTGGACCAAACCAAAAAACTGTAAGACTCTGCACAATCATACTTTGAAAAGATGTGACTGGGTCTGCAATCTATAGAGGTTTTGTCTTACCAGGTAAGACTATCTGTCACCATATAAGGACATATTAATCCAGGGGCTTTTTTTACAGGAGTCTGTAAATAACACGAAGAAATTTATTCAAATGCACAACCAGCCTCAAGGAGAAACTGAACATAACTCCTGGAACTAACCACCTTGAATTATTTCAAAGCACAGACAAAATTCAGGTTGTCTTGGTTATTCTATCACCTTCTATTAAGATCCAGATATGAAGAAAAACCAATTTAGACCAACTATCTCTAGCATGAGATTAAGCCTGTTAACACTACCAAAGGTTGAGCAAGTCAAAAATTCCCTGTTAAAGGGTATAATTATAGAGTACCACAAAAGGAACCAAAAGCTTTTAGGTAGGAGGCCAGTTATGTACATCACTAGGAACATTCAACTATTTGTGCACAAAGCAAAAGACCAGAAACTCATAATGATTTTTCAGGATAAGCAAAGAAGCCCAGAAAGTGCAGTACATAGTTCTGAACATGAGGTCTACCAGAGTCTTTTCCAACAGAAACGCAGCTGCTCTGCACTTTAGTTGAAGAGCTTCTGCTGCACTTAACCTGTCACCTTCCAAGGCTGTCAGAGGTAATTGCACAGGACCCAGCTCTGGGCTCATGAGAATGTATCTGACAGGACAGGAAATGTGAGCAAGCATTACCATGCCAGGCTGATCTGATCAGAGTCTGGACTGCCTGACTTGTGCTGAGGCTATTATGATTTATTCAAGGAGTCAGAGTTACAGAAAAGTTTTAAAGAAGGAGAAGGCAATGTAATATACATTTCAGGTCTAGTAAGCTGTCTGAATGGGGACAGGGCACTGATGGGCTGTTTCAGTTCATGGACCTCTTTCATAACAAAAATTTAAGATAGGAAAATGAAATATCAATATTCCTGAACAGCAGAGACATCTTTCCTTCCCAGAGTCATCCCTGGCAAGAATAAACAAAGGAATAGTTTCTGCTGGCAAAATCACTTATATTTGTGGTTAGTTTAATTTTCAGATATTTAAACCTGTTAAGGATAAACAATTTTAATAATTTGGTTTTTTTTTTTTGATCCAGTTTAAAATCAAGATTATTTATTTAGGGGACTATTATGTCGATGGAGTTGAAGCAAACTTAGTTTTTCTCCCTAGATCCTGGTTACCAACATTAGCTAGATTAAACCCAAACTTGTAACTCAATGCTCATTTGACAGATTTATAAATTATTGTAATGATTTTTTCAGCTTCAAACAGCAGATTGTCAGGTCACTAACCCCATAAAGACGACATCTCATGAAAAAATGGAGGTATCTCTGTGCAGGATTTTGCACAATAGGTAACAGCATTAGTGTGGACTCCAGGCAAACATGCCAGCTTGATGGGAGAACTCTAAATTCAATATTGACATGCAGAAGACCTTTTTGCACAGATTTAATCCATATTTAAGTCTTAAATTTCATTCTTCTGAAGCATTTGTCAACAACACTTATTAGCAGGAAAGAAAACTCAAAAATGAGAAACAACTCTTTTAACCACTTTTCTGAGGAATTCTCCCTTGGTGTTTTCTACCAACAACGTATTTGCAGCAATACCAACACCTACCACAGGTAAAATGGTCAAGGAAACTGCATACATGCACAGAGAACAGCAGTGCAGAGGCCCAAAGCATTTATGTGAAACACCATTTCAGGTTTTTATGAGGACCACAATATTTTTTGTAAGTTCCACAGAAGAGAATCACAGAAAAGTACGTGACGGAAGGGACCTTGAAGATCATCCAGTTCCAACCTCCTGCCATGGGCAGGGACACCTTCCACTAGATCAGGTTGCTCAAAGCCCCATCTAGCCTCACCTTGAACACTTCCAGGGATGAAGCATTCACAACTTCTCTGAGCAACCTGTGCCAAATGCCTCACTGCTCCTGCATTTCTTAAGAAAAGAAATTTCTTCCTACTTAAAGAATTTCTTCCTACTATCTAATCTAAATTTCTCCTCTTTCAATTTAAAGCCATCCCCACTTGTCCAATCACTCCATGCTCTTTTAAGAAGTCTCTTTCCAGCTCTCTTGTCAGCCTCCTTTAGGTACTGGGAGGTCTCTCTGGAGCCTTCTGTTCTCCAACTCTCTCATCCCATCTTCCTAGAAGAGGTGCTCAAGCCCCAGTCATCTTCATGGTCTCCACTAGACTGATTCCAACAGGTCCACGTCCTTATGTTGGGGACCCCAGAGCTGGATGCAGCACTGCAGGTGGGGTCTCACTGGAGCACAGGGGAAGAAACCCCTCCCTCAGCTGCTGCCCACAGTAGCTGCTTTGGATGCAGCCCAGGACACGTTTGGTTTCTGGGCTGTGACAGCACTTTTACGGGTCATGTTGAGTTTCTTGTCAACCAACATTCCAAGTCGTCCTCCTCAGGGCTGCTCTTGATCCATTCTCTGACCAGCCTGTTTGTGCTAGGGATTGCCACAGGGATCACTTTGCATGTGGCCCTTCATGAGATTTGCACAGTCCCACCTCTCCAATCTCTCAAGGTCCCTCTGGATGCCATCCCATCCATCCAGTCTGTGCCAACTGCACCACAGAGCTGGGTGTCAGTGAACTTGCTGAGGGTGCCCTCGATGCCACTGTCCATGTCACCCACAAAGATGTCAAACAGTGCTGGCCCCAGTGCCAGCCCCCAAGGATAGCACTTGTCATTGGTCACCACTTCGACATTGAGCTGTTGACTGCAACTCAGCCAGTTCCTTATCCACCAAGTGGTCCATCCATCAAGTCCATGTCTCTCCAGTTGAGAGACAGGAGTGACACATGGCACAGTGTTAAATGCTTTGCACAAGCCCAAGTAGATGATGTCAGCTCCTTTTCCCTTATCTACCAACCCTGTAACCCTATCAAAGGAGTCCACCAGTTTTGTCAGGCACAACTTGCCCTTAGTGAAGTCACCTTGGCTGTCACCAACCTGATGACACGGATAAATATCCAAGACATACACTCACTCTACATACAGCTCAGGGGAACTAAGATGACTGGAACAACCTCACATCTACCCCAAAAATCTTGACAAAGCATCTCTAACTTCAGAGCCCTTCTCTGAACATGTGAAATAGAAATAGGATTAGCACTTCAAAAATTATGATGCAAAAAGATTTTGTTCTCCCACATACAGGCACTTAAAACTCGTGTCACTTACTGCAGACTACAGTATGCCAGATAAGGTTCTTAGTTTGCCATGTTCAAGCTGTGTCACTTCATAAAATGTACCATAATTTATTAGATCTCAGAAATAAAACCAAGAGCCTGGTTCTGGTAACCAAGAGAAAACAAACTGCAGTGACTGCTTGTGGTTTAGGGCAGGTGCTTTTCAGGGAATATCAAGAGTACCTATCATAATTCTGAACTAACACTCACCTCCCAGACTACTCCTATACAGTGAGAAATTTTAATTCATCTTGACTCTACAGAATCTTTAACGAGCAACTTTTAACAAATATCCATCTATATGTAATAAAATGAAAATTTGTAAGAGAAGTTGAGCCCCCAAATATCGGGGTAAAAATATTCTTAAACATTAAGTATCCAGGATTTTATTCACTCTCACTGAAGAGAGATTTATGTGAATAGAGATACCAGTATTTTGCTTTCTGTGGAACAGTCCTAGTGGAAATGCAGGAACTCACAGGACATGTCTGTTCTGCACAGCTGTTTTAATTTGCACCCCTGGATCTGCCTGGATGTTAAGTTCAGGCTTCTTTCCATACCACACCCCAGACTTTATTCCCGTTCAGTGTCTCTGTGGGTCAGAAGTACTCATCAAACAGCAGAGCATGTCTAGCCACTCAAAATATGGCAAGGGCTTTTCCTACTAGCTATCCTAAATAATTTCAGTGTTTAGTCCTATAAAGAAAGTTGACACCAAATAAAGAAGCAGAAGTATCTTTCAGAAGACAGTGTTTGTTCCCCTTTTTAATAGCCATTTTGTCTTTCTTGGCCCGGAGCTCAAGGATCTACATCTCAACATTTGGAAGAAAAACATTCTGTTTACAAACACTGACCATGGAGTAAGTTGTCCCTATATTTTACCAATCTTTATGTTTCTATAGGCTTGTATATAGCTCTACTTAGTCATAAAGATGACTTAAGTCAGAGTTCCAAAGAGGTGCCCACATGATGTGCAGCCTTGCATTCACTCAAAAAGTATTTCATGAAACTTTGAACAGCAGCAAAGACATCCCTGCAAGTCACCCAGAACAGGCCTGTGAGAAAAACACTCATACTATGCAGAAAAAGAAAAATTATAAAAGGTTTTCCTAAACAGAAGGAGGAAGGAATGGAGAATTTTTTCCTCCATGAACAGAAAGTCTTGAAATTTCTAATAGGAAGAAAAAGCCATTTCAAACAAATTAAAAAAATGCTAATTTGATTGTCATAACATTAACCTTAAAATTTTAAGCAGCACCAAAATAATAAAGTTCCACAGCCTACTGAATGTTGCATAAATGCTTCCAGGCAGCAATATTTTAGTGCAGGATAATACTTGGCAGTAAAGAAGTGTTAAGAATTCATGGTGGGCAAAGATATTAATGAAAGAGTCTCTACCCCTCCAGAACAGACTGCATAATTTAGCAGTCAAGCTATGATTCACTCAAGAATAACAATGGCTGAAACTTAAGAGGATGAGAAGAAAATTTACACAATTAGTTCCTTAATGGTGCATTTTAAGCTGCATTTCTAGCTACAATAAGAAAGTTTCAAAGCCTGGCATCAGATTCAACTCCAGCATTTGTTTTTCCTTTTGATATTCTGAAGAGGAGGATCCTGCTATCCCAAACACATGGTTCAATTACTTGCTGTCAACATACTGTTTTGTGTGACCAGCACCATTTTCCTGCACATTTATTCCAGCAAGAATCATTTCTACCTTTGAGCTCTTACAGAACAGATTGCAGAACAGCAACAGTAGTGACTGGTAATAGTTTTAAATGTTACATTAAAAAAATAGTTAAGATTCTAGTGAAATATCTTTTAGAATAACCTAAATTTATCAAATATGAAAATTTGTCTTACCTTAGGGAATTGTTTTACTGGAATCAGAACTTTTTGTCCCAACTTCATATTCTTATTGATGACTACATCAATATACTTTTCTTCTTCCTTTCCTTCCCCTTTTTGGAATTTTTCAATTTCTGGTAAAGAAAAAGGTTATTTTATCAGTTTAATACAACAATCTAAAAGCTGAGAATCTTCAAGATCAGTATAAATAAATTTCAGAGCTAATACTGTATGGCAAACATATGTCATATTGTGTAATGAATACATGTAACTGGTTATACAAGGCCAACAGGTAAAGCATGTTTTGCTTTTTTTATATTCATGTTTATATCAGCACCTTGAATTAGCATTGCAAACACTGTACTCACATAACGCTTAGGACACATTTTTTTATATGGCTCAAGGAGTGAACATTATTCCTAGATACCTTTGAGCATGTTTAAATTAAAAAACACACAGCACAGTTTAATACTTACTTCTATAAATAAAGTATGCAGTATTAACAGTGGCTTTCTACAGAGCACTTAAGAACAAATGTCAAGTTAATCTTTCAGAATTTCACGAATGTAATTGAGGCACATAGATCATACCCAAAAATCTGAGATTAGTGTTATACCAACAATGACATTATTAGGAATGGGATTTAGAAGTTCAAACCCTGGCTTGCGTGACTCTCTTCATTCCAGAGATACACATAAACTGACTCTTGATTTAAATTTCTCCGAATATTGACTCTCCACTGTGCTAATGAAAAACTGCAGACTTCATTTCATTAGAGAGCATTCATGCAGAACTTACAGGGAGACAAAGGGAAGCACTGCTTGAGGTATTTGCCCATCATGATGGGGGCTGCAGTGTTGACCATGTTAGCATGCACCAAAATCAAATCCATTTCAGAAGTGCCACAGAAGTTCTTCTATGGGAATCCACAAGCATCTCCACATATCTTGTTAATTTTTCACAGTAAGAAATATTCTTCTACTCTGCTTGACCAGTAGAAGTTAAGGACATTTATTGAGACCTCCCAGTTTCTTTAATGGGAATGTGGTCTTATGCCAAGAGGACACAGTAATAAAAACTTGAATGCAAAGAAGCCAATCAAAAATATAGGAGAAAGCACCCTTTAATGCACTTTCAAAGACAATCTAGTTTGAAATAAGGTCAAATAAAAACAGAATAAACCAACACATTTTGAACTACAGAAAAAAATCCATGCATTGTTAGCAGTTTTTTTCAATGAATACCACTCCATTTCCATTTATCACTACAGAAATGAAGATGCCAAAATCTTTTTTAACAACTGAAAGTTATCTTCCATGCAAGTTTTAACTTCACTAACACAAAACAAGAAGTAAACACAATTTACCCAAGTTACTGTTCAGTGGCTGAAAACTAAGAAAGTCAAACTAGACTATCAGTTTGACACCTCAGACTATCTGAACACTTCTTGAAGGAAAAGCCTTCCCCAGTGGTACTTTCAAAACTTCTTGTCAAAACTTCTTGTCAAGTCTCTAGGAAGTTTTTGATTCCTATGCATTGTAGCAATGTAAACATTCTGGAGGAGCTCTATCAAAGCAACCTTGCTCCAGAATGTCCTTTGTTTCAGCATGCTCAGTTAAAAAAAGCCTCCAGCACCATTATCCCACCAGCTAAAAACAACTGAAGAACATTTTAATAGTCGAAATCCAGGTAAAATGGAAATTTGGAAATGCCACAATATAGACTAGGGAATTACGGGCAATTAAACAGATGTAAAGTTACATCAGTTTAATTTGGAACTCATTTCCATGTGAAATTAAGACTAAAATTTTATAGGGTGTGATGTTCCCACTCAGAAATCAGGTGACTGGTATCTTTTAGAAATCAAAGTTCCCAAGTATCACATTCAGAGGTAAAAGCATGGTACTATCACAGCATTCAAATACAGACATACATCTAACACCCCTCTTTCCTCATATAACAAGGGCAGTAGTGACAACACTCTTTGATTTCTCCTGAAAAACAAGATTAGATACTTAGAAGTTTTTATGTTTTAAAAGTAAAAATAAAACACTAATTTTTAAGGCTGCTGTTAGTATTACACTATTAGAACAAGCACTTGAAGCTTAAAACTGATCAGAAATCTGCTGCTCTTTAGCAATATTTTACACCACGAAATGCTGATTATTAAAATTGCAATAAAAATACATCCATTTATGATGTTAAGACTGAAGCAAATGCAGTTACAAAAAAATTTGATGTTGATTTGGTGTTGATTTTAAATGTTAGGACTAAAACTTGTTCCAAGTCAGAAAAGCACAGTTAAACTCCATTTAATATTAAAATTCAATTAATGCACTGTGCTGTATTTTTTTATGACAGAGCAGCGCACCAAGAGCCCCAGGTAGTTCAACTGAAACCAGCCTGACACAAGACTTTTAGGAGTTCTCAGTCACTGTAATTACTGTTACAGTAAATTACTTTTTCCTGAAGAATGTAAACTTGCAAAATAAAAGTACTTTCAATGTCAAAGCCGACCAAGTTTTTATGAGCTGGTAAAGCTAAAAATTTGTTCTCTCTTGTTAGTGATATGCTGTTATCCCCAAATGCACAGCATGGCATACACTGCAATCGCCCTGCCCACCTGAAAATGAGAACCACAAGTTTATGAATCAGTAGTGGTTTAAGGAACTTCCTAGAAATTGCCAAGAAATATTACACCTGGAAATGAGTTGTTTCAGGAACATTCAGACACCTCAGATGCACTTAAAATGTACTTGAAGAGTTAAGCACAGAGTTCTGCCTCAGTAACATTCTTCAGCTGAGCCAGCTGCATAAATTCCTTAAGAGATCAATACACTGCTAATTGTATTTCCTAAATACTTTAGCTTAGAAAAGTTATTTGAATTAGATATTTGAAAGGCTTGGTTGCAACCATGTGATTAATGCTGAATATGCTCATAATTTGGGACTACTTTGAGCAAATAAAAAATATAAAAATTCTCTTATTTCTCTAGTAGATACTGAACTTCAAGTTGCTAAAGTAATTATGAAAAGAAACACATTAATTACTCCGAAAATCACTTTTTCTACCCCAAATAGCTACACTTTATTGACCATTTTAAGCAAAGACCTTTTATTCTTTTACTTGTACTGTTTAAACAACTTTCTTTTTGCTTGAAGAAGCTACTGAAGCCTATTAAGAGGCTGCAAATCAGCTCTCAGCAAAACGGATCACAATTTTCCCCATTTGTTTTAAAGCCATATGACTTTACTAACAGCCATAGCCCACTGCAACATTAAATTGATTAAATAATTTTTTAAAAGATTAAATAATTTTTTCCTGTTATGGTCTAAAGTTAATCAAACTGATTCAAGACTTTCTGCCTGTTCATTGCTATTGTAAAAGACTTTAGTTTTGAATGAACAAAGTCCAGTCCACTGATCACATTTTACCTCAGATTTTGCTTTTTTTATTTCTTTGCACTTGAAATCTGAGATGAATGGGAAATACAGCTAAGCATTAGAATTTTATCCATACCTGCACAGCTCTGGCAATATCATTCACATACATCAAGCTTTAGATAATTAGGGAAAAATCATGCCAGATCACACAGGAAATCCAATCAGATTTTCAAGGTCAAATGGATAGGAAGATTTGCCTTTTCTTAATCCTTAGATTACATTCTGCACTGCTTAGCTATATGAAGCAATGCCATTTCCTAGATCACAAACAGTAAATAAACATGAAAGCTTCCCATAATGCTAGAGATTAAAATCTCATGTTCTCAGACCAAGGATGCAGCTAATGCAACAGGAACTTAACTGCATGCAGTAATAACTACATGGATTTTTTTCTTTAATCATAGCAGAGATCTAAACAATGATTATTCCTCAGTTAATTCACCAAATAACAGTGGTAGATACATCAGATAATGATGAAGTAGAATTGTTTCACACTATTCTTCAGTTAGAATTAATCTTCCTGGGGCAGAACTACAATCCAGGATTCCAGCTGCCTCTGCTAAGCCAATATAAATACTTGTGTTAAATGCTGAGCAAAGTGATGCCCTACTTGTCCATAGTAAATCAATATAATAAATATAAGATCAAATGTCAAACTCAAAGTAAACAGAAATTACTGCATTTGTCCTTAAGGCAATATTTCCTTTACACAAGAACAGGAGAAACAGAAACCAGGTCAATTTACCTTCAAATCCTTAGGAAACTTTCTACTGTATTTCCTTTGGTTCAGATGTCTTACCAAACACCCCATTATATCCAAATAATTTCATACTAACTTTTTCCTACTTCAGATGGAAGAAAAAGTGAAAAATGCAAGGCTCATTCTGGGATATCCACACGATCGTGGCTTCCAAGAACAGGGCACTGATGGCACTGCACTGCAATTGCACTAGAGGTAGTTTCCAGATTCATTTTGAAAGTGAAAATATTCTAAGACTTACATTATCCTTTAAAAATACTCCTAAATTAAGTGGGTCTGTTTGAAAATTACTAACATTATACAATAGAAGCAATAGATTTTGCTCTATTTGGGCAATTTAATCTAAGAAAAGGAAACATCAAAATTTAGACCGACTCAATCAAGCATGTTACACAACTACTGAAGCATAGCCCAACAGCAATAGTATTTCTGAGTGAATTCTCAAGACTTCACAGTTGACTTAGAAAAATCACACCCTCCTCAATTCAGAAAGCTCTCAAGTCAAACAGAAGGCTAAGTATCTTTACATACTTCCCCTGTCCTTTTAGTTCTTGAAAAATCCCTATTGACCACTTCCGGAGACAGAACACTGAGCTGGATGGCCGTCTCCTCTGGAAGCATGATACCTTTTTGTTTCACATCAGAAAAAAATCAAAGTCATGGTAGTACAAAAAACAGACCTTGATTTATTAGCTTGCATTTTATGAAGACCTCGTTTAAGGAACACATTCAAGCTTCGGTAAGACACAAGCTCCCAAAGCAAAAAGGGGACTCCAAGTCAGTTGTAGCAGAATTTCAAGGAAAAAAAAAAAAGAAGTTTTTCCTTAATGGACACAAAACTGACAATATCAGCATTTCATACTGTTTATTTGAAAATTTTCACTGTGGCAAAATCCATAATTTATCTCAGAAGACACATTTTAAGAATACCTATTCTATTCTTTAAAAGAAATGACAACTTTCCCAATGGCGCCAAGTCATAGGAAGTCTGCTGTGCCGGATGCTGACTTAACACCCAGAGTCCTTCCAAGTGTTCCATAAATCCAGAGTACAGTAGCACAGGATGGTGAACCCAATTACAATTCTAATTTTGATTAAATTGATGGGAGTTGAATCTCATTATTTTTGTAGTAAAATGGTCTTGATTGTGCTTCAGATTATACATCTTTTACCCTGGACTCCATTATTCCCTGTCCTACTAGGGGATGATTAAAAGTTCTTTGAATCAGCACCTCTCCGACCAGTATTTCTCATCTTTTGAGCTAAAAACAGTACTGCACAGCATGAACTCAAACTAGAATCACCACACTAAGGCTTTAATACATTTCAAAAGGCTTGCTGAAATAAACCCCACAGATTTCCTCACAACAGCCTCTAGGAGATCTACTACTCACTCCCTGTCCTCTTGATCAGCATGAAGCTGGACAACCCTCCCAATGTTTGCACTAAACAGAAGAGACAACCTTAGCCTCCTACTTTCGAGTATCTTAAAATATGTCTAGCATAGTCAAGTTTGCTTCAAAGCAATTTCTCTGTGTAGACATTCACAAAAAAATGCAGAATTCCCCAATTTCAACTGTATGTAGCATCCCAATCTCCCAGTAAAACACATAATTAAGTTCAGCAACTGAACATTTTCTGATATGAGTAAACGCTCATATTCCCTTTTCGACCCTCTAAGATATTTCCAAAGTAAATACCAAATAGTGTATCTTCATTAGAAAAAAAAAGGCAAATTAGAGAACTAAAGTAATCAAGCAAACAAAAATAGCCTCAAAATATTTAAGGAAACTAAATATATGTGGAATGGCAACATTTAGACTCTCCTGCATGGGTCTAAAACACAAATAAAAAATGCAACAGTTTTCAATTTTTAATGCTGCTGCTCTATTACCGCACCGACCCCCATTCCTTTAAGAACCCCAGAAAACTTCACCTACCCTCCTCAGCCAACATTTTAATGCTTTAAAAAGTCTTTTTAAAAATCACAAGTTTTTCATCCATAATAGGTCCTAATTCTGAACTGGCATAGAAAGTAAAGCATTAAGAGAGTGAATTGTGCTTAAAAAACCACAGTAATTTGTTTCAACTAATGCACATTATTACAATAGCTGAATACCAAATAACTGTCTTTCACATGCCACCTTAATTTTGTAAAAGCAACTGACAATGAATCTAATTTCAATTTACAATAAAATAAGCAGTTCATGCTAGAATGATGTCTACAGCATTCAGAATCCTCAAATTAATAATAATATCCCTGTTGAAGGACTCAAACCAATGTTTATTTAAATTGCATTCACAGGCATTATAACTTCTATTTTACAGTCTAAATACTACTGTCTGCACTGATCTGAAAATACATTTCAGTCACCAATATGACAAATATTTTGAATGGGCTTTTTTATTTAAGCAGTTCAAAACTGATTGAACACCTATTACCTTCACATCAAAAATGACTCCACTAAAATCTGTTTAGACTGATTAATATTAGCAGTAAGGCAGGAAGTACCACAGTAGGAACTGTCAAAATCATGCATAAGGTATTAATAGATGTTTAATCAGTCTTCCTCTGAAGAAAACAAGATGTAGACATAGACTTCATTCCCATATACCCAACCTACTCCACTGAAAATTAGTTACCTCTTTGTGAAGATAACTTATAATAAAATGCTAAAATCAGCCATATGACTTACCTGTTGCTTACAGCTTTCTTTAAGCATGAGTATTTTTAAATTAGCAAGGTCAGGCATCCACTAACTACAAAAAGTCAACTCATTTGTTCTGTTACTTAAAAATAAAATCCAGTACACAGAGCATCTTAGACTACTTGGCACATAGGACTCAGGCAAAATGAAGTTAATATTCTGTATCAAGAGTCCTTTACAAGTAGCTGTTCCACCTTTTTCATTTATGCATATGAACACAGCTAAGGTAGCTCTTACACAAGATTCCACCTGACATTTTGGTGAGTCGTCAAGAAGGGTCTATAATCTTTCTTCCTTATCATGTCCATAGCACTGCATAGTACTGCAAACTGTCTGTGGCTCTTTTGACAACTTTCACAAGAAAAAGTGTAAGTCAGACCTCAATTGAAGAATGGATACAACCTGCAGTGCTTAATATGCAATTGTTACATTTTAAACTATTGCCAAGGTGAAGCAGTAGCCATAGCACATCCAGTTGTTGACTCTTAAAACAGACAGACTTGAGCACTATTAAAGACCACACTTTAAGGCACTGGCAAAGACTGCAGTCTAAAAATCTGCCAGCAGATTCAAACAAACCATATTTAATACTGGAAGATAGCTGTGCTAACAAAACACATTGCTGTGTTTTGTATAATTGATAGTTACACAAATAAGTGTACGGCTGTTTACTTAGCATTATGCAAGATTTATATAGCCACCAGCAAGACAACATAGTGTTATCTTCTACTTCCCTAAAAATCATTTTTAGGCAACTAGAGCTTTGCCAGCACCCTCCACCCCAATGACAGAAGGCCAGGGTAGAGCCTCACAGTCTGGCAATCCTTAATTCAGTAATGTGTCATATCCCACTGATAAATACCAATAAAACACAACTCACACCTTCTGTAAGTTGTAATTTACTTGAAATCATCGCTAAACCAGAATTTTCAGGAAACATCCACAAATACTGAGAGAGCTGGCTGATGTCATGGACAGCCCACTGTTTTTGTAAGGTCATGGTCATCAGGAAATGTCACTGATGACTGAGGCAAAGCAAATATCAGTCCTACCTTCAAGAGCAGGGAGGAGGATCTGGGGCACCACAGGATGGTAAAACTCACCTTGATCTCTCGGAACGTGATATAGTAAACAGCTTTTGAAAACCATTTTCAAGCATAGAAGGACAAGATGAAAGCAGTTGGCACAAATTTATATCAGGGAAGTCACACCGTACTAAACAGAGCCATCAACAGTATGAGATGAGACAAGAGCTGATGTGCCCACCCCATCTGAAGAAGGGTTTTTGATAAGCCTCCCACAGCCCGTCCTCATGTGGACTGCTCAGGCATGGGATAGAGACATGGACCATGAGGAGGACTGAAAACTGACCTGCCTGGCTCAAAGGCTTCTGTCAATGGCATCACAACCAGGCCAGCCAGGGGCCAGACATCAGTGGTGTGCTCTGAGGGTCAATAATGTTTAACATCTTCATCAATGGCCTGGCTGATGGCACCGAGCGCAGTTTCAGCAGGTTCACATATAAGAGAAAACTGGGAGCAATTCAAATACCAGAGGGTTGTGATGACACTCAGAAGTACCTCGAAGAGGTGGAGAAATGGGCTGACAGAAGTCCCATGCAGTTCAAAGGGAAGCGCTAAGTCCTGTGCCTGTGGAGGAATAACCCCATGCAAGAGAACAGCATGGGAACCAAACAACCAGAAAGCAGCTTTGCAGAAGAGGACCTGAAGCTCAAACAACCTGAACACCAGCCAGGAAGGTGCACTTGGCAAAGGTCACCAGCACCTGGGCTGCACCAGAACAGCACTGCCAGCATTTTGGTGATCCTTTCTCACAGCACCCATGCAAGTTTTAGCAAGCATCTTGATTTCTGCTGTTTTGCTGAAGAGTTTTGAAATTACTTTTTGAAGGAAAGATTTGTTCTGTCTTTGGTACTTTAAAAAAAATACTAGTTCTAATAAATTCTTCCCCCAGCCCAAGATTTATTTGTCATGAAATACTGGAGCATAGAAAGCCATGATTTGTTACCTGAAAGCATGCTAGAAATTAATGTTATTCATTCATCATAAGAATGCTATAACAGTCCAGAGAAACAGATATGGACAGACCCAGGGTACAATAGCCCTGTTTTCCCTCTCCATTGTTCCACCATTACCCTACTCTGCATGGCTGAAAATGCACACAGCAGGCAGCTCTTCCCACTGCTTCCCAGAACACCACATGGTCCAAAATGCATTTTCTGTCCAATAAAAACTTGTCGTTGTCCATATTTCACACAGAGTTAAAGAAAGGAACAAGATGAAGCTATTGCAAGTATCTATAATGTTTCTAAATTCTTATACTTAATTCAGTGAAATTCAGAGCTAGCGCCGGACACTGCTATGACTTAAATCATACCCACTGACCCAACACAACCTCTACCAACAAGTATAACCTCAATCTTACCACAGAACTGATAAAAACATCTATATATTCTGTGACATTGCACTGATCAAGTGAACTAGGAAAGTGAATGCAATCACTGTTTAGAGCCTCTAAAAGATGAGCCACTGAAAACAGTATACACTGGAGTAACCTTCATTCATAATCTCTTGTTTCAACCTACTGATCGTGATTTTCTCATCTTGCTGATTTTAACACAAGTTACCTGGTCCTTGATGTAAATTTCTCAGAATCCTGAGACTTCCATGTCTGAAACTTTGTTTACTAAACCACAAACTATTGATGTGCAATTAAGCTGTGAAAAGGTAATCTTACATAGAAAGAACACAAAACCACAAAACCAGGTGGATGTCACAGGTCATAACATGGATGGGTTGTCTATTAACCTGTAAAAAAAGAAAATCACTAATCTGAAAAATGCTTTCAGAATATTTATCAAGAAGGTAACAACCAAAAGCATCCTAAACCGTTTGTGCATTCTGATCCACAGATGTAGAAAACAAACCTATGGATATTAGTTGGCACATGTAAAAGAAAAGGGACTAATTCCCACACACTATCCTGGATTAGGTTAACACAACCCTAACCCTCTAATCTCAAAGCCAAGTTGGATGGGCTTTGAGCAAAGCTCATCCTGTGGAAGGTGTCCCTGCCCATGGCAAGGGGGGTCAGAACTACAGAACTAGATGACCTTTAAGGTCCTTCCAACCGAAACCACTTCATGATTCCTTCAGAAGGCCATCATTTCCACTGCCAGCAGATAAAAGAGGCAAATCACCACTTTTGACAAAATTATCGTAGCCAGTACTTTTATTTTTTGTCACCCATTACAGTCCTTGGCTGCAGTAATGTACCTTGCCAGGAAAAACCTACAAAGGCAGCTTGTGTATCTACTGTCCTATGGGAAAATGCAGCTTAAAGAAATTTGTGTGGTAATTTTATGTATGAGCTTCAACATAAATTGGATGTTAAAAACTTCTAGCATCCAAGTTAAAAATTAACTAGCAGAGGGATAACATTAATTACAATCCCTTCTACCCACTCAACAGCAGGTGAATCCAAGTTATTTTCTGTGTATGAAGACACATATTACACAGAATTAATGCATATTGCTACCACATTCAATTTTTTTCCAAATATTATGCTTTTGAACTTATTCTCATTGAATTAGTTGAATCACTTCACAGAACTGTAGGACAAGATCAGACTGCCCTAGAAGTGCTATAAAACTTGAAAGCCCAGCTTACGGACTCATTCCAGATGCAACTCATAAGGAAAAAACCAAAAATCTTTCATCAGACCAGCTTCTGCAGGAAAGCAGCCACATCTACAGCTGCAATAACCTCTGCTCTGTTGGACCATGTGCGTGTCCATGTAGCACCTTCCCTGAGGAAGGTAAACTTCTAACTTCCATGGTGTTTCTCAAAGAAAGGGTTTTTTTTCTCAAGCTAGTATTTCTAGCCTTCACCTAATAGAATACTACTCATCTTTCCAAATTTAACAAAAAATGAAACAGACTACGTTCTGTATCTGCATAAATATCTGAAGTAACTACCAACTTATGCCAGTAAGCTTTGGCTGAAATATACCTTATAAAGCTAAAATATAGGTCAGTTTTAGCAGCATTCATGGTATGGTTTTACTTTCCTTAAGAAACAGCTCTGAGTCAAAATCTTTCTCTAAAGAAAGTATCTTCATATTTACCTTAAACAGAACTAAAGAGTGCCTGCTGAGTAAGTTATACTTTGGGTTAGTAAATTTGCTTACAAAAAGCATCTTTCCTCAGTAAAAAGTATTTTTAAATGTTCAAGTTTCTTTCCAACAGATATGGTTATGGTATAGCTGTAAGGAGCAGGAAAACTGCATGTTCTATGCAACTACTCAGCAGTCAAGACATTGCAAATTCATTTCTCTTACTAACTTGTTTTGAAGACGGTTTAAAATCAAATGCTTATATAGAAATCAAAAATGTGATGCCTGAGTTTTACTGCAGCCACATTATGTCACGTAGTTATGTGATGAATTGAGTTTAGACATGCTACTGTTTTAGTTTTAATACAGCTAATTTCAAAATGCCAACTTTCACTGAATACAACTTTTTCCCAGTGATCAGGGGGTGTGTGTGCGTGTGTTTGTGTGTGTTATGAACTTTCTTAGGGGAGTAATTCCTATATTCAGTAGTTTAAATAGCAGACTTCAGTACGTTTCTACAGATTATACACTGAAAATCAACTACTACAAAGTGTCACAGGCACAAGGCAACTAACACCTCTAAGTGTAGTGGAACAATTCACAGCCAGGGAAGTTCACCTACATTCAAGGTGAGACAGCAAAAACAAAACTGGTCATATTTATAATGGTAGTGCTAGGAACCTGCAGAAGCTGCTTCTAACCAGACACTTGCCCTGCCTGTCCCCCACCTGCCTTCACAGCCCCATATATTCAAGTTTCTGCTCCTTCATCACTTCTGTCTGCCAAGAAACAATAAGAAAAGTGCCAACGCAAACTACCTGAGGTGCCATTACTTCTTGATTCAGTGACGCTTAAATTGCTTTTATATGGGAAAGAAAATGTTGATGCTCCATTTTCCAAAAGTACACAATGAAGTTACCTTCTAGATGTGGCAAAGGACAAAAGCAATGCATTTTAAAAAATACAGCTGCTTAAGAAATTTAGAGTCTGGGTGCCTAAAAGATGAAGGACAGCTGAGACAGCAATAACCAATTAATATGGTAGGTTTTTTTACTGCTCCTCTCTGCAGAGAAAAACAAAGCAGAAAAGTGCATTTGGGAAGGACAAGAAACCAGTCACAATGGATACTTGTGCACCCATGAAGAAGTCTTCCTAAAGAAAGGGTCGCGTGTTACTAAGTTTCAAATCTCACTTCCCCGTCTGGATTCATTGACCGTGGAGCAAGTGCAGGAATGACATGTCCAGCTACACACAGAAAAACCACCTAAAGGGCTGGAATGTGTTATTTTGCATACACCCAAGAAATAAAGGTGCTTCATGGAACTGAAAAATCTGACTATCCACTAATAAATCTGAAAAGAACATTCAACCACAGGGAAGGTAAGCTCTTCCTCATGCCGACAGAGAAACACACTCACAAATCCCTCTAGCAAATTGGACATGCGGTTTTAAAGACTCAATCATCAGTGTGTCACTGAGACAGAAAATACCAGAAATGCTACAATGAATTTTAGTTGATCATAAATGGAGCTACATTACCAGAGCCACTCTCTTAGCAGGAACCCTTTCTAAAGCAAGACATAACTAATTCAGTAAGTTACTATTCATACTTGCTATAACTGTAACTTAAAAAAATACAAACATACACTAAATTATCAGAAAGAGCTGGGAATGAAGAAAAGCTTTTTTCACTAAATTCATACAGCTTTTACTTTACTCTTGCATAATAACTATCTATTGGCAGTACCCTTTGACAAGAAGCATGAGATTAACTATGCGGCTGGCCAGGAGCATCTATTCTCTTTAATCTGTTTTTCTGAAGGGGCCATCTGCTCTTGCTTCTTCATTTTGTGGCTTAGCTTGAAATTGCATTCACTATTCTGTTAGGATTTCAATTAGGTACATGTAAAAATTTCTACCATGTCAGGATGTTTGTCTTGAGAATGAAATACTGTAAGGGGAAAAAGGATTATTACCAAAAGCTGATTGACTATAATTGATACAGCTCAAACAGTTAATTAGTCATCAATAAAATGAAAGCAAAATAGTGCTTATGTTTGTTTCATTACAGGACAGCTTGACATCCATTACTAACAATATGCACAGCCATGTTTAAGGTACCAAATCTGAATAAAGGAACTATGTTTCCTTTCTGCATTCTCTCCACTCAGCTCTTTTCCAGTGACTCTGCAGAAAAGCTCAAATCTCAGCTTTGATAACAGCAATGAAACCTTCCAAATAAGGAGCAAAAAATACCTCATACAGGTGCTGACAAACATACCTACAAGATTAGCATCATTTGCACAGACTTAGAAATAATGAATAGTTACTGCTGAAAAAATTTACTGAAACACAAGCTATACAGTTGAGCTCTAGCCAGTTACTACTCCAGTGCAATACTATAAAATATTCTAAAAGGACTGTAAAGAATTAAGCCTACAGTTTTACCTTATACTTTATCCAAGTGGGAAAGAAACTTTTGATTCAGCTATTTCCTACCCATTTCACTGCTTTCCACAGAAAAAGGACCAAGTAGGGGGCTATCCAGCAAGCTGAGTTCTCTAGCTATTGCCCAGAGTAAGTAAATAAATACTCAGCATCAACCTCATGCAAGGCATCAAAGCAGGCAGCCTTTGCCCAGGCAGTCATTGGAAGCTTTGGTCATTGCTTTGAACACGGGAACAGGAATAAGGGATTGGTGCCTTCAGGACCTACAACCCACTCAGAGGCAGAAAATACATTATGTTAGCACTCTGCTCAACACACCACTGAAGAAAGTTAAGAAAGCAAATCACATCCATTTTCCACTGCCAGGGCATTAATCTAAAGGATAATTTGCCTATAGAGCAATCTTTAAATTGCTCTTTATAGAGCTGATCCCACAGCCAGCTACTTGCCATTTATGTCGTAATGAAATACACATCAGCATTTTTAATTAACCTTATATTGAACTATGTGAACTATTACTTAGGGTTCCAAACAAGGCCTATTATCTCAGGTCTGCAAACTATGTAAGTGCATCTATAAATAAATAATTTATAAATAACATTATGGTAATTTCCCTGTACTCTCCATTTAATCAGCTGATAATAAAGGAATATTCTAATACTGAAGTTTAAAGGTCCAGGAAAGCTTCTTTTAAATTTTCATTCAACACTTATCAAATTGGACTGACAGCAGTCTGACTAGTTCAAGCATACATGAAGAAAACACCACAGGCCAAAGCTACCTCAGGTCACGGAAGGGTTTGGGGTGGAAGCGACCTTAAAGATCATCCAGTTCCATACCCTCTGCCAGGGGCAGGGACACCTTCACAGACCAGGTTGCTCCAAGCCCCATCCAACCTGATTTTGAACACTCCAAGGATGGGGTTTCCAAAGCTTCTCTGGGCAACCTGTGCCAGTGCCTCAGCACACTCAGCAGAGAAGAATTTCTTCCTAATATCTAATCTAAATTTCTCCTCTTCTAGTTTAAAATCATCCCCGTGTATGGTATGGTGTCATCCTCGATATATAAAGCGTGAGGCAGATGGAAGAGGTGGACATTCGGAGTGGGAGGAAGAAGGAAGGGGGAGGATGTTTGAAGTGGAGGCATTTGTCTCCCCAAGCCACAGTCAGGTGTGATGGAATCCTGCCTTCCTGGAGACGGCTGAACATTTGCCTGTTCATGGGAAGTGGTGAATGGATTCCTTGTTTTCCTTTGCTTGTGTGCACAGCTTTTACCTTGCTTATCAAAGCGCCCTATCTTAACCCGGAGTTTTGTAGTTTTTACCCTCCCAATTCCCTCCCCCATCCATTCGCGGGGGAGGGAGCGAGAGGCTGCGGGGGCTGAGCTGCGGGCTGGGGTAGTAGCAGGACAGGGACACACACACCTGCGCCTGGAGATGCAGAACAGACAGAACACATCTGGCTGCGAGAGCTGCTGTGACAGGCGAACACCGATAGCACCCAGCACCCGCGTGTGGCCACGCGGCCCCGATTCCGCTCTCCCGAGGGGCTGACACCCGCTCCCCCCGCCCCGATCCCGCTCTCCCGAGGGGCTGACACCCGATCCCCAGAGCCCCAGTCCCGGCTCTCGCCAGGCGAGAGCTCCTATCCCCCTGATTCCGCTCTCCCGAGGGGCTGACACTCGCTCCCGGCGGGCTCACAACTGATCCTAGGAACCCCATCCCGACGCTCCCGATCCCAGCTCCTCGGGGGAGCTCACACGCGATCCCAGGAGCCCCGATCTCGGCCTTCCCGGGGGCTCACACCGGCTCCCGGGAGCCCCGATCCCGGCTTTCCCGGGGGCTTACACCCGATCCCGGGAGCCCCGATCCCGGCTTTCCCGGGGGCTCACACCCGATCCCGGGAGCCCCGCAGGGCCGGGCCGCTGTCGCCCCCTCCTGGCACCGCGCGGCGCTGCGGGCGGGGCTGCGCGGGCGGCACCGCTCCCCAAATAATTCCCGAAACGCTCTAAAGCCGTCCCGCTTTAGAGCGGGACGGCTCTAGACAGCTCCCGCTGTCCCACTAAAGACAGCTCCTCCCAAAAATGAAATGCCTTCTCTAATACCTAGTGCCCTAATCATAATAGCGTTGCCTGATAAAGATGCATTCAAAAACCTTCCTGCATAGGCTACATCGTCAGGATTTCTGCATCACTACATGTAAGATGTTGTATTAAAATCTTGTAGAAAAACCCACTGTGGAAGACTTCTGCTCTTTCCAAAGTGCCCATATTAATAGTTCCTAATCGCCCTAGATCCTCAAATTCACAGAGGATATAAGGCTGGAAAAGGTCTTCAGGTCATTAACTCTGTCATGGTTTAGCCCCAGCTGGCAGCTGAGCCCCATATAGGTACTCCCTTTCCCCCAGGAGGATGGGGGAGAGAATCGCAAAGGTAAAATTAAGAAACTTCGTGGGTTGAGATAAAGAACGTTTAATAGTAGGTAAAGCAAAATCCATGCACATAAGCAAAGCAAAACAAGGAATTCATTCACCACTTGCCATGGCCAGGCAGGTGCTCAGCCATTCCCAGGAAAGCAGGGCTCCATCACACATAATGGTGACTTGGGAAAGCAAACACCATCGCTCCAAACTTCCTCTCTCTTCCTTCTTCCCCCCAGCTTTATATGCTGGGCATGTAAGTCTGGAACATCTCTTGGGTCAGTCGGGGTCAGCTGTCCCAGCTGTGTCTTCTCCCATTCCTTGTTCCTCCCCCAGCCTCCTCAGCAGTGGGGTGAGGAGCAGAAAAGGTCTCTGTGTAAGCTCTGCTAAGCAGTAATGAAAACATCCCTGTGTTACCAACACTCTTTTCATCACAAATCCAAAACACGACCCCACACTGGCTACTGGGAACACAAAACTTAACCCCAGCCAAAAACACCACATCCCTCACAAGCACTTTATATGACTACACTTACATCATTCCCACCATTTGTTTCACATGGTATTAACAGCCTTCTGTGAAGACTGAGGTGCCTGCAGAAACAAAAAGGTCTAAAGAACAGATACAGTAAGCCTTAAAAACATGATAGATCTTTTGTTGTACACTTTTATACAGTAGACCAATAAAAACCTAATCATTTTTCCAGACCATGGATGCATGGTGTAATAAAAAGGTCAAGGGTATATGATAAGTGAAAAGAATCTTTAAGACAGATTTGAGTAACACAAGACAAATTGGACCACAATAGTCCTTTCCAGTCCTTAAGATCTAGTACTAAGGTGCTGCATTTCACCTTGCACAGTATCCAGCCTAGGATATTACTGGGGTAACTCTAGATAAGGAGCAAGTGTTAACTAGGGCTAAAGGTATCACTGCAGCCTATCTGCTGTGAAGCAGCTTAGTTCCTCCAGATACACCAGGCTTTAGATGGAAAAGCTGAATCAATCATTAGCAATCATTAAGAACAAACTATTTCGCTTAGAGAAACACCTCCAACTACCACAAAGTGGTTTTCGAGAACCCTTTTAAGGAAGGCAGAAAACTGATGTGTGACCAAGTTTCCTCAAAATTAGGACTCCTTGAGCCTAAAAGAATAGGCTAGAAGTGGTCATGAAGCAGTTGGATACCTAGTGAAGTGCAAAAATGTTTTCTGAACTTCCATGACTCTACAAATGGATCAAGAACATCACACCCAAAATGTGTTTCTCTAGTTGAGAAAAATCTGCTTTCCTTCAGGCTCAGGAAGGGAGGTGGGGTACAGTTAAGCACAATAAAAAGTCAAACAATCAAACAGACATGATGAACCATAGTGCCTTTCACTTTCACAAAACTGAAATTTATTATTTAGCTTTAGTCTGGAGGTGGGTAGAGAAGGAAAAGGTGATTTTTTTACCCCATGGAGGTCTATCACTGAAGTCTGCATACAGGGCACCACAGCATTTCTGCCTGGTAGCAGAAGAAAGGCAACAAAAATCTCCTTAACCCTCAGATACTGTGGATGTGCTTGCAGGGAGCAGAAACTGGGCTGCTGACCAGAGACACGTCAGGATTGGTACTTGACCACCTCTAGTTAATTAGGACATGGATCAAAATGAACCAGTATCAAAAACCTTTGTCCACTACGAGCAACCAGAAAAGCACACATGAAAGGAAGAATGATCACATTAAAAGCAGTCCTTCCATTTCTACATCTGAAAATCATCATTTTTATCCCAAAGCAGTAGGAAAAATTGGCTGAAAACATCTAAAACTTCTTGCATTCAAACACATCTGCTTCCCAGAGTACTGCTACTGAATGATCTGAGGCAGTTAAAGGCTACAGACACATTTACTCTCCAAGCATTCAACAAATGCAGCAGCAGTGAGAGGAGAAGCAATTTCAATTTATAGAATCATAGAATATCCTGAGTTGGAAGGGACCCACAAGGACTGAAGTCCAACTCCCAGCCCTGCACAAGACCAGCTCAAGAATCCCACCATGTGGCTGAAAGCATTGTCCAAATGCTTCTTGAGCTGTGTCAGGCTTGGTGCTGTGAATGCTTCCCTGAGGAGCCTGTTCCAGTGCCCAACCACCCTCTGGGACTGGATTTCCCAATATCCAATCTAAACCTCCCCTGATACAGCTTCAGGTCATTCCCTCAGGTCCTGTCGCTGGTCATCAGAGAGATCAGTGTCTGTCCCTCCTCTTCCCCTCACAAGGATGCTGCAGACTGCAATGAGTTTTCCTCTCAGTCTCTTCTTCTTCAGGCTGAACAGACCAAGTGACCTCAACCACATCTCATAAGGCTTCTCCTCCCAGAAGGCTGAACTCATAGTTCTCCTTTGTTCACCCTCTAATAGTTTTAGATCTTTTTTATATTGTGATTTATATTGTGGTGTCTGAAACTGCACCCAGTACTAAAGACATTTTCCTATATTCTTTGTCTTCTCCACATAAAGGCATCTTCCCCAGACTATTCCTTTTGAAAAATCCTGATGGATTATTAAAGTCGAAGAAAATCGGTAAATCCTCAAAGGATTTGCAACTTCAGGTTTTCACTGTCACTATATTATACTATGATCAGCACAGCAGCAGTTATAACAAATTTTCTGTTGGATCAAGTAGAATGGGTTTACTGAAATGATTTCTAATCTTTTAGGTTTCCAATTACTTTGTCAACAAATTCTTCCTCGAAAATAAAGATCTATAAAAGAACACCTATACAAGCCAAAAAAGTGAAAGATTTACCATCTACAAGAATTAAACTGACATTTTTTTGCTGCCTTGCAACTTTGTTGAAGTTGAGCTGCTACCTGAAGCCAAAAGTCTGATAAACACATCAAAATAAGAAATGAAAGGCATCCAGCAAATAGCAACTGGAGATGGAGAGTAGAAAGGAAATCCATTTAACTGCCTAGTTTCTTAGTAAGTTTACTTTGACAATAAGTTAAAATGCTGAAAAACAGCAACACAACATAGAAGAACAGTAAGTGATAAATACGACAAAGGGGACTTCAAGCAAAGGAAAATTTTAAGATAGGATAAACACAGAAAGAATAAAACATGCACTCCTCAGCTGTTGAGGCACAAAAATACATAAATCAATCTAACAATGCTTCTTTGTGCTACCCTCTACAGTTACCCTTCTTGAATTTGCTCCTTGTCATAAACAGCCAACCTACAGCTACTGTACAGCCCAAGTCATTGACAGTTCAAAGAGCTTAACAATTTAGCAGAGGTCAAACGTCCATAAATGCACCTCATTTTGAATCAAAGATGTCAAGACAAAAGCTACCGGTCCTTGTGTTTGGTTTAAGAGTTAATCATCCATTGCTAAAGCATTGTGCATTTCTTTCTTACATTGTGCATTTATACTTCTTGGCCAGACATTTCACCATCAGTTTAAAGGGCCTCTTAGCACCTTTATTCACCTCTGAAGGCAGTCAGGCTCTCAAACCGCAAGTTAAAGTCTTGAACCACTTTCACACACCAATCAGACTAACAAGAGGCCTACAGACCTTCTCAAGTTTGCAAAGCATTGTATTTTTTCCATGATTTCTTCAAAGATTAGGACATACGGACTTCTGTATCTAGAATGTCACAAGAAAATTAAATTCCCAAGTCCATATGCCCTTATGGCCTCAGCTTAAGGCCATGAAGATATTAATTTTCTAGCTAGTGCTATACTTGGGAAAAAAAAAAAAAATCACACTCGGCTAGAAATATATGGGTCTAAAATAATTCCCAGAACTACCACCACCCCTACCAAACAGCTCCCATGGCATGGGTGAGACTTGCCTTCCCAGGATTCAGGGGTAGACAACCCCACTTCATCACAATATTCCACATGCCCAGTATAAAAGCCCTGTCCTTCGTGATCTTCTATTTGAAAAAATAGTATTAATAATGTAAACATTAAGTTTGCAAGATTCCTGCAGAGCTCAGCTAAGAACAGTCAGTTAATTCACCATAAAATATTAGGTGTGTCAGTTACCAGTTAATCTATTTAAACATGCTTTTTACTGAACCCTGCTAAATACTAATTAAAAAGTCATGCAGTACCACACTGAATACTTTACAGAGGCTTCTCAACTCTGAGCTTTAATACCTGATTCTTTCAAATGAAAGCGCATCCTAAATTCTTTTGTTTCTTAATTATACTTGAAGTCAGAGAGGGGAATAAAGTCAGGGGGCAGAAAAGTCACATAAATTTTAAGTACATGTAAGCAAAGTCAAACAAGCCACAGGCCAGAAGAAGAGTGCTGTGACCTTCTTTCTGATTCCTCTAGTAAATAAGTACTCAGAAGGTTACAGTTTTAATTTGCATGGCTGGTGTCAAAAAGGATTGAAAGTGACAAACCATGTCAGCCTGCATTTGAAACCTTTAAATTCAATCTCTCTCATTGACTGCCAAAGTGAGTGTGCAAGGGAATCAGGAGTCAGCTTTAGACTAACTGTGATCGCGGTGAGTGGCTCTAGGCTCAGTCAGGCTTCAGAGCAGATGAGCCCAGGGCTGAAGAAAGTATGATTATCTTCAGCTGCATTTCACAAAAGCCCTGTTAACACAACTGGAATATCTGATAAATCACTTCCCCAGCCTTTTAAGAGAGCAAGATCAAAATCTAATTTTTAGGAAGCTCTAAGACTATACACCAATATGGTTTCATTGCAGTAAAAGCAAAGAGCAACCATACCAAAAATATGAACTTCTGAAGTTTTACCAAATACAGATAGTACAAATACAGATAATTTTACCAAATACAGATAAGAGACAGACTCTGATACACCCCTTCTCCCCTCCAAGACTTACTACCTTTCATAGTGCTCTAAAAAAACAGAAATAGAACCTAAGTCAGCCTTCCCGGGATTGATGGTGCAACTGCTACATCATATCCATTCCCATTGCTGTCACTTAAATTTCTAATCACACTGGGCCTGGAAAATACCCAATCCCACCAACACGTTTTTCTTAGACTGTTGTCTTCTAGTAATCAGACTAAAACCAGAAGAGTTTATTTCTGGTTAACCTCTAAGAACGACAGCTAAAAGTGACCTGCTGTCTGAAAAAAATCTGAGGAGCACAAAATTCACTATATTTAATACCGTGCTCCAAATAATTTTAAAACGCCATCAGCTTTCTACAGTTATATCTCATTTTCAAAACACCTACGACCTTCATGAAGTGCTTTGAAATCCTCAAATAGCAGGTTACTTGAAACAGGTATTGTTCTGTGATTGGTAGTACAATAAGAAAAAGAAGAGTTTGAGGTTGCACTGATGGAGTACATTTAACACCATCAGGGACTGGGAATGAGCAGCACCATGTGTCTGTGCCATGCCATGAAACTTGTCCACACAGGAAAGTGGATGCTTCAGTAGCAAACTGATTACTTGTGTTATAACATACGTATGTCACTACACATAATCAACTTTATTTTTGATATATTAAAGAAAAGCACAACCCCCCTTGCATACCTAGATGGATTTATTGGATGTTGTTCTGGTTTCGGCTAGGATGGAGTTCATTTTCTTCCTAGTGCCTGGTACAGTGCTGTGCTTCAGATTCAGTATGAGAGTTGATAACAGACTGATGTTTTTGTTGTTGCTAAGTAGTGCTTACCCTAAATCAAGGACTTTGCAGTGTCTCACGCTCTGCCGGGGAGCAGGTGCACAAGAAGCCCAGAGGGAGCACGGCCAGGAGAAGTGACCTGAACTGGACAAAAAAATATTCCACACCACAGGATGCACGCCCAGTATATAAACTGGGGGGAGTTGACTCAGAGCCACTGATTGCAGCTCAGGGACAGCCTGGGCATCGGTCAGCAGATGGGGAGCAACTGCTTTATGCATCACTTGTTTCTCTTGGGTTTTATTTTTCTTTTTCCTTTTCAGTACAATCATTATATTTTATTTTATTTCAGTGATTAAGCCCACAAGTAGTACCTGTTTTCAATTCTCCCCACATTCCACCAGGGGACAGAGAACAAGTGGCTGCACAGTACCTACAAATCAAGCTAAGCTTAAAGCATGACAAAAATCAGTGGCATATATGGAATCTTAATTTATTATTGAGCTCCTACTTCAACCATTTTTACAAAGCCATCCCTTACCTGCTGGGGAAAAAAATAGACCACTGATATCCTCCACAAAGCAGAAAGTGAGTACATTTCTTCACACTCCACTCTCCCTGATATTTAGGGAGGTACTGCTCTGATTATTGAACTCCTAAGCAAAATTTGACACAATAAACAGCAAGGCCCTGCTGATCACTACTAGACACGTGGCTCAGGGAGACCATTCACCACACAGCTAGCACATACAGCCATCTACTGATAGGAAGGCTTGGTACTCCTGTACATCACCTCATTGACATTTTAAAGGAAGCCTTGCCAACTTCAGACATTACCTCAAATCTCAAAGTCGCTAAAATGAGCTTGTAAGGAAGAATTCCAGAGCTCCAGCCTGCACAAGAGAGTTGTCTTTTAGCAATAGCAGCAGGACTCATCACCTTCTGACATAAGGATTTCAGCAGCCCTAACTTTCATTACCTACACATTTAATTTTCCACAAACCAAACAGCTGCCAAGCACCCATTTTCATGTCTCCCCTATTAGGAAATGTGTCTGGTATCAACATGTTTTATTTACAGTTAGCTTCTTCCATCTGCAGTTTCACATACTTCATTCAACATTCACAAACAACTCGTCTTGAATCACTGCTATAAATACATGTAAAAGAAGGTAATTTTTTTCTCACAGATCTTTCAGTATTTTTAGAGCATCACTCATGAACCAAGTTGTGACAATCAACACTACACTTGCACATTTACATACAACCACAACTGCAAAGTCAGCCTTCAAAATAGGGCATGACTAGCATCACTTCCACAAATATTTTTCAGATTTTGTATAAAGTTGAGCATACGAGAGTTGAAAAGACAAAAAATACAAATAAAAATGTATTAAGCTCTTGCTTCTTCACAGAACCTCATCTTTCCTAAGGTTCTTCATTTACAGAACTTACTATAAGCTAATAACTGGACAAAATGTTCCAGTTCCCACTGTCTGGTACCAGCTACAAATTAATCCTATTAGCATGGTCATCTTACTACAAATGCAAATAAGTCTACTTCCAATCTATAACATGTTTAATGGTTTACAGGCAAAAAAAATCCCCTTTTTAGGATGGCTTAATGTTCAGGTATACAAATAAATCTTCTTAATTAGAGCAAGGGATAAAGTCTAGTCTCCTGGAAAAGGCTCCCACTGTTCTAAAATTTAAGCAGCAGCTAAATGTTCCAATGACTCTTTAAAGCAATATTTAAGCAATGGGTTATTTGTGTCCCAAAGAGACAAGGCATCAAATCCTTGAGCAGAGTTCTCAACAAGAAAAATCAGCATTTACATGTACTATGCAGGAACATTGAAGGATACTGATACTTGATTTTAGTGCTTTCAAAACAAGGTTTCAAGGCAGACAAATTTCTGTCATATCTTAATTCAGAAAGACAGGTTAATAATACTGCCCATGAAAGTATTCTTACAGCACCTTAGTTATTTCCACACTGTTCTTTTTTAACTGAAATGTTACCCAGGAACTTGAGGCAGGTCAAGCTCCACTTTTTAAATTTAAAATTATGTAATTTGTGTGTACACAAATCATAATGTGTAATTATAAGCATAATATGCAAATTCATCCACTTCCATTTGAAAACTATAATTACCAGATTTCAGAAGTCTAGACCCAGGATTTTCCGTGGAAACCAAATTTCAACATGACTGGAACTTTGTTAGCAATTTGGCTCTTCTGCCTAATCAGAAAACACACCTAAATTACTTCAGCATCTCCTAAGGATTCTACTTCATCCATACAACTCTTACAAATTAGTCTTGAGTTTCTGAAGAAAGCTGGCTGATGTACAGTATTTCAGTTTAAGTAAATACAGATAGAAAATTTAATACTATTAAGACACCAAAATGCTATTACATAATTAAGCTGGTTATTTAAAGCACCTAAAACCTTTGCTAAGACATTCTCACAGACACCCAAAAGAAACCAAACTTGGAAACCTGTTTCATTCTGAACATAAAAGACAAATGAATCCAGTCAAAAAGAAATAAGACAAGCCATTTCATTCGCCTCCACATGAACTAACATAGAAAATACTCAGTGGACCTGGCACACAAAATCCAAGCCAGAACCATTACATACACATTTCCACTAATAATTTTCACTCACTTAAGCACATAGAATTATTACAATTGAGAAAAAAAAAAAATCCCTGATAAAGTTAGTGTCATGGCAGGATGGGCTTGTAAAACATCCTCTCCTGAAGTTGTATTTCCCACCTGTATTACACAGTTACTTCATTTTATTCGGCTCTTTGGTGATTCTACAACTAAAATATCTATTTTACATAGATATTATACAAATTTCCATTTTAAATTAGAGTTAACCGCTTGTTAAGTCAATCTTTCTTTTCTCCATCTCTAACATGTGAAACACTTCAGATATAATCCAAGACTTCACTTTCAAAGTAAACAAAAAATCAAGAGACCTACTAGACTACACAGGTTGGATTCACATACAACTACATTTTTTCACTGACAGTGTAATTTTTTTGAAGCTGAATGTACACATGCAGATACCATGATGAAAGGCAAAAGTTTCAGTCCTCTGATTTCTCATTTCAATGACAACCTCAGAAAGTATCAAACTCAAAAAAGCACTATTTTGATAAAACTCAAAAAGTCAGATATACTTCCTTTACAACTGTTTACAAAATAATGAATCACATACTTCTGTAGCTCCCTGGAATAATTTACACATGCAAAAAGATCCTTCACTGCCTGGAGAGGAACTTCATTATTCACACCCATCAAGCTGAATTTTTCTAAGTTTTTTTATTTACAGCAAACACAATAAATAACTGTTTACTAACATAATTCTCCTTTTCCCACTATCAACAGCGGCATTTTTATGGATTCAAAGTTAGGAACAATATACACAATATCTACCACCTATGCACATGCAGCTACAACTCACTTGGCATATGCATTCCACAGCTGAAACTGTGACAGCTACCCCTAACTCCAGAGTATTTCAGACAACAGTAATTCTCCTAATTCTGCGACAGGCATTTGCATCTATTGCACATCAAAACCTACAACACATTACAAGAAGCCACATCAATTTAAACCTGTTCCTGTTATAGGATGTAAAGTACACCAAGCACAGCTTTGTAATCACTGCAGTTGAAGCTAAAATCATTTTGACTGTCACTATGTTGTATTAGAGCATCCGTTCATAACTTATTTCTCTTGAGCATCCTGAGCACTGGCTCAAGCATTTGTCTCTCCAGAGCTGTACTTGAAAGTCACCTGCCAATTATACAGTATCTCTAAAGGCACAGTAAATCACACTTTAATTCACAGAGAACGACTTTTCTAGCCAGTATTGCATCACTGAAACAAAAAGCTAGCACTTTAAAGCACATCTGACATGACAAATGCAGAAGAGGTGGGAGTAATTTATTATCTGGAGTTATATAATTGCAAAACAAAATATGCCTTGCGGGTTTTTTTTAAGGTTTACTAAAGTGTTTTGATGTTTTTTTAATATTTTAGCTGCAGAGCCCAAAGTTTCTCGGAAAGGACATCGGTAGTAGGCTCATTCTTAAGGCTCACGCACATGTAAACAATCGGCTGTTCATTGTTCAGAAACGGGCTGAAACAGGCAGACCTTCTGGGGTTTTAATTGACGCGCAGCCCGAGCAGAGGACAGCAGACCCAGCAGTCCTACACAGCCATTCAACTCGGAATAATCTGTAACTCGAGCAGAGAGCGATGGCAGAGGAAACACCGATGGAAGAGGAGCAATGCGGGAAAGGCATCCAGCGTGCGCGGCTGCCCGGGGCGGTGCTGCCCGGCAGGGCAAGGGGATGGCGCCGGGAGCCGGCAAACCCTGGCAGCCTGAGCACAACAAACCCCGACAGCCTGAGCACAACAAACCCCTCCAAGCGGTGCAGCGGGAGGGGAGAACCTCGGGCTGAGCACCCTCGGCGGCCGCCGCTCACTCCGGCCCGACCCCACCGCGGGATGAGCAGACCCCGCTCCGCCGTGCCCCGCCGTCCCTCACCTTGGTTGACCAGCCGCAAGGCGTGGGTGAAGGACGGGTCCAGCGAGTCCTTCTCCGCCATCAGCTCGGGCAGGTACTTCTCGTCCATGGCAGCGGCGGCGGCCCGGAGCGGCAGCGGAGCCGGGGCGCCGGGTGCGCCCGCGAGGAAGGAGCGGGTCCGAGTTCCAGGCGGCGGTAAATCCTCGGAGGCAGCGCTTCCCCCAGGCCGCCTCCCGCCCGGGGCTGCGGGGACGCATCCAGAAGGAAGCGCCGCAAGCCCCCGGCCAGGAGGGGGGAGAAAAGGGGCGCGGGCCGGGGGGACGCCCCCCCTCAACGGGCAAGGGGCGCTGAGAAATCACTCTGCGAAGGCGCACAAGGAGGAACAGGGGAAGAGAGGCGCCTCGGGAGCCGCTAACCCAGGCAGGACGGCGGTCCTGCACACAATAAAAAGGGGAACAGTAAGGCGGCTGCGGGCGCGGCGCACACACTAACAGCAGCAACGACGGCGACCCTGCGCCGACTGACGGAGGGAGACGCGCCGGGCCAGGTTTATATACCGCCCCTAGACCACGCCCCCACCGGCCCTCAGCCCCGCCCGGAAGCGCTGCCCCGCCCCGCCCCTTTCCGATGGGCGGGGATAGCAGGGCACTCCAAGTGCCGCCCCCTCGCTCAAGCGAATGCTTCTATTGGATGGCATTGCCTGACAGTCAGCGCTCGACCGCAGCTATTCATTGGTCGCTGCTGCTAGCCCCGCCTCCCCGAGGTCGGTGAGGGGCCGGCGCTCAGGGAGCGCGCCCACAGTGCCTCAGTACCGGGAGTGGAGCGGGAGCAGCTGTGCGCCCGGGCTAACGAGGATCGTAGAACCCCTTCAGACTCCACAGCGACCCTTCTGACACACGAGTCCCTTCGGGGTCTTCCCCGGGGCCGTAGGATCTGTGAGAGGGGTTGGGGATCCAGGACAGCGTCCTCTTCGTCCCTGTCGGACCTTACGGAGAAAGGCAAATACTGTGTTGAAAGGAGTGCAAACGCGATTTTTTTTTTTTTTTCCCCTGCGCCAAACGGCGGTATACTCTAACCAGCGTTCTGTACTTGCACCTCGAGTAATACAAACCACTTTATAAATACCAGTCAGAAAACCATATTTCCGATGAGTTGCCTTGATGCGCGGCTGTAAGTGGGTTCGGGGTTCACCCTGTTCTAAAACAGGAAAAAGAAGCAAAGTTTAAAAGACCTTGCTCAAGCCTATTTTCCTATTTTTTTCAGGGGATGCATTTGTTATACTAGATCATGATTCGCTCTGATCTTTAGCTTTGAGACTTTCCATCAGTTCCGTATTAGTCCTTTGGTGTCTCATCAATGAATCTTGGGTGACAAAAGCCCGGAGGAAGCCAGACAGCTCTTCTCTGTCACACAGCACAAGGGCAAAGCAGAGGAAAATTACTAAATCACTGAAGCCAAACCCATAAAGTAGCATTTTAAATCAACATTTACTGGAAAAGCCGATAAGAAACTTTGGTGATCTAGATTTAAAAGACCACGGAAAATACTCTTATATCTGTAAATTGAACAAACATACATTGACTTTTGTATTGCATGCAAAAAACAAACAAACAAACAAAAAAACAACAAGAAAGGACCTGCTATGTATCTTACTCATATCCTTGCATTATACAGAAGAAAAAAGCTCTGAAAAGGTAAACCAGCATGAGAAATGCTCACTCAAAGCTTGGAAGCAGAGGTTAAAGCTCCCTTCTCAGAAGTGCAAGTGCTCTTTCACCCTTAAAACCTGCAAACCTAAAGACCATATTTTAAGGTATCTTACTCCTTGTATTTCACAGATTGCAATACCCCATGAAACAATGTCTGGTATGTTACAATATGAAACATACTTGATTTACACTCTCTGTACAAGCATTCCAAATAAATCTTGATCCAGAATGAGCAGAAACAAATTTGCAAAGTTCTATTTAAAAAATTCTCTTGCATGACATCAAGCTTGATGGATACAACTAAAGCATACAAGCAGCTGGAAGAAGTTGAATTCAAAACAAATGTTTTTTTCAACCTTCCATATACATCTTCTATATAAAAATACTGAAATGCAGCCATCTGTTGTGAAACAGGCAGGCACATACAACTCTGACACAGAACAATATGTAGGAGTGTAATCTTTATTGAATGACCTGGAGCAAAATAATCCCTATGTTTGCCAGTAAAGCCTAAATGTACTTAAAGTCCCACTAAAGCATCAAGGACCTCAGACAGAAAGGTAGCTATGTTATTACAAATTGTGTAAAACACAATGTACCTTTCTTGGAAAGAGTCATATTCTCCCTGGTAACTGATTAAATAAACATTTGGTGTTTCAAGAAACCACAGTATTTCTTCCCAAATTATTCCAATTCCCTCTGGCTTTCAATAGAGAAAGACTTACTGGACGTCTGAAGTCTTGGTTCTCTCCAGGTCTGTAATAATATAGGAATTATAAAATTATCCACATTGTACCCTATTGTTCAAACTCAAATCTGCACATAACAAGTGCAGGATATTGTTTTCTGCAATGAAATTCACTAGGATGTAATAAAGCAAGAGGAGGGCAGAAGAGATGGGAAATTACGAGCCTTGGGCCCTAGAAAGCAACCCAGGATGTGGTTAGCTGGGAAAAGCCTGCTGAGCATCATTCTTACTGTCCAGGAAAGGCAGGAAACACCATCTTCTTAAGGACTGATTGCTTTCTTACTACTGAAATCTACACAAAGCTTGAAAAGCAGCTTGCTCAAGGAGCTGCCCAGTAAGTATTAGCTGTAGGATTCATGAATATTGAAAAGCCATGAGTCCAAACTTTTAAAACTCATGACTTAAATGTGTTTGCTCTCTAACTGCTACACATCTGCTTTGCTGTTTAATGCATGTTGTAGCCTCAGGAAGTTAGTTTGGTAGGTGGACATCAGTCAGGAGCCATGTCAGACTAATATCCATCGCTCCTTTTAAAGCACCAGTTATCTGACCTGACAGTGTGCCTGCCTATAAGCTAAAATTGTAGGTGCCAGAATTAATACTCATGTGCTAGAAGCATTAGGCTGTGTTGGTAGCTTCACTCTCAGGGGTGAGATTCAATTTCTTGTACCAGCAGGATGTGGGGGGACCATGTGTAAAGAGGCAGAAACTGAGCTGTGTCCTCTCTCTGGAATATGGGTTCTGTACAAATTAATGAACTTACATTTTATTTATTTGTTAGATCAACATAACAAGCAGTAATTTCACCATTTGTTCCTAATATTGTAGTTACAGCTAAATATTTGTCATTTCCGTGGAACCATCAAATGGTTTGGATTGGAAGGGACCTTAAAAGTCATCCAGTCTAACTCTGTCACTGCAATGAGCAGGGATATCTTCAATTGGATCAGATAGTTCAGAGCCCCATCAAAACTGACCTTGAATGTTTTCAGGTATGGGGCATCTACCACCTCTCTGGGCAACCTGGTCTAGTGTTTCCCCACCCTCACTGTAAAGAATTTCTTCTTTATATCTAATCTGAGTCTACACTCTTTTACTTAAAAACCATTATCCCTTGTGCGATCACGACAAGTTCTGCTGAAATGTTTGTTCTCTTCTTTAAGTACCAAAATGCTGCTATAAGGTCTCCCCAGAGCCTTCTCTTCTGCAAGCTGAACTGTCCCAACTCACTCAGCCTGTCATCACAGGGAAGGTGTTCCAGACCTCTGACTATCTTTTTGGCCTCCTCTGGACCTGCTCCAGTAGATCCATGTCATTCCTGTGCTGGGACCCCAGAGCTGGGTGCAGCACTGCAGGTGGGATCTCACGAGAGCAGAGCAGAGGGGCAGAATCCCCTCCCTCGCCATGCTGCCTATGAGGCTTTGGATGCAGCCCAGGCTAGGGTTGTTGATGTGGGATATGAGCACACCACAGTCACTGGCAGCTTGGTGTGACCACGGAATAGATGGAACACTCGTCACAGGAGAAAAACCGAGCTGAGGGGATGGTAATTTAGGCAAAATCGACCTTGTGGTTGGGATCTACTACAAGGCACCCGATCAAGGGGAGCATGTTGACACAGCACTCTCACCCTGGGTACAGAAGGCATTGCCCTCTAAGGCTGTCATCCTGCTGGGGTTGTTTATAATTCTGTGGTAGACTTTACATGCCTCTAATGTAGTTCTTGCCTCTGATCCACTCCCGGGTTCTTGATTTAAATCCCAGATTACAACAGACTGTTACAGGATTGTTATTTATTTGAGACTCCAATTGATTAAAATGCACACAGCTGAAGACCTGTAGAAGCAGGGTCTGTTTGGGAAAGAGTTTGTCACTAATACCACATCTAGTGATTGATGTGACTCACCACGGTTCTGACTAGCATGTTGCTAAGTAGGTTCTGGCTTTCCTAATATTATAGTGTGTTACTTGCCAAGTTCTATTAGGCATGATGAAGATACTGTTGCACTCCTCTCTCCAATATTCCTCTGGCTTTTTTTTTTTGCTTTTTTTTTTTAACTTGCATATGTTTTAAAATATGAAAAAAAATAGATAAGAGTATACTGGCACATCAAGACATACATAACAAATTGTTTTCAAAAGCTTTTCTCTAAAAATTCCCAGCTTTCTCTTTTATACCTTTTGCCTCATAGTTCATAGTTTAGGCTCTTTTTGGACCTAATCAAGGTAATCAGGCAAGTTAAGGTAGAACACAATACATAGAATGTATGAGACCTGTAAAACAAAATTATTACATCATCTGCAGCAGGTAAATTTTATCCACTTTATTCCACTTTATTTTCTTTCTAGGTCTTAAAGGCTAACACACTGTATCAGAACAGTCTTTCCAATTTCTAGTGCAGTAACTGAGGCAATACATTACAGTGAGCTCACCACCTCTGTCATGATGTTCATGTATGCCATGGCCTGAAGGGTTTTTGTTCTTTCCTGTAGATATTTTGCTAGTGGCAGGTGTAGCAGTGCACATAGTCCTGGAGCTGCACACACATGTGCCGTGGTCATATGATGTGTCTATAGGCATCTTGATGAACTCTGTATTCTCTGCTATGAAGCATTTTGTCATATTAAAAGGGTCTTTTCTAATTTTGTTTTGAATACGGTGCAATGATTTTACAGCTCATTTTTGGCTTTATACCTGTGCTTGTTAAAAATCTTGATACTGTCTTTTTCTATTATGTACTTGCTAATACACACTTCCTATAGTTCCAGTGATACAAAAGATATTGACATTATCATGGCAAAAAACCTTTTTCTGGATATTCTTTTCCTCTTGTGTCATATTTGAATATAAATACTTTTTTAGTACTCCTTGCTTGATCTTAGACTGTAGCTGTAAAGGAATGTTGTACTATTGCTAAATTCTTCTGCTAGGAGCTTTTGCAAAATTGTATGCTCTTTAATTTCCTGTATTCCTGTCTAGTATGCTTACAAAAGTGGTTTGCTTTGAGCACTTTGTGACTGCCTTCTCTAGTGCTGGGACAATCAATGTGTATTACAAACCTTGATACATCTGGTCCTCCCACCAGCCTCTTTTATTGCTCTGAACGTGGGTGATGCCAAATCCAGTATACCCTTATCTCTGTTATACCTGTCCTCCTCCTGCCTTCACATCTTTTAGCACATGGTGTTGTCTGCTAATGAATGTTCTCTTTTGTTCTTAGGACAGCTTTTTATGGGGTGAAATTGTTTGTTGCTAATTTTTTCCTCTTATATTCAATTCATTAAAAGCTTGTCTTTCACAGACTGTCCTAACTACCAAGGCTTCATCCGCCATAACTTATCAGTTGTCCTGGTAAGACCGTGAGGTGTCTCACAACATTTATCTTTGTATGGTGATGTTTTCTTGAAAAAGAAACAGAACTGAATTCAAAACTACAATCTCTGTTTACCTGTCTGCTCGTATGAGTTTACTGGATACTTGATCTTTGAAAATATCAGTCAGTGCCTTTTTCCTTGTTACCTAGTGGAACAAAGGTGAAGAATATTAGCTACTCCAACCCTGAAATAAATCTGCTGCATTAATATCTTCTGTATACCACTATTTTCTGCAATATTTCATTTCTGATTTACCCATGGCCCATTTCTTTCATTATTCTGCATGAAAACCACAGTTTCTTTTCTTCTGATAATATATCAGGAAATAACATTGTTCAGACTGCTCAGATCCTCAGAGAGTCAGAGTAAACTAAAGTTATTATGTAATAGAGGCCATTTGATAATGGTGGTTTATTGCACTTGCTTTTAAACTTTAACTCTACACAGTAATAATAAAGCAGTCTTATAAAAAGCATTTCTTAAGCTTCTCTTAAGAGGGAGGAGGGGTAGCAGTAAAATATCCATTTTTCTCTTGGAGTAAAAAAATCTTATTTAAAATGCTGGAGGGCGAGCCGGAACACAGTTCATGAAAACTTCACAGGCTATGTTGATACAAAAGTAATGCTGCTCTTAAGTGACCTTCAAGAGTCTGCATACCTGAAGTGAGATTATGAAGCAAAGCAGCAGCTGTAGGAGAGTCCAAAAGGAACTGAAAAAGGTGGGGACAGACAAAAAAAGGCATAAAACATTTTAACTTATTTTCTGTTTGAGAGTGAAACCATGCTCCTTCTGTACCTTTCACAAGAGAACAGGTGAAAGAGGAACTCACCATGTAAATCAGGCAGATTCAGCTCCTGCTCAGAGTTCACAGGCAAATCAGTCTGTGAAACGTGGATTTTGGACATGCTCCCATTCTGCCAGGCCACAATGGAAGGATCAAGCAGTGCAAAATGTTCTCAGCATCCTATTCTTGGTATCTGTTGTGATGCGGAGCATTAAGGAACAGAAAGAGAATCATCAACCTTTGCCAGCAGAGGTTTGCTCAGCTCACCAGCAATTTCTGAGAAGGCTGTTGGGTTTTTATGTCCAGCTCCAAATAATGTCATTTGCACTTTTAACACAAAGTACGTCTGTTTTCTAAGGCCCAGTGCTTTCAACCCACCCATGAATACCATCTCCACAATGTTGATGTGACTGTTGCATGTGTATCTCATTGCTCAATTGTTTAATATCACAAAGCCAGGTAGATGATATGCAAAACAACTGTTTTAAAAAATGTTTCAGCTGTGTATATATTGATAATTATTAATAATAATAAAAAATACCTTTGGTAGCAAGACAGACAGAATCATAGAATCACAGAATATTCAGAGTTGGAAGGGACCCAAAAGGATCAACTCCTGGCCCGGCACAGGACACCACAAGAAGAGCTGACACTGCAGGACACTGCAAGAAGAGTTGGGAGAGCTGCTGCTTTGAGAGATGTTAAAGGAAATGTGGTTGTGAGAAGAGAAAGAGAAGTCACTGGGAAAACAAAACAAAACAAACAAACAAAAAACCAACAAAACCCCCAAACGCCTGTTTCTATAAACTATATGGGTGATAAAGGCCTGATTTCAGATGTTAATCTAGAGTTCAAATGGAAAGAAAATAGTCCTGACCATACATTCACAAGTATCACTGCACTTCCATCTACGTATTAAGTTTTAGTAAAATGAGGGAAAGTAAGAAGCAGGACTATTTCATTATAGATCAATGTATAAAGTGAAATGTTAAGGCAAAAATATGTCTTTACTTTCCTGCTAGAATATTTTCATTAGATGTAGTGTCCCTCTATCACCCAGTCATTTTCCTTAATAATTTGGGATTCTGACTTCATGCAGTTATGTGACTTAAATTGAGAAATACATTTTTGTCAAAAATAAGTTACTAAAAATCAATAGTTTGAATTTTGTTCAGGCACGGCCTTATTTTGGCAGTGAACAGCAGCAAACCCAAGCTAAGGTAAGAAGTGCTTAGTAAGGTTTAAAATGCATCCAAGAACGCACTTCCTTAAAAATAATACATCAGTAGTCTAATATCTCAATTCTGGGTCTTATTTAGGGGCCTCTGGATAGTTTATTATCTTTTTTCAAATTAGTGGAGGATTAGAACATAATATTTCCCAAGGAAACTCCTTTTGTTTTCTTAAGGAAACTGTTAAGTTTTATTGACTTTTAAAGAGTTTTACCTCTTACAGAGTTCAAGTAAAAATGCAGTGCTTGAAAAGTAGGGTATGAATAGGTGTTCGAAATTACCTTGAGAAGCTAACGATATCTTTATAGCATTAGTATTTAGTAATTGATGGCTTCATCCTAAAATCTCTACTTTGCTGCTCTAGCAAGTCCCAAAAATTAGCATAACAATCCTAAAGAGGAAATGAGTCCCTTGCTGTATGTTTCTCAGCTACTGTTTTTTTCATTCATTTCTGTTATTTCTTTTTCCTGGTGTTTTGCCACAGATCTCCTGTTCCCATGATACAATATGCAGTTAAAATTATCTCATCTTGGATTTGTTTTTCAATAAACAGAATGTGTTACACAAATGTGCCATATTCATGGTTGTATTACAAAACAAATACTATGCTCTAAACGACACAAATAATTATATTTTTAATATCCATTATGATTTGTTTTTTTTTTTTTTAATTCCTGATTGCTTATATTATAGCTATAATAATGTGATCTCTTATGTTCTATGTTGCTTTAGATTTCCACAGTAAGATTAGGAAACAATACTAAAAATATCCAACGCTAAGTATACCCAGATACATTTCTATTTCTTTGTTTTTATATCACAGAAATAGAACAGCTATAATTTTATACTAGTATCAGATCTAATTTCAGTAAAAACACTTCAGGTAGGCTGGGACAAATTAAAGCATAAAAGTGGGAATGTGTGAAAGAAACATATGCCTTCATTTCAAGATTTATGGTATTTATCCACAGCAGTGTTAAAGTCTTGCTGGTTTTTCAATATGGAAGAATATTCAAATTTCCTTAACACAACAGGTTAGTGGTTAAGTGCAGCTTTATAAAAGATTTCTTTGCCAGATGCTGTTGGCCTCTACATGTAGGAAAAATATCAACATGAATATTTTTTCTTGACAGCACAGACAGCACAGTCTTACAGTGAGCTGCATGATACAGAACCAGAGAAAAGGAGAGTAAAACAGACTCAAGGGCATCTAATTCAACAGTTTGCCCAAGGAAAGAGTCCAGGGAGCACTAATATCTCCTGAACTGCCTTGCCAAAAATCGGATACAATGCTCCCAATTATGACCTTTTCTCATAGCTTCAGACACCTCCTTTGATGTAAAGCATGGTGGGCTGTGAGTGCACCAGGAGAGAGCCCACTGCAGGACCTGAGCTTCTGCCCTGAAGCTGTAAGACAATGTATGAACAGTTTATCCCACCTGTTCAGGTTGTTCAGGATGATCCTATGCATCCTGCATCTTGTTTGGTAATATTCACCTAATCTAAAGAAAGTCAATAATGATGTGACATTTTTCAAACCTTAGTCTCTATAAAGTGTCCAGTTACCTTTTCTTGTATTAAACACAAGATAAAAGCCTAAATTTACCCCCCTTCCCCCACAGTACCCCTCACCATATATGGAAAATATTTTCTGTGGTATTATTATGATAAAGTGATGCTAAATCTTTTAGACCTAAACTACTGATCCAGTCTGCGGCTAAGTTTGGTAAGGGGGTCCACTCTGAACCTTGGGAATAAATAGAAGGGTCTCTGTTACCCCTTACTTATTTCCCTCCCCGTATCCTTTTGTGTCCCTGGTCTCAGCAAAAGTCTTTGTAGGTTACTCCTCAAACATCTTCTTTTTGTGTGTGCTTTATTTATACAGTAAATAGTAGAGTGAACCTTGCCATCAAACGTGGTTGTGCTTTTGCAAATTTATATCAAACCTGCTTTTTCTGATCCCTTGCTGGTGATTCTTTAAGCAACCTAAACCACTCATTCGTGGCAGCAGCAGCTAGCTTTTCCTTATTTACATTGAGCTCTCAACTTCTGTTTTCTTTTGGGGCTTGGTTTGGTTTGGTATTGGTTTTTTATTAAAGAAAAGAAACCCATACATCACTTTGTACTGATTACTTTTATCCAGATCTGCTGACACAGCAGGAGTCTTTACTGGAATAATTTCTAACCTGGTTTAAAAAAAGCCATCAACGTCCACCCTTAAAACCCACAAAACCCTAAGGCCTCACACACAGCTATTGCTATTTATAATGTGTTTCTTTATCCAAACTGAGAAAAAGCAGCCCTGGAATTCTGAATCCATTTCTGATCCTCCGGCTCTTAGAACCAACCCACCAAAAAGGGCATTGGCTACAATATAAGAAATTTTGAAACAAATAAAAATAAACGTGCATTAAAAATGTGAAAAATCATATTATCTCATATTAAAAAATCTTTTGTATGTTTTAAAGATTTTTAAGGCCCCAAAAAGAAAGCTCACAATCTAGCCCTAGAGGTTTCCTGTGCCACGTCATTTAACACTTCCTGGGCTGAGGAAATTCTTAAAAAATTTTATTCCTCTTTTAAATTTTGTTATGGAGAAATGAGTTATAATATAAAACATTGTGCAGATGCAACAGTGGAGTAAGCTGAGACAAGATAGGGCACCTGTAAAAACTTAATCTTTTGTCTTCATTTACCAATACCTGAAAACCTTGAACTGAGAACAATTCTACAATAACAGTTGTATTGGCTGATTTAATTGGGTTTTAAAATCCATTCCCTGACAAAAGTTCAAGAAGAAAATTCTCTGTTATATGGATCTTGACAGGTATTGAAAAATAACTGCTTTGCAAAAAAATAACACTCTGGGAAATGTAGTTCTACTGCAAATGCTTATTTTGCTAATTAAACCTTATTAACACCTTGGGAAAAAGGGGATGAAGGGTTGGCAGTGTGTGGTAAAACTGTATCTTACAGTTAAAGACAGCGTGGTGCAAGCAAGGGAGTGTTAGAGTGCAACAAGGGTCCATAACCTTGTTTGTGCTCCATGTGGTCTGGGTTATCTGATGGGTGTAAAGCCTGTGTTTTGATTTCTTTCTGCAGAGAAGACATGTTTTTTATTAACATATTGCAGGACCATTTGGTTTGGGTTTCATTATTTCCCTCATAATAGAGTCTGAGAGAAGCATGCAATAAATCATCTGTTGAACTCTGTTAAGATCCGTGGCTTTTTTGGGTTTTGATGGTTTGTTGGTTTGGTTTTTTTTGGTTTTTTTTTTTTTTTTTTGGTAGTAGTAGTTGGAATCCTCAATTTTATGACATTATTTCAATATTCAGTGAGGTGACACAGCTTTTGTTTATACCCCTCTGTTATCTGTAGGATGTAGTTTTAGTACACTGTAGAAGTCAGTTTCCTGCAATGCTCTCCTGCAGGCAGGTGTTGCTCTGCCACTGGAGAACATTTTTAGTGCCTTGAATCTGAACAGAGGAGAATTTCTTGGAAAATGAGGCTTGCTATTTACTTTGTGGAACAGCAATCTCTTACATTTTTATAATGGGGTCACCAGAACTGTGTGACTCTTTTTTTAGAAATTCTCAATGAATTCTTTTTGCTGTCAATCTGAACCTACTAATGGATGTTTAAATCTTTTTTCTCATTCCTAAACTGGGTTTTGCATGAACTGTGTCTGAGAAATAAAAATATATAGCTTAAATTTCACATATGAAAAATAATTACTTCTAGCTAAGATCTTAACACATCTTATAGAGGTGAAGGAGGGACAACAGAGGGCAAATTAGAAATGCTGACAACCATGAGTGTAGTTCTGGGTTCTTTGTTTAAATTACTGACCATCAGTAAAGGTGGGCTGTGAAGCCACCACCTGTGATTCAGCACACCAAGGACTGAGCTCTCTTTCAGCAGAAAGGTGACACAATATTCACTTGGTAAGGAGGCAGGGACAAAACAGGTCTGATGTGACATGACAAATCTGGAATAGCACACCTGACCTCCAGCTGTACGTATATATAGAATATATACACATAATTTATACATATTCCCTAACTTATGTTTATATGTATACACACACACATACATATCTAGATCTCTCTCTCTCTGTCTATCTCTCTATGTATCTATCTACACCTTAGCATTTAGTAGCACGAGCTGCTTGTGCTTATACAACTTAAGTGAACCTTTCCCCATCCATGGAGAATTTCTTTGTAGCTTATGGAAAGTCCCTGAAAAACACCATCTCTTTTTACAGACAAAAATGATTGAAATGATTGGGATTTCTCATCTCATTTAAGGACACAAATATATTGACTTCAGACAATACTTATTCTCCTCTAAATGGCTGAGGTGTATCCAATGGCAACATGATGTTTCCTTGATGTTAACCCCAAAGAAATCTATCATAAGGTGATTTGTTTTCGCAGTTTAAGTTTACTCTCTAAGGATAGTGATTTTAAAAATGTTTAAAAAATATAAATACTTGCTCGTCTGTGGCTTAACCATATTTTTTTTCTGTAGGAATTGAAGTTCTTCACCAAGTTTTTCATGTCTGGATGGTATTAATGACATTACAGTTCTTTGGTAACCTCTTAAGAACAAACTAGGATGACAGCAGATAAAAATAGGTACTGACATAACTGATAATGGCTATGACTTCGTTGTGCAAAAGGTTGTGCAGATGTTTAACTTCAAACACTCTAATGAGCACATTTATAATGGGAACAGAGAGCCACCAAAACTTCAGTTGAAATGAACCTTCTGCATCGTCCTGCTTTTTTCAAGATTGTGTAAGTCTGTGGAGGACTATCATCTGCTTCAGTGAGCAAAGATATCCTCCAAGAAGAGCTGATCTGCTCAGCTATTTTCTATGGCAGTACTTCAGTTAAGTAGGGCTCCTTCAGTATGAACAACTTGGAGTGAAATTGTCTCACACCAGCACACTAAAGACAGATGGATAAAGGACTGCAGTGATTTTTTACAAGGGTTATTTTTTTAGATGGCTGGTCCCAAGAAATGGAAGCCAGAGCCTACCATATGCTTTCTCTGCAGTGCTCTGGGAAGAGCTAGTTCCCTTGAGGAGACAATCAGATTCACTAGGGAACTGCTGGTTTCCAGTTGAAAACTCTGAGCATGGGAGAAATCAATTTTTTTGTGTTCTCTCTGCAATGTAGGCACCACAGAGAGTTCTGTTAAGGAGATCCTAGACAACCTTCTCAGAGTCCAGAGTCAAAACCAGTTGTGAGGGATGATGTCTAATCTAAAAAATGGAAAAAAATTTGTGCTAAAATCATTGTGATGCCGTTGTGCAAAATAACCTGCTCGGTTTAATACTTAGTCGGAAATCCTTTGACACCAGTGCCTGATGCCTTGAATTAAGAGTGTGGAGTCCTGGAATCTAAACTTGCCCTCAAGATTATTTCTTGTTTAAATCCAATGTCTATTGAATGCAAAACATAGTAGCCTGTGGGTACAGTCAGTGTTTGCCTGTGTTGAAAAGGAGGAAAGATTCATATGGCAAGAGGAAAATGGATGTGAAAGACTGAATTGCTGACTAGAGCAGCTTTCCAAGAGAGGAAAATCTTCCCAAAGCATACATTCCCAAAGCAAAGTTAGTTCTCAAGAGTTTCTGGGTAAATATTGCAGCTACTGGGCTAATATAATGATAGATACTGCTGCAGCTCAGTTTTTATAAAGAAAAAAGTTACAAGTGTATTTTGGCAACATTTGTCCTTCTGAGTATGTGTCCTGACTGTTCTCAGAAGAAATCTTCCAGACTGGGTGTCTGAGCGTTAGGCATTGCTCTACATATTTCCTGGATCCTGACAGAGCTCATCCTTTGGACTGTGAGGGAGAGAAGACAGAATTACATCTGTTTGAAAAAAAAAATTGCCATATTTGTGTAAAGAATGGAGTTACCATAAAAAATATCCTAAGGTTGGGGTTTTTTTATGCACTTTTCTTTTTAGTTGTGCATGACTATTCCTATATCCTACAGTTAATTTGTTATAAAATTAGCTTAAACAGTCAGAGAATCTATTTCCTAAGTATATAATGAATGTAAAAAAAATCTTACTATAGATCCTTCAGGAATGTAAACTCTCCTATTCCATTTGTTCTGCGGATGGAAAGACACAGAGAGGCAGCAACCTAAACATATCTCAGCATCTCCAACTTAATAATGTTTGGGTTTGTGGTTTTTTTTTGCGGGGAGATAAGATGATGGGGTTGAGATAAGTGTTTGTGTTGAGAAAAACAATGTAAATAAACAGGAAAAACATTTACAGAGAGGTCCTCAGAGCCCTGTTTATTACAACAGAAATTCCAAAGCATCCAAACTGAAATAAACAATCTCTGTACATAATTCCTTTCATTTGAGGAAAGATATGAGGAAAAAGCCTTGTACTGAAGAGTGCTTTTGGTTTTGTTGAACTTGGGGAACCGAAGGGAACCCCTTGGGATGCCTCCCCTCATTTATCAGTTCTCTTTGAGAAGCAAGCTCAATGTCTATGTGCATTTCTGGTGTCTCCAGGACAATAAAATATCATCACCCTAGGCTTTATGAACAGCTATATTTCTTCATTGTTCTTCTCTCTCCTTCCCCCAGTTAAAAATACTCATCTGCATGATTTATAGTACATAACTAGGTGCATGCTCTATTTATATAACCTAGTTTTCAACACTGTTTTTGTTTTGCCCTTTCCCATATAAAAGCATATAAATCCAGGAACTCTCCACGGAGTAAATTTTAAAACAAATGTCCTTCAAGACTATCTTTTAGCTCTAACAGCTACTACATTACTGGAATGGAAAAAATGGACAACAATTTACAGACAATAAGGGTAAATAAGTGTGTATATTTTAAACTTATTTTTATATGAAAAAAATCTATTTCTATACCTTGGTAAAAGCAAGAAAAGCTTTAGTTAGTTTTAAGGTAATTTCCAGGGCTTATACATCTGAGTTTTCATTGTTGCAAATCAAACCCAAAATTTCACTGTGAATGAAATTAGACTCATTTTAGCAGTTGAATAGATAAGCACAAGTACTGTCATTCCTTTTTCTAAAAAAAACAAAGTTTATTCAAAATGAGGACTATAATTACAGATGAAAGTTTCTGCCAGGTCATGACATTCTAGTGAATATTACTAATTTATTAATTATGATGACTATTCTATTCAGTTCACAACCCATCCGCAGTTGTTTATAGCTTTCCACTCCCACCAGCTTGTAAAAACAGTATTATCCTTTAGGGAAAAAGAAAAAGAACAAAGAATCTTCAGTCCTGTGCAAATTAGTCTTCCAAATAATGAAAGTAGGTGATTTTCATGCGGTCAAATTTTAGATTTTTCTGAAGCTATCTACCCTGGATGGCTTAATATGTAATAACAATATTGAAAATATAATCTTCTAAATGCTCTCTGGTGATGTACTGGGTGCAACTGGTTGAAGAAAGCTGTTCTGGTTGCCTGTAACCCCAGAAGGCTTAGGCTAAGTGAACAACTAAATTGGTAAATAAAACAAATTAAAATATTTCCTACCTGCAAGTTACCTCTGGCATCAGCATTGAAAATGGCAGCTTTTAAAATAGATCCTGTAATATTGTTAACACTCATTAGCACGGGGATGAAAACACACACGCAGGTCACCACAGGTTCCTGGGCGGGCTCCAAGGGACTCTCAGCACAAGGAGCAGTGTGGGGGCAGAGCTGATTTTTAATCACTGTCTGTGAATCACAAGAAGAGAACTAAGCAATATAGACTATTTCAGTTGGAGGGGACTTACAAGACTGTCTAATCCAACTGCTTGACCAATTTAGGGCTGACCAAAAGTTAAAGCTGTTGGTAAGGGCATTGCCTAAATGCCTATTAAACATTGATGGGTCTGGAGCATTTACCATTCTCTGGGAAATCTGTTCCACTTTTTGACT